>CM019169.2:29861740-30432568 GCA_009739505.2 Apolygus lucorum
GGATGTTTTTCTTTCCAACCTCTTCTGAAGAACTGCGATCAATTAGGCCTTTTGTCGAGTGGTAATTGGTTAAGTCGGGTCATCGCTCAGTGATGTCAGTGCACCTTCAAAAAACCTTCGATTCCCTTTTTTCTCACACTAATTTCTACACAAATGTTTTAGAAAAAACTTCTAGGGATCATTAAAACCTCTCGAATCACCAATATATTAAATTGATTATTTTCTTTAGTTTAATTTAATAAATTGTTCTATAAGTACTAGTGAAGTGTCTCTTAAGTGGGTGTTTCTCATTACTCCTTCGCATCCATGACATGATTCAAGAAAATTCCATCCAAATTAAGACTTATTTATTTATTGATACTTAGTATGTTTGTCAAAATGATTTCAGATTCACTCAGTTAAATGGTTTGGGGAGGTATAATGAACTGAGTCAAAATTAACATCACTTCATTAGGTGCCATTACGTTGACGTCAATAAGTGAACGTTCATTTAACTATTGTAGCTTTAGGTACTCACTACACTCACCATAAAACTCTGCTGTCGGTGATAAATTAAATGATTAAATGAGATTTAACTTACAGGTAAATCCAGGTTTCACAAAGGGGTGGTCAATTGAATTGAAAGTATTTACCAAAGTCTGGGGAGGTTTTTGTCAATATCCAAATTTAGCGAACCAATAAAGTACGATATAAACTGGAATTTGAACCTCAATTTATTATTATTGTTAAGAAAGAAATAAAAACAGAAATTCGTTTAGAGAGTGAAGTGATTAAACACTGACAAATACAATAATTTTCCGAAAGTAAAATTCACTTTTTAATATTTAATATTAAGATTAAAAAAAATAAAGTAATGTTACTATATTTTAACTTACATACATGAGATATAATTTTTTACGTTCCAAGCGTTTTTAAGGTTTCTTAATTACAACAAATTTTGCTTCCGAGTCTACCAAGATAGCGGAAGCTTTGTTTTCACTTTTCAAGGTTGAAAAAAACTGTTCTCCAAAAACCGAAATTTCCACTCGCGTCTCATGTTTCAGACCTTTCTGAACAATTTTGGTTCTGTCTGTCTGTCTGTCTGTCTATCATGAAATCCGTGCCACAGTTATAACTTCTACAATTCTCATCCGATTTCGATGAAATTTTCAGGGATTGTGCAGGTTAGCGTGTTTATGGTCATATATGAAAATAATTACCCCCGGGCTGGTAATAGCCGCAGCGCATGCGCGAACGTGAATTCCTTGTGACAGCTATAACTTCTACATTTTCCATCCTACTTCGACGAATTTTCTGAGGATTGTTCAGATAAGCGTGTATTTTTCATCTCCCTTCATACCAGCTTCCCGCTATTCCAGCTAACCACTTGTTCACAACACTATTAAATTTACACCCTTTTTTCATCAAAAATTGTTTTTAATTAAATTAATTTTAAAAAATAAAATTTTAGTTTACAAACAAATAATTGCTTCCGAGTCTACCAAGGTAGCGGAAGCTTTGTTTTCACTTTTCAAGGATGAAAAAAAAAGTTCTCCAAAATCAAAATTTTCACTCGCGTTTTGCGTTTTAGACCTTTCTGAACAATTTTGGTTCCGTGTCTGTGTGTCTGTGTGTCCGTGTGTCTGTGTGTCTGTCATGAATTCCTTGTAACGCGCATAACTATACGAAGTTATTGTCCGATTTCTATGAAATTTTCAGGGATTGTGCGGGTTGGTGTGTAGACGGTCCCCTATGAAAATCATCATCCCCGACTGATAGAAGCGACTGCGCATGCGCAAACGTGAATTCCTTGCAACGGCCATAACTTCTACATTTTCCATCCGATTTCAATGAAATTTTCAGGGATGTTACAGATTAGTATTTAAATGGTCCCCTATAAAAATCATCATCCTCGAACTGATAGTAGCCGCTGCGCATGCGCAAACGTGAATTCCTTGTAACGGCCATAACTTCTACATTTTCCATCCGATTTCAATGAAATTTTCAGGGATTATGCGGATTAGATTGTAAATGGTCCCCTATGATAATCATCACCCCCGGACTGATAGTAGCCGATGCACATGCGCGAACGTAAAATCCTTGTAACAGCCGTGCGTACGTTAGAATCTCAAATCCTACCTTGCCTACTGTCAGGCCCACGTAGCACATTCGCAGCGAGTCAAACTACTAACCAAAATGTAACGGGTCCGATTCCCAGCCATACCGAGAAATTTTTTGATTTTTTGAGTAGTGACTCACTTACATTTTTCATCCGAATTTGATGAAATTTTCTAGGATTGTCCAGATTAGCGTGTAGATGGTACCCTATGAGGGTAGTGAAAGGTACTTAGAGATTGGTGTTTTGAGATTAACTACTATGCATCGGATCATCTATATAATCGGGTTATGGATACGAGGAAGCTATGTGCCACACCCACTTGGCAGACGTTTTTAAATTTACAGAGCTTCTGGAAAATTTTAAGTGGGATGTTTCCGAGAGTTCTTTGGTAATGAGAAGGGACATGCCTGCCGGTTTCATCGTATCCTAAATATCATTTCAATTCAGAATTTCAGTATAAACAAATTTTAGGCAAATTGAGCAATCGCAGAACATTGTGTTAAAATTCCCTGATCTATGAAACTCCCCACGCAGAGACCATTTATTATTCTTGAGCTCATGTTTACAGAGTTTAAGAGATTGGCAAAAACGTCTCCGTTAAAGATGAATGGGTTAGGTGAACCGTAATGATCACCCGTAAATAATGGCCGTAATGGGGTCGATAGAAGAACGAAGGGCTGTGGAAGGAAATGAGGTTGATTCATGGCTCGAGGTCTGGTAAAAAATTAGCATATTATCCCTCTTCATACAGTCTCAAAATCTGTGCCGTTAGGTATATTGGATATAATAAATTGAGGGAACCCTTCACACTTGGAAGGGTTCTAATGGCGTTGGAGGCTCCTGGTGGATAGAAAGGTCTTCAGCTTATCATGCAAAGGCGTGTATGGTTATACAAAGCACGTTTGCGGTAGAAGACGGCTGATACCACGCTGATTACCTAACTCTGGCTTTATGCGCTGAAAAAACAATAAAAGTGTTGAAGCTTTAAATGTATGGGAAAATATAAATTATTTCGTCAGCCACGTCAAAAACTTTTATATACTTTTATTCTCCCTCGTCCGGAGGTACCCAAATATGTCAAAATCGTCAGTTTCTATGGTGATTTCAGTTATTTCCAAAGATGAGAACAATGAAGTTGTGACTTCATAAGGGAAATGAGATTCCCAATAAGAAGCTCTACGGTAACCTGCATGAGCCTTATCAAACGTGTTCATGAATGTTCAAGTGGATGAATAACTTTCTCGACCAAATATGAGAGAATTTGAACAATTACGTGATAGGAAATGCCAAGTGGGCGTAGCCCAGAGCTCATTACATGTTCACATAGCGTCATCTTCAACATGATTCAAATCATAAGTGTGGGAGCTTTATGGATCAGTAGGGACTAATTTTTAAAATAAACTGAAGACCACTAAGAAGTGAATAATGTTAACCCACCGACAGGCGCGCCTTGGGGAGTCACACGACTGGCTTGTAAATCACATTGAATTTATCATCTACAAGTCGTGGTTTTCCCGTATAACGGAATTATTTCAAAGAAAAATAATTCTGAATAACTTGAAAATATATTTGGAACGTTTTGGCCTCAACAACAAAACGTATTTATCGAACTTCCTTTCAAAATATAACTTCTCTTATTTCTATAATAGCTTCACTGTTGGATTAGTCATAGGGACTGCTAATTTCAACATTATCAGTCTAAAATTGGTACCGAAGTGCCAAAGATAATCGTTGGAATGAAACTAAGAAGTCAGTGGACAAATCGGACCACTGCAGGTAAGTGCCTGCTAAAAAAAACTTCTAAATTAAGAATTGGCACCTATTTCAACTAAAAAGTTTACAAAAAAATCACAGAAAAGATCTTTGGAAAAATTGGATAACCCATAAATGCCAAGGAGAAAACTTACTTACTTGAACATGGACATAAAAACGAACTTGTGCATCTTCAAACAGCAGTATCATAATATGAAGGGGATATTATTCCCTTCATTAGAAAAAAATTTAAACAATCAAATTTGTATTGAAGGAAGAAATTAACTCGCAAAAATTAAGTTGCACCATCAGGGTGCGCGCTCCACGGAATGCGGTAGACTCGACCTTTCTAAGCAATGAATGTAACTGATAATCATTTGTTTTGCCGCTAAAAACCAGGCGAATGAATAGGGCATATCTTGAACTAGGATTATTTTGAGGCCACAAGACATTTCTTGGACCCCTTCGCACTCGTTTTGGCAGAATTTCGGTTTTAACGCACTGAGTGCGGCCGCGCGCCCGGTGGTTGGTTGAATAATGAATAGTTTAAACATGATAAAATATAAATAAAAAAAACGCACCGACCTCAAAACTGATTATTGCAAACTAGTAAAAGAGGGAAAATAATAATTACAACTTATTCAGACCTAGGTTGGCAGGTAGGTATGGATTGCCATGAAGTCGCCGCCGTGCCCATATGCAGACAAATCTATGCAAGTATATTCTACTTCCATCCTCACATAATGCGGTTCGTATTACATGCGTCGATAGTGCAATACCAAACAGTAACAAGAGTACGTACCATTGGGGTAATAATATGTGTTCCGGAACTATTAGGTAGTACGTCACTGCTGTCGTATACTCATAAATTTCCCTAGGAATTGTTGGTGTTCCAATATACCTACCATAATCAAAAAGAAAACTCTTTTGATCAGATCTTTCACTTCACTAACATTACTGTTAAAAAGGTTTTTATTTTATACTGTTTAAAGTTTTTATTTATTTTATCTGTTCATTTTTTTTTTTTTTTTATTAATCAAAAATACAGCAGCCTGCTTCCATAAAAATTATTACAGGCTAATTACACGCTTGAATAATTTGATTTAACATGATGATTTGAGATATTCCTTGACTAAATTTCGTGTCTTAATAAACAATAAAAATAAATAGGTACTTGCTTGAATTAAAGATCATAAAACTTCAAAGTTGATAGCTTCTAAAAACAAAACCAAGTCTCTTGCATGTTTCTGGAGCAACACAATGAATCTGTTCATGTCGACTTCTAAAAAATTTGAAGGACTTACGTTGAAATCTCCTATAACCCTTCCTCTGAGAGGCGAACCAGATCAATAAATTTATTATACTGGTCTCTTCACCAGCACTCAAAGCTATAATGGTGTCTAAGGGAAGTTTCTTGAAATAGCTGACATCGTGAACAAGATCCTATGTAAGATATGACGATCTATCCTCGCTTTATACTCCATAGAACAAAGGCAATGCGTACCGGCTGCTACCATACGCCATGTTTACGAACAATACCCGAATATTGGAAGCAAGCGATTATTCGCTTTTGTGTGGAACGAGTGTTGTTCAGTTCGCAAGAACTTTGGGGAAGTCCTTCAGATACCAACATAATCTCACTGGATGGAGTTGTAGGTTCAGAATGGTATGAAGCAGAGAGTGGTATGGCAGTATCTGAGAGGAAAATTTCGAGATGTTGTGTGAATTACGTCAAAATAACTTGTATTCGCCAATTACGTAATAATTACTTACTGGACGAATCCTAACGCTATATTTATTTACAGTACGTATCATCTTACTAAGAATATTATTACTCGAAGTAAATAAGACGAAAAAACTGATAAGAAAATGTATTGATGGGAAGATGTCAAGTAATTATTACGGAAGTTATTATTGCTTAATATCAATCCGAAATTTTTCATGTTTTTAGCATGGACCGTGGGGAAACGGACGGGACGCACGAGTAGGGCTTATAAATATATATATTATATTACCCACCTATTATATTCATGAATAGGAGATGTTAACAAGCATTTTTTTTTACAGGTGAGTATTTATGGCGTTACTTCTTCCCAGACATCATGAGCGTTCCAGATGAACCAGGTAGGTGCATAATAATATATTCACAAGCATTATGGTGGCAACTTTAGTCTTCCCCAGTGTCTTCCGGTCATTTATGATAAGAGCTTATTTATTTCGAAACCGAAGGTGATATTGCTTTATTTCAACTCGAGTATATGTTCGAAAAAATTGAGGTTTTTGGAGTTTTAAGACGCTAAATGACCATTGATTGGATGGTGGAAGAAGGTGGAACAAAAATGGTCATCGACCTTGTATTTTTGTTTTATTAACACAGAATGTGTTTTTGCGATGACCTACCGAAAAAAATCGTCACGAAAAAGCGACAGAAAAAACATCTGGTGATATGTTTATTGGTTGTCATGTTAATGTCAACTCCACATTTATTATTGTTGTTTTTTATTTAACGGATGACTAGTATCGCAAAAACACATTCTGTGTTCCTATGATTTCATACAGAGTATGGAAAAAGAAATAAACCGGTGGGTGCAGGGGGGCGGAGCCCCCCGCCGAGGCGCAAAGCGCCGAGTTTTTCATTATATTTTATTTTTTTCCTGGTACATTTTTGACATTTTCATGTCTTTCATATGGCACATAAAAAAAAATCGTCACGAAATTAATTGCTAACGAAATTTGCTAACGAAAATTGCTAACGAAATTTGTCCCAAGTCACCACAATGATGATTATGACCATCAGAAGTGAAGTTGTTAGGTACTTTACAGGTAGGTACTTTACAGTTAGGTAGGTACTTTACAGTTTGATATTACCAGATCAGCTGAGTCGGAAATCGAGCTCCCAGATCAGCTGAGTCGAAAATCGAGCTCCCAGATCAGCTGAGTCGAAAATCGAGCTCCCAGATCAGCTGAGACGAAAATCGAGCTCCCAGATCAGCTGAGTCGAAAATCGAGCTCCCAGATCAGCTGAGTCGGAAATCGAGCTCCCAGATCAGCTGAGGCGAAAATCGAGCTCCCAGCTTTCATACTTTTCTCATCACCGCCCATTACTCAGTGTTACCGCGACAGATGAAGTTGAACCAATGGAAGAATAAAACAATGTTATTTTTGTAAAATAAATAAATATATTTTTCTTTTTTGTTTTTCTGTGTTTATGGGAGGTATGTAGTTCATGTGTCGGGAGAGGAGGGGGGGGGGGGGGGCATGAAAATGTTTCAATGTGTTGTAGACTCGTATGCAAGCGTTTATATACAATGATGAACCTTTTGAATCAAGCAATAACATAAAAGTTAACCCCTCCTCAAAATTTGTGTGAATAAAAACCACCCAGTTAAAGAAATAACTTGGTGTTACTATCACTATAAAATCTTAGATACTCTTGTACAATACCCATTCAATAACCAAAATACCATTATCAACTAAACTGAATGAGTTGAGTACGGCTGGCTCGCCCTCAGATTCAATTTCCGCCGCATTAGCCTTCAATTTCCTTCCTTTTGAAGTTCCGATTATTATCGTGTGTATTCGTGAAAGCCGAGGGTCCAAACTTGACTTTGATGTCGGTCTCCAAAACTCGTTTCAACTGCGATGTGGACAGAAGGCCGCTGGCGACCAGCTAGGGTTTACCCGAGCAAACAGTCCTCCGCCAGATCCTCCCAGTATGTCGGCGCAGTTGGTCTCCTAGTGGGTTTGAATCGAACCTCTACTTCTTCAACTTTGTATGATATTTTTGATGTAGTTTTGGAAAAGAAACAACGAGACTGAAGAACAAATGACTCAAATTTGTCAATATTTATTAGTTTATGGTGCTTGATAATCCTTTGAAATCAAGCACAAAAAATTACTTAGAGCCCAAAAATTGGATTGAATGACTACGTCAGGCATAGCCCTCTTTTCAGTTACCATTGGGAAAACATTTTTAGTTTTCGTCGGTATTGTTGAGGGTTCTGTGCCGCATGGAATCTTCTCCATCACTTCAAATAAATGATAAAAAATGAACCGTACAATTTGCAAAGCACTCAAGTTAAATGAATTTCCGTTTAACGGAAAATGAAAATTATAAAATTTAATTTCAGTGGTTTTAGTGTTCTAAATTGAATGAGACCACCCAGAGGTCAGTAAGACCGTTTGCATCCTCAAAAAAATAAATAAAATTTCAACGTATCAAAAGTCGAAATTCCTACATAGTCAAATTTTTCACTCGTCTTTCACGTTTTAGACCTTCCTGAACTTTCTGGTTTCGTGTCTGTCTGTTTCTTATAACGACAAGAGAAATAGAAAGACCCAGTTGCAGATGGGTGATTTATGCAGGAAATAATTAAATAAATAATCAACCAATAATACAGTAATAGCTCGTGAGCACATCTTTTTCTTTTTCGGATTGAGCATTCTGTCTTTGATTGTATCCTACAACACTTACCTTGTCTGAAAGAAAAGTTCTCGTTATTCTTCATAAATTAACTAGTCGGCTCCCAACAACCACAAATATGAAATGTTTCAGGAAAATGTTATAATACGTTTTGCAAACAAGCCAAAAAAATGTATTAGGCAATTCATTCGCTCAAGTGTACATAATATTCGTTTATTAAAAACATTATGTTCACATTAAAAAATGGCAATTTTTCATCACAGCGCATGACACTAATAATCACTATAATTATGACGAATATCTATCTCTTAACATTAGATATGCAGGTACATGTTGTCTATTGGCAGTTGTATTTTCCTCAATTTCTCTCGTTAAAGACAACTTTAATTAATCTATCTTACCTAAATCATCACATTATCACACAATGTCGGGCACACTAAAACATAATAATTATTCAGCCGATGGTCGTCTTGAAGATATGTAAAATGAATAAACTATTTATTTACAACGGTTCAGCGCTTTCTAGTCAAACGAGTGCCCAGGTTTTTCACCCGACAGGAGGCTTGGTCTGTGTTGAGGTTTAGCACATCATAATTATGTGCTAATTATTAATTATAATTATAACAAATAATAATTATTATTTTTAATTACTAAAAACTTGAATTCTATCAATGAAATCATATAAAAAAGAGAACACAATTTTACCTATTACCATAATTACTGAAAAATGATTCATATACATAGTACAATGTTTGATTTATATCTGCCATTAGCTATGATAATAGAGGAAAGTTATGCTGAAAATAATATTTAACTCTACGAGTGATGGATGGGTGTATTCAGTGCACAGGCGACGTTCTCTCTTCTGCCTGAGTACGGTCCTTGATCCCCTCTTCCAAAATTACCCTTCCCCTTAACCCTCCTGAAAGTCCCATAGGAAGAACAGAATTTCCCTTTCATTTTCTTATCAATTTTACCAATTTTGTAGTTTCAATCTTCTTCTCAATACCTAATTTTCAATGTTACCTAATATAATAATTATACTGCCTTTAGAACATTGTTCAAGTTTTTATTTGATTTATTCACCAATTTATTGAAATTTAAAATGTTTTCTATAAAAACAATCTCATTTCTTTAGAAAACTGGTGGACAGTGAAATCAGCGAGAAAGAAGTAGTTGGTACGTAAATTGAGTTGCCAAATACCAGGTCAGCCGTCTCTTTGGCACCCAACCTATTCTCAGATAGTTTTTCATCAAGCATGTATCCTTTTCTGGTGGAAATATTTAGAAAAAATCTGGGTGGATGGAGAAAAGTCGGTGTGCATTGTGTGCAAAGCCCATCACAAGGGCATCACATGTACTGCTGATTCGGTGACATGTCCTTTCATTTGAAGCTGTTTTACGGGAAGTTCCTCTTAAACAGCTTCTTAAAGCTCCCATTCTATGGACCTATGGGAATCATCTTCATCATATATCAATGCCCTACATGAAAGTCAATATCTTTAGTATAGAATCATACAATCCAATCGCAGAACTGTGAAAAAATAATTTTCCGAGTCTTCAAGCACGAAAACCATTTGTTCCAAGAAAATTATACTTGTCCTTCCTATACTTCATTTCAACAATTTAGCATGAAGATACATTCTCAATTGTGCAGTTATTATACAAGAATTATACCAATGATATAAATTGTAATATATTTTCGTGTTGTCTTATACTAACCTTAATTTGTACGGTGGGTCCTTTGCAAATTTTTAGAAAATACTAACTGCTAATAAGTTTTACAGTGGAAAAAAAATTCTACCGAATTGGGTGAGCAGTAAAAAGATTCTCTTTGAAAAGAACACGATCACATAGAATCTGATGATTTGAAAATTTTTCATAATAATATTTTGACAGATCGCTGATCAAAACAGCCTTGAGCACTGCGGAAACAGTTTCAAAACATCGCTTTGAATACACAACCAGGAATTTCACATAATAGATGATTCATTAACAACATTATTGAAATTTCCGAAGGTTTCACAAACGAAAAATAAAAGTTCAGGGCTATGAAATAGCCAGCTGTTTCAGGTTTGTTCCACAAGATGTGTGAAATTTCGATACCTACCTGATTTGATGGGCATCTCTACACTCAAGAAAGTGATTCACAGTTCCTCAAATAATTTCATAGAATGATACATAGGAACACAATATTCTAACATGCGACTCACAAAGTATAAACAAGGTAATACTCGAGTATACCTACTCATTTTCCGCTGAATATCTCATGTGGGTTCAGGTATTTTCAGTTTAAATTCAGTTGAACTACGAAGGTTCCTACCTAAAAAATACCAGCATTCCTGATGGTCAATTGGTGCGTAAATAAACCAATTATTGCGGAGTTGAAGTAGAGGTAGCTTCAGTAAACCAGAGGTACTAGACTATCCTAAGTCCCTTCCTTTCCTGCCCTTGAGGTAGTTCCATCATGAGTCTCAAGATACAACTTTGGTCAAATATATCGAACTGAGCAATTCCAAATCCATTCCATGAACATACAATATTGTTTGCATTCAAATTTCACACGGTGCATCCGAAAAACTTTTCGAACGCACAGAGGGATCTCCAGTATTTAACATCTTCAGGGAGACCCCCTGAAACCATGCGTGTTCCATTATTATCGATCAGTAGCGCATCGTAAGTCTCGTTGTTGAACGGTTTCCACATTCCAGATTCTGGCGTTGGGTCTCTGAAAATTGAATTTAAAAAATCAATTAAACTATTATAAACTGTGAATATGCAGGAGAGATCTTGATTGAATTAGATTCTGGTAGACTTACCCAAACTTGACAAAGTTTGTGATCATTCGGGTCAGGTTTTTGGAAATTTCGAGATCCTGGCCTCGGTGAGCAGGATACAAGATGGATCTCATAACGTAGACCAACGTTTCAGCGTGGAATGTCACTGAAATATATTTTTTAAATTACCACCTGTACTGGAATATGTGTTCACATCTCGCATTTACGTAATATACGAATTGATAGTATACGAGTAAATTTGAATTTTTGGCAAACTTTTGACATCTCAATTTGAACTGTCAGCAAATCCATTAAGTACCTACGTTACAGTACAAACTACTGGAGTCCTTGTCCACCTTTTTTCCATCTACAATGTTCAATAAAGTGATTTTCTCTCTCAAAAAAATATACGAGTGCATAAGGAAGAGGAAGCCACTCTTTTCAGTTTACTTTGAAACTAAAAACGGAAGTAAGACTGAAAACCACGTTGTCTTGAAAAAAACATCCATACTCACTTTTAGACAGACTGGGGTCATTGATCCAAGTTGATGGTGATGATTCTCCGAGATAGTTGAAGTTGAAGAGGTAGACCTTTGACTTAGCTTCCTCCACCATGCGCATTAGTGGACTTACCATGGCCGCTATTGAATACAACTGCCAGACAGAGAAAAATAGCATACCTAATGAATTGTATCGGAGTTTGAACTTAACCCTGAAGTACTAACATGAACCACAATTTCACCAATATTACCAAAAGGTATGTCTATGAGGCATCCAATTTTTCAAGAGCCGCTATTGATTTAGGACCTAGGAATAGCATTGGAAAGAATGAAAGTCAATTTCATCATCTATGTTCAAATGTATCATTATCTATGCTCACAAAAACTCAAATTAAAAAAAATGTGTCGCTGATTTGTCGAGCTGATGACACCGTAGGCGAAATATTCTCGTTTAAATTGTGAGTTTTGTTTAATGTTTACCCCTCTATTTCCAAACATTGTGTTAGTTTCTAATCATTAAAATAAAACATTTTACATTTAATACTAATGAGGAGCCTCTAAAGCGTAGTAATTATTAGAAAAACGTGCATTACTAACCAGTAGACGTCATTGTCAATGCCAAGTCGATACTAAGGAAAAACAGACCCTTTACCTGAGAAAAATGTCGGATTTTTTTTTTTTTTTACTTGTGGTGTTGGCGGGGGGAGGACACTGTCACGTAATTTGGAACTTATTCCTATCTACCTAAACGCTCGCGAGGCGCCTTGTTAGTATTTCAGGGTTGACAAAACAGCAGCTGACTAAATACCTCGTTCTTTCAAATTTACAGATTTTTTTTCTCATAATTGTTTTTCATGTTATCATTGGTGCTCTGAACCAATGTAAAATTTTCGTTTTTATGGGGAGGATAAAAACGAATGTTTTATCCTTGAATTACAAACATTGAAATGAAGGAGATATTATTTTCTCAACCGAGAGAACTGTTTCTGAACGTCCAATTTGTGTTTGTCGGAAGAATTATCGTATCTGCACCTCTCTCCCATGTCAAGTAAAAATTTCAAAACCGAATCCTTCTGCTACAAAATTGAAAGAATTAACACCTGATGCAAGTGAAGAGTAGCTGCCAGAGAGAATACTTTCCGTGGATGTATTATCTTTCATGGATCCTCAACATTTTGATAGCAATGTACGCATTTCGGACACCGATCAGCTCAAATTACTCTTGATTATTTTTCGAGACTATATCGGCTGAGTTGAGGGCTCAGGTATTGATGCTTCCGTATCTGTATGTGGGGTGTTAGGATTGCTTAAGAGTTTTAGGTGAAGACTTGAAATTCTGTAGACTTTTGTCTTGAGTTACAAGATTATGTATAAACTGAGACGTCCTCCTCTCATTGGAAGCTTAGCAATTTGTGAACATGTCATTAGTATTAAGTTGATAGAATTCTCTTATTAGTCAAGTAGGCTTCAGATTAATCATTATTTTGTTAGAATGAAGATATCAACTATAGCAGCAAGTATTTTTGAGTAGCTTTCAAAGAGTAGACTCTCAGACACTTTTGATCATTCATGCTCGCATTTTGGAGACACGCATCAGCCAGAACAAGCCTGTTACTCTAATAACATACTCTTAATGCGGTTTTGGGTAAAGCTTCTATGTCTATGCTGATAAGATTTCATATTAAACTTTCTGAGATTCTGACAAGTCACTCCTTAGTTGTTAATTACTTTGAACAATATTGATGGAGTTCCAGTGGATGTGAATATGAGTTGGTGGAGTGAATATAAAATCTTCTAGCATCTTTGAAATTGAATAAAAAATTTGTACTCTCTTCTGGAGCATTTCTTTCTTCTTTTTAGTGTAATTCCTACAATTGAACGCTTAGAATCGTGAAAACCAACTTATCTCAAAACGACTAAATACTATTTTGTGGAATTTTCCACTCATCCATACTCACGTCAGTAAAATTGCCTAGATCAGTGTCTCGTAGTTCATTTCTGCCGGCAAACCAGTAGTCCCTCATGTTTTTTGTGATCTCCTTGTACCTCGGATTGTACCGGAACCTTAGTGAGAACGCCATGATATCATCCCAGTTTTTCGAAATCCAATGCCAGCTTTTCGATTTTATCGGACTCTTGTAGACTGTAAAATGATTAGAAACTATAATTTTACAGATTATTACATTCTTTTTTTTTTGTTAAATAATTAAACTATTTTTGAGGATTCATCACAAATATTGATGCCAGAAACGTCCAGTGTCGAACAATTGGACTTTGGAATCCAAACATTTGGAGTGAAAAGTACCTAACATCCCCAACAAAAATTCAAAAGTACCTAAAATTAGATTGCTCATTAGATTATTCACGGTCTTTTCGAGACCACTCGAAATTGAATTGACTGAGTCAAGAAAGTAAGATCAGCTTCATTACCTACACAAACTTGGTTTAAAGCCTGTCAATGGGTCCCTAATAGGGATTGGAAGTAATCCGAGAAGTCGTTATCAGCTTTGTGAGCTGTACAACTAGCTTCTCCTGTTCATCTTACCAAGCTGAAATGTTGTACACCGCTTCCTGGGGACTATTGGAGGTGATTTCGAATATTTACTAAGCGAATCATAATAAGGAGTGATTCCTAAAAAAAAAACACTCTTGATGAAAATGTCATTGAAAGAAAAAAACGTAAGTTGTGAACGTAAATATTTTCAAATCAGAGCAGTAACTAAGAACCCCTTTAACTCCAGTACCCTTGGTATCCCTCCTCTTTTCACTTGCCATCTTTTTCAAAATAGAACGATTTATGGGAGTTTTATTGTATTTGATGTACCTAATTCACGCGTTTTTCCGAGAGAAAATTCATGTATTTGTCGATCGCACTCTAGCAATTCGAATAATCCTAGTATGACAGCTAGATGTGCCATGGATGACAATGTCGACCTCGGAACGGTTTACGCAGTTCTCCAACCCACTATTGGTGTAGTGCATCTCTGCAGTAGAAATTATGTAAATGAAGGCAGAATCGATATCTCCCTGTTCCAATTGGCCCCAGGGATCGTCATATATTAAAGTTGCAGGTATATCCACCATCCAATCACTATGTGTGCTCAGAGATGTTGTAGCTATAATCAAATACGGTCATCGGTCTGCAAAACACACAGCTTTTTCATTCCCCAATCCTGTCGTAATAATATACTATGATAAATAATAAATCAACCAGAGTCATTTTTTTCCATCCTTCTGCCACAACCTGGCGGCCTAGCAGTGCACCAACGGTTAGTTCTTCGGAGTTCTGAGAATATCTACATATTGGAAGTTTTTGAGCAAGGCAATTTTGAAAATAACATTCCCATATATTTTCTTCCGAGTCTACCGAGGCAGTGGAAACTTTTTTTGACTTTTGAAGGTTGGGAAAAAAATTCTACGAAATCGAAATTCGCACTGGACCTTCCTGAACGATTTTGGTTCCGTGTCTGTCTGTCTGTCATGAAATCCTTGTAACTTGTATAACTATACGAAGTTATAGTCCGATTTCGATGAAATATTCAGGGACTGTGCTGGTTGGCGTGTAGACAGTCCCCTAAGAAAATCATCACCCCCGGACTGATAGTAGCCGCTGCGCATGCGCAAACGTGAATTCCTTGTCACAGCCATAACTTCTACATTTTCTACCCGATTTCGATGAAATTTTCTGGGAATATGCAAATTTGGTTGTAGATGGTCCTCTATGAAAATCATCACCCCCAGACTGACGAAATTCCTCAGAATTGCTCAAATTGGCGTGTGGATGATCCCCTATGAGGGTATTGGAAGGTACTTAGAGATTGATGTTTTGATATTAACTATTATGCATTGGATCATCTATAGGTACAATCAGGTTATGAATACGAGGAAGCTATGTGCCACACCATCTTGGCAGACGTTTTTTCCATGTCCCGGCAACAATAGCTTCCTAAATGTTGTTTAATTATTTGTTCTGGACAGTCAAACTGTTTGAGATAACCCACATACTAATATGAGTATCGATTCGAAGTTTTCCAGGTCAAGGGCTCTTCAACACTGACCTCAACATGTCAACATTTTCAGTTCCCAAACGTATATTATCGCGGTTTCCTTTTTTTCGCATTTCCTCCGAGTTGTTACGCTCGGGGGCTCTGCGACTGACAGTAAAATGAGGTTTAGGGGAAGTAGCCCGAAAGTGATTCATGATTCTGGATCCCTCCCAAGTCTGCTATCCGATTGGATCACTTTTCATAATAATATCGGAATATTTCACCCTTTGAAAATCACACATCACTTCTGACTTATAGCTTTCACCGGATTATCAATCTCTTAGATTCCTCTGCTTTCAATATTTATTATTCGAGAGTGAATTTATAAAATTCCATTTCATAGAAGAGTTGATTTTAGGTTTAGACGAGGACAGTTTTGGTCGACCTTGTTATCAACATTCACTGAAGTCATTCTAATACCCTTTGATGCTGAAAGTTGATGCTGAGATGAAATACTCGTACCTTTCATGAAAGCTGAACGCCATGAAAGATACTTCAGGATTATTTTCACCATTGAAGTCTCTTGTTTTAGAACTCATATTACAAGAGAGTGACAAATAAATCAATGTCGGGATGTGTGATAGAATAGCATGGGAGAGTAAATAAAGTTTCGGAAGGCAAGAAAAATGATACCTATTTCATATGTATTGTACTTCAATGAAAAATAGATCAGTCAAACTGGACTTTTGCTTTTTTGTTATTTATTGAAAGCCTGAAATGGTTTTTTTTACTTTGGATATATGCAATGCAAGAGCAATTCAAATTTTGCAATAGTTTCTGAACCAAACTTTTTTGGGCCTAAACGCTTCAACATTCTGTTACTTTATTCTGTTTTGGACAAAAAACAGTAAATTCTGCGTTGGATGGATCCTGATTCATCGGTTGTTGACGATATTCATGGGGACCTTCTCAAGACTTACCCACATCAACCTTGAAAATTTCATCATCAGAATCGGACCGTGATTTTTAGTAGTTTCGCCTTGTACGAACTGACCAAAATACTCGAATATTAACACTAAACCAAAATTGTTCAAAAATCTCTGAAACGCTAAATTATATTGGGAATTTTCATCTTGAGGGAATTTTAATTTTTTTTTCCTGCTACTCGAATACAAATAAACTTTTTCATCTTCAGTAGTCATGGGATGCCATATTTTAACAACTTCGTACTCACATATTGTTTTTAATAGTCCTTCTCCATTCGTGACCCCTACCAACATAGGTACAGAAATCGGCTTCCATTTTTTGGTTGACGACGGTGCGAAAGATCCTGGCCTTTTCTTTTCAAAAACTGGACCAATGTGTCCGGAAGGTTCCAGGTCCCATATACCCTGGACAAACAGCGGAATAACTATTATTCATATTGTTATCGATGTGAATCTCATGACTAATCCTGTTACTTATGTATTATACCCGGTCTCAGGAAAACGCGAAATCCTACCACCTCTTCAAGAATACGCTGCAAATTATTTCACATAGGCTTATTATTTTTCTGTACAGATCAATCGTCTGCAGAGATCACGGCTTTGCCATTGCCATAATTTGTTTAATTTCTTTTATTATTATTATTATTATTATTATTATTATTTCTTTCTTAACCATAGGAATTACCTACCTACTATACAAATACTCCCTTCATATTTTCACAATCAAGTTTATTCGAAAGAAATAAACGTATCACTTTTGATTTTAAGAAGTAGGGAGTTGGGATTCCTTCGTATGGAAATTTGATTACTGGTTGCTAAGGAAGCATAACTGAATACAAGTTGTATTATACAACTCGAAAAAACTAATAGCAATCTCATTTTGGCCAGCTAAAATTTCAACGGAGATTTTTTGGTAATTCACACTCGCGATTCTGATTTATCTTCAGTTCAACCTTAAGTTCTCGTAGGGTGGGAACGGTGTGTCCTACAGAGCTCCGGGTGGTCTGTAAAAATTCTAAAAATTCAATACTATTTCAAAGTGGTGAAAAAACAATACCTTTATTTCGAGAGTTTTCGAGCTAGGGCACTCCCCTAGCCAAAAACAACCCTTAATTTTCACCCCTTAGAAGTGACTGACATCAAATAAAAGCTTCGAGGCACAACTAGACCCCAAATGGAGCTCATTATGCCAAATTTCAACTAAGTCGGTCCATGGTTGCTAAGAATGGACGGACGGATTTTTTAAAGTTCGATTTTCGGATTTTACATACTTTGAAACGTAAACCATCAAATTTTGATGGTTAAAATTTTCTTTTCTTGCTCAATTCCGAAGGTTCTTCATTGAAAATAATAAACCAAAATTAAAATGTTGATTTATTACCCGCAAAGGCCCTTCCGATAGGCGGGTGATTTCAATGATTCTTAAATAAACTGATGGTGTGAAGGAATGACGGAAATCCTCAAGACAAACATAAATCTTGTCGCACATAATTGTAAATTCTTTGCAAAAAATATTGCCCTCGAGTTTTTGAAATTACGAGAAACAGAGAACACCATAAAAATAGAATTGAAAAATAGTACAACTCCACTGAAAGTTGAAGTTGAAAAGGTCGGTGTGAATCACGATGAAGTAATAAATTTTTGAGTCAACTACTGAAATTCAACTATTAAAATCTTAATAAAATCGTGTTTTGTTATATTACATTTACGCAGTCAGCAGTTTGTCTAAGAGCTTCAGTACAAAACAAAAACACTTCAATTAAACAAAATAGTACACAAACACGATTGTTTACGGACGACACTTGGGACAACCGAATTAACATTTTCCTGAGAGTGGCCCCAATAATATTAGCATGAAACTAATGTATCATTATCATGACTTACAACCATAGTTGTAAGATCAGGCTCATAGCATTTATTTTTAAAAAGTCGTCTGCAGAATTTTGCACAGAGTATTGTTTCCTCGCATGAAATACTATGATAATTTTGAGTTAGTTGACAAGGAAATTGTCAAAGTAAATTAAGTGGTGTCTCAACAATTTGTTTTTTTGGGCCGTTTCAGAAATAAATTTGTCTTTCACGAACGTGCAAGGATGCCTTAGTAAAGAACTGAACTGTTTAGCATGAATATTGCACCACAAAATTGAAGACCCATTCCCTCCAGAACCATCAAATGTCAATCGGAGGAAGTCAGTTCAGCTGCAACAACTATGAGCATTGTTCATTATTTTCAATAGTATTGGTTTATTATTTTCGATAATAAACCATTGGAATCAAGCAAGACAAAAAATGACCACCCTCAAAATTTGGTGGTTTACGTTTTGAGGTAGTTAGGTTCGTGAATCCAAAAATCGAATAAAATATTTTCCGTGCGTCTGCCATACGCCACTTTTTTCCCAGTCCCCGTGAATCAATTTTGTTTGAATTTGGGACACCAGCTCCATTAGGTTTTTATTATTGTCAGTCACTTTTATGGAGGAAAAGTGGGGGAAAACGTTTTCGAAACGCCCTAGCTCAAAACTATTGCTATAGCTGAGGTATGGTTTTTTCATTCATTTAAAATTTTCAAAATTGTAAAGAATTTTTTGACACCACTCAGAGCTTTGGGGGACCAACCGGTCACATAATGATCAATGAGTGTTGGAATTCGAGTCACAAAACTTTATTGCGGACAACTTTGGAGTTGAGTTTCTTTTTCGGGGCGGTTCGGTGATAGAATCGTCAAAATCTCCCTCCCCGTTGGTGGATTGAGACAGAATTTCTTTGTTTTCTGATTTTTTCTTCACTCTTCTATCTGGAGTACTGCTGCACCGTTCTCCAGACCCACGTGTGTCCTTTAAAGGACCCCCCCCCCCCCACAACCTACCGAAAGTCCTTCGAACCTACAACAAGCCTTTTCGGGCCGTTGTGCGAAGGTTATTATATTCTATGCTCCGTACTTTGGATGGAAGATAAATCAGAAAAATGAGTGTCAATCGCATTATGAACGTTCAAAAATTTAATCACATTTCAGCTGATCAATAAAATTCATTCTTTCGCAGACGGGTGATCTTTACAGAAAAAATAATAAACCATTGTGTAATAATGTACCACCCCATGTTTTTCCTTGACTGCTGGAACTTGTTACTCGTTGGGGCTACTAACAGTTGTAAGAATGAAGAAGTTATACTTGACCAATTACTCACAAAGAAATTGACTGTCGATCGCACTAGATTGTAAGCGGAGATTTTCTTCATACAGTCGACTAGAACTGATGAGTTGGCTCCTCGACAACCCACGTGTTTTGCGAATTGAAACGCTAGAGCTCTTGCGTCACCGGGATAGGCGTAAGCCCAGGTAGCGTAAGCTGTACCACTCAATGGAATCACTTGATGGAACAAACCTGAAAATGATGGCCATTATCATTATATTTGTTGTTGCTTTTATTCACATCACTAGTATTGGTGCTAATAGAACAGATACACATCTCAACCTCCTTCGTTGTAATTTGTTCGTTGTCTATCTGGTGAATAATCAGAAGCAGCAATTCGGGAGCTATTTCTCAGAAATATGAATTTTATACTTTTGGAATATTATTGCTTCGTCAAAGAGAAGATATACACAAATCGCTCAATTGGTTCTTATTCCCTCAGAAAATTTTCTGGGTTTTTCATAGTTTGTTGGCCATAAGAAATCCTATAAATTGTTTTTTCCGCCATTGTTTTTTCATCTTCATTCTCTGGTAATTGAAGAAAGCGCCATCAAAGTTTCTCGTTCCAAATTTCAACTTGGGCATTTCTTTTTTGTAAATCAGAAATTATGTTTTTACAAAACAATAAATGGTGTACTGATGGACTTGTTAGGGCTGAGAAAAAATACCGTAAATAGTGTGCACTTTTATTTCATAAACACACCTACCAAACATCACCTAACAATACCTACGAAGTATGTTAGGCAGAACTAAATTCTCGGTTCAATTTACCTTTGCTCATTGGAGAGAGAGTGTGGTAGTGAACTGAAGCAGCTCCTGCACTTTCGCCAATTATAGTTACTCGATTGAGGTCTCCTCCAAAATTCTTGATATTGTCTCTCACCCACCGCAAAGCCAAATTTTGATCTTTCAGCCCCATGTTCCCAGGAACTACATCATCCTCGAAGCTCATGAATCCTTGAAATAAATGAACAAAATATGAATAAAATTACTTACCTAATGCAGAATACGGAAAAAAAGCAAGGGTTCAGATATGAAAAATCAAGTGAGTTGTACGGGCAAAATAAACATCGACGGATTGATTCCTGTCTAAAGCACTATTTGTGGATCCTAATAATCTCTGTCACCTCAGTCAGTTCGCTCATGCATCTAAGCCGAACATTACCCTCCCTTGCATCTCGCATCTTCCTTTAAAACGACCTGGTTTTCCTACGTTTTTTCATGAAAACAAATTTAAACACTAGTAAAGACCCTACGATCCAAATTACGTATCCTTGAGCTTCGCCACGACGTCTTCCCTCTTAATCTCGTAAGTGCTGGGCCCGGGAAAACGACGCATCATCGGTGAGTCTCCGTCATCTACTATTAAAATTTGAATCGCGCTAACACTCCTATACAGTCCATTTTTGCTCAAAGAATATTTTTTGGTTAATCCAGACGAAGCAGCGCTTCAGATGAATGCTTGTTTCCTTATCTGAGAAACTCTATTAGCACAAGTAGGTAACTACTACTTGTATCGAACACAAATATTAAATTTGATCCTTGAGATTTGAGGTTAGAACTCTCTTACCAATTTCAAACTAAACACCCGGATGATTTTAGTACTATGCAGTTTTATTGGTGGTTATTGAGGAGAAATCCTCACTAAATGATTCGACCTGAATTATCCTCTCGTATATTTACGGTGCATATACCTTCCAATAATAATTCCACATTCAATTAATGAACATTCCAAAGATATTGATTGTGTGAAAATTGATTTAGAATAAATATATACAATGAAATATACTAAATGAAATATACAATGAAATAATAATACAATGAAAAATACGAAAAAAAAAAAAACAAATTTTGTAAAAGGTGACTTTTTATTACGATTATTTATTACGATTATTGAAATCGTTGTACCTAAACTGAACGACGATATTTTTTCAATCCCATTGTTTCTTTCGACTAACGGTTTGATCACGTACTACTCAAGTTACGACCGCACACGTAAGAACTTCAACACCACGCAACGTGGTCTGTTTAATATCTGTTTAACATGATGTGAAGTACGTAAGCTGGTGCCGTGAGTTTGAAATAAGTTTCAGATGGTGCTGCTTCCAAAATCGTGTGTTTGTGTCTTCGATTGTTCTTCTCGGTTAGTTAACCCAAATAACTAATCCGACTCCCCCCCCCCCTCACTCGCCCTTATCACACACCCAATCATTAGTAGTGGTAATCCAAATGGCTGAACCACATCCAAACTGCTGAACCACGTCCATATTAACTGCATATACGAGTATGATAAGTGTACTTATTATGTCTTACTTAGTTTACTTACGCTTATGTAGTTTACTTTACTTGGTTTACTTACTTACTCTTACTTATTTACTTACGTTTATAATTATTTTGTAAAACTATATCGGTTGTTTTGACATTTTTGAAAAAGCTTCCGTTCCTTTCCAGCTACATTCCCAACTTTCCGTCTCCAACTCAAGATGTCTGGGTTTGACAGATGTGAGACCTCCCTTCAAATGTTCGGTCAGAGATTGGAGTTCTGGCAGCGTGATTCGATCAAGCCCCCCCCCCCCACTACTGAGACAAGCTTTTTAAAGAGGACATAGCTCGGAAAACCAATAGAACGAAGCAAAAAGCTTTTAGCACTCAATTGAGCTCGCCTGGGATAACGACGTTAACCACGGCCCTCCTCACATCCTCCACCGCGATGTTGATCACCGGGAAAAAAGGTTGTGTTCTCTTTGTCACTCGTCAAAAAACCGTAAAGACCATGTTGCTCGTTTGTGTCGTTTGCTCTTTGAGTCGAAGTTTCTATATCCCTGGAAGAGCGCAATTTAGCCAGAGATTCAACATGCGAATAATATTGTTTGTTACTGATGATGACTTAACCGTCGAAATCGATTTAACTTGTAACTCATTATTTTCGTGGAAATAGTCAACGTTCAACTCAACTCCGTTTTTATTAAAATGGTTTTCCACAATCTCATCGCGAGTGATTTTATTCGTAAAAACAATCAACATCATAATACGAAACAAATTGCCAATCGTGTTGATGTTTCTCAATTCTTAAAACAATCAAAATGGCGGTGAATCATTTACATTCGATCATCGTATTACTAGATCTGGTTCATTGAATTCTGTTGAATGCTGTTGAAATACAGTTGGAAATATTCCGATGAGCAAGAGGAATTTTGTTGAGTAATGCATAAATTCATAGCTAACAAAGCTCACCTCAATTACAGAATAAAAAAAACGTCAAGGGAGGATAGAAAGAACCTCTAGGAAATGGGATCGTCATTGGTGAAAATTATCATAAGATATTTGCACTTACGTCAACGATTAACAACGGATCGTCATTAGAAGATATAGAAAAAAGTGATTAACATTGAAAACATTCGAAGCAAGCTTTCAATATTTCACGTCTTTCATCATCTTTGAACCACAAGGCAACATAAATGAAATTAATAATCCAATCCGATCTACCAACTATGCATAAATTATCTATGTGTAGATTAGAATCATATGTGTAGATAACGAATCGAGAAAAGTTTCACAGTAAAGTGTCACACAGAAAGATGATAAAAGTGAAGTTCTTAAAAGTGATCAATAGAAGTATATAGAAGAAGATATGGTGAAGTGTTGCGGAGAAGTGTGTTGGAAGTGCTTCACAGTGAAGAGTTGTACGAAAATGTAATAAGGGTCTGGCTAAGTGAAGTGTGCTCGTAAGTGTAATACGAGTATTACTCAGTATGAATAGAGCACATTTCGGTGTAAGTACTCAAAACATTCTAATAACGAATTTTCATCGATTTTTTGGTCATAACTTCATTTTTATACTCCCAAAAGCTCAAAAACAATTTAGCTCTGTCCGTTAAGTTTAAAATTGCGACTAAAATTGAGTTACTCTGGTGACACCTTGAAACAGCTCTGCAATTCCCAAGATTTTTTAGTTGTACCAGTGGCACCACGGGACAGGCGCTTCATTTGCCTTATTGATTTGGTGTCACCAATGGTATCATGTACTACAAATAAATTAGTACTATCCAATGTTTTTGTAAATTAATTATGTTCAGTAATCAAAATATAGAAGAAAAAAATACGCCTTTCAGCCTCAGACAAATGTATTATAGACGAATAGACTTCGTTTCAGTTTTACACAGCAAAGTTCTTTAACTTTGCTGTGAAAATCTTTTATTAAAAGAATAATAAATCAAAGGAATTTAAACTTTTATGTTTCGCAGGAAGTTGTAAGGAATTGTTCTCAGAAGTTAAAAAGTTGCTGTTGGAGTGTCTGGCCATCAGTGGTATTAATAATTCAGACTTCATTAAAATCGTCGAAATCTGGTGTCACTAGTGATACCTTGGTCCAATCAAGGTCAATTAAGGTTAATAAAATTTAGAGTGAAATCGGAATCTGTGATACAAATGAAAATATGTCGGTTTTTTAATCAGAGTACATGAAATTATTGCACATGGCATGGAGTAACTACTACGTGTTTTAATCAAATAATATATTATCAGAACCTCAGTTTGCAACTCTGAAAGTATGAATTGCTTTTTTTCCTTTCTTGTGATAGTTCATTTAAGAAAAGACACATCTTTGTACGGACTTGCTTGTTACTTAGTGAATGAACACCAAGACTCATTACCAGACTCTTCAGAGTTTTTCATTATAAATTTCGATTTGTATCCTATAATTTCATAAACCCTGTGCAGCGTGCAGTATATATGAGCGAAAAATGGGAACAAATTTATGCAAAATAAATAAGTATATATTTCTTTCAAAGTCGAAGGAATATAGAAAATAATGCATGCACGTGTTATACTTATTAATATTGATGTATATTATTGTTGATATCTTGTCGGTCAGAGTGGTGCAATAGATTGAAATTGTCGAGTTAACCTTAAAATTGAGGTGCAAAGTGAAGACCGGGTCTGAGTGAAGAATACGGGTTTGAGTGCCTCGTGTAATCCGATTCTCATTCGACTGCATTCCTTCAAACGAATGGTCATCTAAGATAAGTATTTACCCAGTATCGATAATCTGTAGTTCATTTTCACAACGACCACGTCGTGGTCCATTAGGTAATTTGGCTCAAAATACATCGATCCCGACAATACAAATCCTCCACCGTGAAGGTAGACGATCACCGGACTCCTGGCGAATGGGCTGAGCTGAAATTGTTGAAATGCCGCACAGTTGCCAGTTCATTACAGGAAATCCTTCTTATTTGTGGATTCTTGATTTCACCAAAAAAGATTTTATCTATTGGCATTGCGAATTCACTGGTCATGCGAAAAAGCTCAATGAAGGTAAATAACTTACAAGAACAACTCACAATAACCTATTAGAAATCTAACCGAGAAGTCGGAAATCTATTTAAGAGTATACCTAACTGGTCGTTACCTAAACTCGTACTTTCATGTCATGTGAACGCGACAAAATCTTCCTCAATTTTCTCCAATCTTTCGAAATGTGACATTTGTGACTTCAAAAAGGTTACCACAAAAAATTAAAATGAAAAGTAACATTAAGATAAAATTGAATTGTTCCTCCACAGATCTCCATCTACTACGAGTAGTTGGTGCTTGACCAAAGAACGAAAAATGTTGCAAATTATTACACAACGGTTTATTATTCTCCCTTAATGATTGTGTTGATAGTCCGAGTGGTTTTATTCGTTTCTAAAAATTAAACATCATATTTATTTGATGAAAAAAGTCTTGGAACAATAATTGAGAAATTATGAGCCAATTATGTTCATTAGCGAATGGATGGGAGATTTAAATTTTTTTCTTGTTTAATTTTTTTAAGGTTCTTTATTAAAAACAATAGACCAAAATGCAGGTGCTAGAATCCGTCACTGGGGTCAAAAACCTGTAGGTCTACTGATTAACTCGTTCTGTTGTGAACTGGGGTGGGAAACAGGAAGGGTGTGAGCACCTTCTTTGGAAGTTGAAAAAATATCTGAGGAAATAGGGAAATATTTAATCCTAGCGCATGCGTACGAATCTGCTAAATCCTACGTACAAATTAATTTGAACTTAATTTGAACCTATATATCATTAATTTGAGCTTCTCGGCTGTAATTACTTCGGAAACACGTTCTTCTCTATAATAAAAGTAGGTACAACAGTGGTAGAGATGAACTACATTATACTACGAATCGAGTGAATCAAGAGGCCATTGACACAAATTAAAATTATTAATCGACTATAAATCGACATTAAATTGTTATTAGTTAGTTATCGAACTATGAAGTTGATAACTCTCATGAAAAAATCAATTTAATTGTATGGATTCCACATTCTCCTAGACTGCAACAGTCTCCCCTATTTGTCTCTTGCCAGAAATAATGATACAAATGATATAACTATGAACTTATATCCATGATCATATGAAACCGTGAGGCAAAAAGTTACGCTATCTTGTGATAAAAAACCCACAAATCAAACAACAGAGTTGCACTTGGCTACGTATGAAACAATCGTTACAAGCATAATTCTTTAGTTTTCACCGAATTTTGAAGTGAAAAAATTATATCAGAATTCTAGCCACTTGTGCTTTTTCATAAGAATTATCATACTATGCTGTACCTACCTAACATGGATAGACGGTAGTTGACCATCACAACGACCTGATCCGAGTCCATTAGAAAAGCAGGTGTCCAGATGTTCGGGCCGGACAACGCTATAAACGCCCCTCCGTGGAAATATACCAGAACCGGCCGTTTGGTCTTCGGGCTTAACTGCAACACGGAACGCTATAATGATCAACTATTCTATTCAAGTACTTCGTGAAAGGCCTATGATTGAGGATATTTTAAATTATTAAATTACTAGATAAGTTACTCCGTGCTTCTAAAGCTTCAATATCGATGTCCAGACTGTTCTCAGTTTGTTTCGTTCTAAGCAGAATCATGGGCTCAGAAGTTTCGTATCTGATCTGAATTTATCCCGGAAACTTTGATTGCTTCCAAGTGTATGTGAATATAATGGGAAGTTAGCTGTTCATAGTTCGAACAGCTTATGTGGTTTTCTTGGGACTAGAAGTCCATCTCTTTAGAGCTCCATCATCATGCTCTATAAGGCCGTAGTAGTGAATTCACCCGAATCGTTCCTATTTACATGTTTTCTCTTGACTAGAAAGTTTTAAGACATCCACGATTTATAGCATATAAACTCATTTCCCTGAAAACATTGTCATCGTATTTCAAAAAGCCCCAACAAAAACCGCCAATGCCTGACTTTGGTGCAACGTGACCTCTTGATTCACTCATTAATAGTGTAGTATTTACTTATACTTAAATCACCACATATTCATATTCATATATTTATACACTGCTACTTTTTTTCTATCCTCTCAATGCGGAAGGGGCTCAACATAGAAAAATTACTTATTTAATAAATCCAAATTTAATGGGACGGACGCCCAGGACTCACCCGACGCCGCACAATGGGGCGAAAACGCAAAAATGCGCTCTTAGTTCGAAATCAACCGTCTAAATCGATACCCGACAAAAAACTTGTTGGGTAGTGATGAGTATTTTTCAATGCAGAATCCAACGGAACCATTCTTGGATCGGATTGACGTCGTCTTTGGGTTGAAAATCCAAAAACCAGAGCGATATCGTGAAATATTTGCAAAGAAAATGATTTATTGGTTAGCTTTGTTGCCAGAAATTGTAATTTTGTTCTTTTACATGTTATTGAAATTTGAAACATCGTTTACCAATCATTAAACGATAAAATTAAAGTTAAAAAAACATAAAATCTTCAACTAATATTCATGTGACCTGCTGCCACTTCACCGTCATCATCACTCGACGTTTTCCTCACCTACCTCAATGTATGGTTGGATTTTACCCGCGTGAGGGTCTTCGAAGCTTCGTTTTCATTGACTTAAGCTTGAGGAACCATCACAACCATTAATCCAATCCAAAATTAAACCATTGTGTTGTTGGAACATCGGCTGTTTGTGAATGCTAAGTGATTTCAGCAATTTTGTTGCAGTCAAGTCAAGCAAACATTGGAGAGGTATACTCCCTTTTTCAAGATAAATACGCCTCTGTAACCCAAGAATGCGAATGAATGGAACCAACTAATGTTCTGTACATCGTGGAAAAATGGGTGCGCAAGGATACACAAAAATTTTACAGTGAAATGAATATAACCACTACTAATAATATGTTGGTTAACATATTATTACAGCGCAGAGATATTTCAATGTGATACTGAAAACTGAATATTTGTACTTCTTCTACAGTAGGTATGTAAGCTAAAAAAAATCTGGTCCATCTCAAAGAAAAATATGTGTTACAAATGAATTGATTATCATTTTACATTTCATCAACATTTTTAGAAAATTTTACAACTTTTCACATGTTTTTTCTGATCAAACGAAAATCTCTACGGTCTACTCATCAATTTAGCCGTTTGGCACTTGCTTTGACAGCAAACAAACTATTTTCTGTCATCACTTGGACCAAATCTCGACTTAAACAAATTTTACTTATAAGCGGGTTTTTGCGTTTTCGCCCCACTGTGCGCCGGCCCCAGGGATAAGAGAAGACGAGGAAAGTGAGGAGAGATAGGAATGAAGGGAAGTTCCCCTTTAAAATTATCACCAGTTCAGGTATGAACCGAGCTGGAGGCGGTGTTACCACGCAGTACACTTGCCGAGATGCACAACTCTACAACTCAACTGTACAGATAGTGATATTAGCGATATAATTTGATAATAGAGATCAATTTCGAGAAATTCCCAGAAATTTCATTGATGAAATCGGTAGATATTACAATCTTAGTTTTCCGCTCCCACCAACCTAGTACACCATAAAGTGTAGCAAAATATAGTTATAGGTAAGTTTTGGTTGATACCGAATAATGGGGTGTGAGCATGAGTCGGAAAAACTGTATATTGACTGTAAAACTGTGTATTTTTAATCTAAACTAGACCTCATTCTGAGAACTTTGACACCAACCGCGACCTTCTAGCGCGAGAAGATCTTTTTCTATGATTTTTGAAAGTTTCGAATGTTTATGACATCACAGTGGGCTGGGGGGTCCCGCCCAGGCGGAAGAGAGCGTGACGTTCGAAACTTTGAAAAATCATAAAAAAAGATCTACCCATCCAAAAAGAGAACGGCTGGTGTCAAAATTCTCAGGATAAGGTTTATTCTCGAATAAAAATTTAAAAAAAAATCAGGCGCACCCCCATTATAATACTGTACCCGACATTTTACCACGAAATTTGGATTGAACCTTGTAGTCAAGACTAGGTTTTCTTCATTCAGATATAAATTCGTGTAACCCCTAAATAACTCAATCGTCTATCATAAAATGTGATCTTACCGATCTTGTAGCGACGGAAAGGTGCAGACAGTCTTCACTCCCCATTGGTGGCATTGCAGATCTTAAGTGTGGAAACATCACAGTCATCATTTGGAGGCAGAAAATCTGATTCATCTTCGTTTTCTTCACTTCTTTCCATTTCTCAGGAGGTTGTGGTGCCTTTATAACAGATTAATACAATGATTTTAGAGGTACCTGATGAAAATGGACAATAAGAGTGAGGCACATCTCATCTACTACAGAACAATGTATGTTTGTTATTTGAGAGGAAAGAAAAATGTCATCTTATTGCGGGCACATTTTGGATGTTTTAAGTATTCAAATCGTTATTTACGTTTTGAGAGAACTTTTATGAGAAAATGTTTCTGACTGGAAGAGATCGATCTGCGATTAATTACACCACCCAAACCGTGCGAATCAGAGAGAACCCTTCTAATTCGCAATGACGCCATTCAAAATTTGCAACAGCGCTCAATTTTGAAAAGGCAAAGTGGGAATTATCGCATCAGACTAAATTTTTGGTTTATTATTTTCAATAATAAACTATTGGAATCGAGCAAGAAGATACAAATTTTTTTCACGTTTCAATGTACAAGTAGGTACGTAGAATCCAAAAATCGAATAAAAATTTTCCGTCCGTCCCCCGTACGCGGTACTTTTCTTAGAAACCCTGGACCAATTTGCTTCAAACTTTAAATTTCAAAATTCGAAGGATAATATTTTGGTTGAAATGACTCAAATTGTCGAGCTAGAGAGTGGGAATCGACGTTTTGAGATGGTTCTCTCGAGAGGCAGGTCCACTTCGAAAGCAAAATGTTTTGTTGAAATGACTCAATCTCGAGCTAGACAGATTGAATCGACGTTTTGAGTTGGTTCTCTCGAGAGGCAGGTCCACTTCAAAAGCTAATTTTTCCATTGAAATTACTCAAAATGTCGAGCTAGACAGTGGGAATCGACGTTTTGAGTTGGTTCTCTCGAGAGGCAGGTCCACTTCAAAAGCTAATTTTTCCGTTGAAATGACTCAAAATGTCGAGCTAGACAGTGGGAATCGACGTTTTGAGTTGGTTCTCTCGAGAGGCAGGTCCACTTCGAAAGCAAAATTTTTTGTTGAAATGACTCAATCTTGAGCTAGACAGATGGAATCGACGTTTTGGGTTGGTTCTCTCGAGAGGCAGGTCCACTTCGAAAGCTCATTTTTCGTTGAAATGACTCAAAATGCCGAGCTAGACAGTTGAAATCAACGTTTTGAGTTGGTTCTCTCGTTGGTCCACTTCGAAAGCTCAATTTTTCGTGGAAATGACTCAAAATGTCAAGCTAGGTCGTTGAAATCAACGTTTTGAGTTGGTTCTCTCGAGAGGCATCCATAGTAGCCAGTAATCATATCTCTATATCCCACATGTCTTTATTCCTCAATGTGTGTGAAGCGTATTCACAATAAAGTCGATTATGAAGAACAAATATGGTTGGTAGGTAGTGACAATGGCAACCTGTATTCTCTAAGGGCGCGTTATAATAAACCTTTGTGTAACAATTTGCAGCGTTTTTGAGTTGTATTCATTTTTGCTTTCTTAGCTACCAGTAATCAAATTTCCATATGAAGCTCCCTATTTTTCGAATCGAAAGTGAAGCGTTTAGATCTTTCTAATAAACTTGATTGAGAAGGTGTGAAGGCAGTATGGTGTCGTAGATCCAACCAATGGTTGGTAGGTAAAAAAAAAACCTGCAAATAATTTCACAAAGATTTTTTTTCCCTGTATAGATAAAGCGTCTGCAAAGATCACAGCTTTGTAGTAGTCACTGTTTATTTTTTTATTTCTTTACCTACCAACGACGAGAGTTTTAGAGCTAGGGCATTTTTGAAAATTTCAACCCAAAGCTTCGCGGCACAATTGGAAATTAAGGGTTAAAAATGTCAAAAATGTCCTAGCTCTAAAACTCTCGTCGTTGTTAGGTATGTATGGTTGGACAGGTAAAAAAAAATAAGTAAATAGTGACTCCTGCAAAGCTGTGATCTTTGCAGACGAGTGATCTGTACAGGAAAATGATAAACCTTTGTGAAATAATTTGCAGCGTTGTCTTTTGTAACCGATCATCGCTGAATTTAACATTCTTATAGTAGGACTTAAGGAGCAAATGATATGCTCTTCCTTGAAAAAAATTCTAAATTGGCTGGATCGACGTAAATGGGAATTTCTGCAGTGTTCAATTACTCTTATAAAGTGGCTGTCACATTGCCGGTGTTTGCTTACATCTTTCCGTTGTGCGAAACCTGCATTAGACCAATTACATCAGCAAATGTCATACTTTTATTTACCAAGTTCCAAGAGGCTACATCACAACCAACGAGTCGAAACCACTGGGATGTTGTAGTTGAAGTGATTTATACACCCACTAGTATGAGCAAGTAAAGTCAATCGACATGCTAGTATTTACATATTTTGTACTACCTGGGAAGTTTGTAGAGACCATGTTGAAAAACTACTAATTCTGCCATCGTAGTCGGACCTAGGTCATTCTTAAACTGGAAGACAAAATAAATTGGTTGATAATACATAATTGTCGAACAATACGATGGGGTAAGTCCTAGAGTCAAGGCCGTTCTTCTTTCGCTCCATGGGCTTCTAACAATGGAGCTATCAGGATGGAGATTAGGAAAACGTTTGTACGTAAATAACCCTCTCATTCCAGACGGAAAACAGTATTTCCGCATTAAAAAGTTCCAGATTACTGATCGTAATATCCAGATTATCCAGATTACTGATGTTACCTTGGAAGTCTCAAAATTCTCAACACTTCTACATTTCTCATCCGATTACGATGAAATTTTCAGGGATTGTGCGGGTTAGTGTGGTCTCCCATGAAAATCATCACCCCCGGACTGATAGTAGCCGCTGCGCTTGCGCAAACGTGAAATCCTTGTCACAGCCTTACCGTCTACATTTCCCATCTGATTTCGATGAAATTTTCAGGAATTATGCGAGTTGGCGTGGAGATGGACCCCTATGATGATCATAGCCCCCAAATTGAAAGTATTTTGTGCGCAGAGGCAAACGTAAAATCTTTCTAACAGCCGTAACTTCTAAATTTTCCAATAATATTCAGAGATTGTGCGAGTTGAAGTGTAGAATCCCCTATAGGGTAGTATTTGGTCAAATATCGGGACTGGGTTCATCAAGAAAAACGCTGTTATCTTCTACTTCTGTTTCATCTATCTATTATCGCCTAGATTTCGGAAAATGTATTTCCTACATCAGGGCTCAAAAGAAGTTATGTGTGAGGAGAGAACACCTACCAACTCATATGCTCTATCCGGTTCTGTTTCAGCTTGTACAAGTCAAAACTTTCAAAATATATGGCATCAGGCACTCAACACTAACAGAAACGATTTATTCCTGCCGTGGGCCAATACACACAACATATTATAAGGGTAGCGCAAGGTACTTAGAGATTGAAGTTTTGAGAATAACTGTACTGTATGCATCGGATGATCTATGCAGTCGGGTTGTGGATACGAGCAGTTTTTCCCTCATGCCATTGTGCAGATTCTTTCAGTTGTGTCTAAACTTATACGCAAAAAATCACTTTTAAGGGTTGAAAAATAAGTTTTGCAATTTTGAAAACGCTCTAGCTCAGAAAAGTTTTGTATGAAGATGATTTTCCGTCAATTTAAGCTAGTGTTGAATTTTGAGAATTTTTAGAGACCACGCAGAGCCCTGTAGGAAAAACTGTTCGCTCCCTACGAGAATTTAAGGGTTGGACTTACGATAAATCAGAAACACGACTGTGAATTGCAAAAGAGGCCTAATCTCCGTTCAAATTTTACCTGACCAAAATGCGATCGATGTTTTTCTTCACGTTGGTTGGTGGTAACAATGGCAAAGCCGTGTTCTTTGCAGATGCGTTATCTATACATATATAACGCATACATATTTATATACATATAAATATAATAAACCATTGTGTAATAATTTGCAGCGTATTATTGATCTTGTTTGATGTACAATAGAGGTAGCCTTTTCTCAAAAAAAAAAATAAAAAAACATTAATATCTTAGCCTTTTTTTCCTCAATCGATTTGATACTTTCTTCTAGATGGCTGGGCTGTTGAAGGAAATTCGGAAAAAGGGCTAATTGTTTGTGTTTTTACCTTTCGTCTTGATTTTGATACTTTTATAATATCGAGATACAGGTATGTCAGCACTTTTTTTTCGAGGATAAGATGCGGAAATATGTGAAATGAAACTTGGAGGGTCATCAGATATAATCCTTTGATATTACGAGAAACTCGATATAGGATGAAAAGGATGAGAAAACCTTGAACTGTCGATATCTACTTTCATCCCGAAAATTTGCTCGTGTAGTCTCATTGCTCCCCTCTCTTCGACAGGTTGTGACAATCTCATCCTAATGAACTAAGGAGGGAAGTGATGATAACCACCTCGGTGCTCTTCGGAATATCCAAAATTAGAGGTTAGCCGTCATTAGATCGATCCAGCACCCCCACACTTCCCTTCCCCAAGCACCTAACCAGGGTTAAACTCTTGGTTAGATCTCGGCCAATTATTGTCCCCCTTGGACGATTTATTAAGCCTCCTTCCCTCGTCCGAACTGCTTGATCCTGGAAACTCCTTCGTCCTCATTACAAGGACGATTATTCATGCGGACGGCTACAACCCTTAACCCTCTCACAGTTCCCCTTACCCACTTCCTAACCCGTGTAATAATGTCAGGTGCCTGAGGTCGGAGTTTGGCTCCCAGCGCGGCAAGCGGCGGACGATGAACTAATATATTCCGGGGAGTCAATCTCGTTTATAGTCACTTAGCTTTAATTTCCTTCGGCCCGCATAACAAATCCAAGAACTCAACACCAACGGCTTGAAGCTCCAATCGTTCCAACTATCGTAGCTTTATGGTCCTTAATATGCAGAGCACTGAGTGTTTGTGCAGTTGGAAATATAACCAATCACGCTCAAATGTACAGATACATGGAATTGGCTCAACTGCCAAGAAAAATGCTGCAGATTATTACAGAAGGGTTTATTATTTTTCTGTATAGATCACTCGTCTGCAAAGAACACGGCTTTACCATTGTAATCATCTACCAACATGAAGAGAAACATCGATCGCATTTCGGTCAGCTGAAATTTGAACGAAGATTATACCTCATTTACGATTCACATTCGTGTTTCTGATTTATCGTGAGTCCATCCCTTAAATGCTCGTAGGGAGCGGACGGTTTGTCCTACAGAGCTCTGCGTGGTCTCTAAAAATTCTAAAAATTCGACACTATCTTAAATTGATGGAAAAACAATACCTTTACATCGAAATGTTTTGAGTTAGGGCGTTTACAAAATTTCAACCCTTTCAAGTGACCTACATTAACCAAATGCTTCGGGGCACATCTAGACCCCAAATGGAGCCCATAATATGTTATATTATACCAAATTTCAAGATTAGGCCTCTTTTGAGATTCACACTCGTGTTTCTGATTTTTCGTAAATTCAACCTTAAAATTCTCGTAGGAAGCGAACAATTTGTCCTACAGGGCTCCGCGTGGTCTCAAAAAAATTCTAAAAATCCTATACCATCTTAAATTGATGGAAAAACAATACCTTTATATACAATTTTTTGGAGTTGGGGCGTTTTCAAGATTTCAATCCTTATTTTTCTACCCTTAGAAGTGACCTACATGAACCAAAAGCTTCTGGGCATACTAGACCCCGAATGCAGCCCACATACCAAATTTCATCAAAATCGGTCCATGGTAACTAAGGAAAGTGCCGCGTACGGCCGACGGAGGGAAAATTTTTTATTCGATTTTCGGATTCTACGTACCTTGAAACGTAAACCATCAAATTTTGAGGAGGTTAAAAAAAAATTTTCTTGTTCGATTCCAAAGGTTCATTATTGAAAATAATAAACCAAAATCTGACAAATTTGTGGTCCTTTTCTTATTCGTCCAATTTTGGTTCATCATTTTCTTGAATACGAATCCGAAAATGAAATTAAAATTTTGCCGTACGCTAAACGCGGAACTTTCCGACCGATTTTCATGAAATTTGGTATATGGGCTCTATTTGGGGTTTAGTTGTGTCCCAAAGCTTTTGGTTAATGTTAGTCACTTCTAAGGGGTGAAAAATAATTCAAAATGTCCTAGCTCAAATATTTGCAATGTAAAGGTATCGTTTTTACATCAATTTTAATGAGTATTGAATTTTTAGAATCGAATGAGACCACCCAGAGCTTTGTATGACCATCCGTTTGCTCACCATGAGAACTTGAAGGTTGGACTTGCGATAAATCAGCAAAACGAGTTTGAATCGCAAAGAATCCTTTGTTCGTTAATTTGAGTTGTACTCAGTTTTGCGTCCTCAGCAACCAGTAATCGATTCTTCGAATGAATGCACCCACATTTTGGTTTATTATTTCCAATAATGAACCACTGATCTTTCTTCGAGTTAAGTTTGAAGCGTTTATTTCTTAGAAATAAACTTGACAGTGACGCAAGAATGTGGTTGGTAGGCAGGCAGAAAAATAGTAAACCCCTGTGTAACAATTTGCTGCGTATTTTGATTTGAGCCAATATAGGGCAACCGGCTGATTTTTCCGACCCCGTATTGTTTCAATGTAGTAAGTTTCACTTGCGTTATTTTACCTGCACCTCCATACTATTTGGGCATAATCTTGTTGACTTCGGAAACGTCATTTTAGAGGATGGTGTACGATAGTCGTCCGAAAACAAACAGATAGGGGAAGAGTGGTGACCAGATGATACCCGCCTTGAAGGTCGGAAACCCATCGATAGCCTCAAAACTTATTATCCGACCCAATCGTTAACCCTCCTCCATCCCTCTCGCCCTGAAACTCCTGAGTTAGGTACTATAAAGAGAATCACTTGATCCCTCGGTATAAACTTCGGTCCAGCTCAGCATTGGTCCCTTTCCCTGTCCCAATACCATCACTTTCATGATCAGCTTGACCCCAGGCCAACTCGTTCCAATCCCAATATTGGATAAACATTGTGAATTTATTTTTTTTACGAGAGATGGATTTAAACTAAAAATTGTTTCGAGTCGTAAATATTTTTACTCTTCTAAACCCATCTACTGGAAGGAATTAGGGGTGTTTGAATCGGCAGAAAATCGATTTTTCTAGCTCCTCACTAGAAAATGTGACCAAGCCGTCAAAGGAACGACGGCATATATATGATGGTAGTAACCTCGACTCAGTTCTCGGTAGATGCATGTACACGAATCACCTTCCGCACATAGGCGAAGGTAAAGTATAAACCTAAGTATAGACCGCTCCTTCCTAAGAATAATAATCAGAAATCTAGATTTTTGGCTTTGCATCTCACGAAGCTACTCGTATGCAGTGGACACCTTGAGAATTTCAGTTTTTCTGATTAGCTTTTTAGGGAGAGACATTTTCCTCAATTTCTGACTGGATTTCAGTGATCAATTATAAAGTACCACACGCACTTGCGAGGGGAGGATACCGGAAGCCTCGAACTAGGAGCCCACCGTAGTAGCCTTGTTACAGTTCGTTTCACGAATTTTTGCTCATCAGATTGGTTGCGGTTTGTTTTTCTGGACAACTCAAGCTTCCAAAAAACGAATCGTTTTATTTGAGGAGTTTGATTCCAAAATGTACTAAAGACAATTTTCGTCGAAATTGAGAACACTTTCCCAGGGTTTTAGGGGAGTACTAGTTCTTCACAAAAATGCGATCTTTTTGGATCAAAAGAATATTCTATCCCCTTGAAAAACGAGGGTGAACATTTCGTTTAAATTCTAAAGGTACTATATCCAGCCCAATGGCGGACCCTTATCCGTTTTGTTTCGAAAAGTACTTTACGTTTTTTGATGTTAATGAAACACTCGATAACTAGGCAAGAATAAGAGACAGAAGGAAAACTGGGCTTTCAAATTTATTCTGGGGGTGGAAAGAAGAAAAACAGAAAATGCAGTTAGAGCAATTTTGGAACCCGATGAACTATTGACGAGAAGAAGGGGTGGGCTGTTTCCTCTCAAGAGACAATGAAAAACATAAATCTCTTATTTTGGCTCGTACTGTTCACGTCCTAAGGACGAAAATGTTTTTTGAAGAGTTCTCACTAACAACTTGTTCCCGTTTCTGCTGAGACTGGTTTCAATGGACATCGTAATAAACAAACGATAGAGAAGATTTTAACAGAAGGTTTTAACACAGCTCGGGATTGAGGGATTTCATGCCAACAAGCCCCAAAAAAGGAACCCTCGCTTACTGATTCTTCGAATTCCAGCTGATCTATCCAGTTCATATCTGAAAGAACAGCTGCTCTCCCGCAACCAATTTGGGACAAGATGGACAGGTGAGGAGGTAAAACCCCTATTATAGGGGTGTGTATAATACACTGTCAGGTACGGCCAAGCGAAAGAGGGAGCCGAGTTCACCTCATGGGCGGTGGAGATGAATTGGGAAGTATGGAAACAGGCTAAAACCCAAGGGAGAGTTCTGTTGGACTTTGTTACATGAAATGTGCGCAATTTGAGACAGTAATTCTAATCTTGAATATCAGTTGTAGAGTTTGTTCAGGTGTTCGTTGATTGGCAGTTCCTTGGTCGGCCGTTTCACAACATCGCGGGAGGCTTGGGGTCTATGAGGGAAAAGTGATCACGTATCTCCGGCAAGCATGGTGTACATCACCTTTTCGTCCACCTGAACCTTGGGAGGCTTTGGGTATATCACCCTTGCGAGACTCTAGTTTATTGCTTCAATGAAAATTGTCTGACTAGTTTAATCATTATTTCTCTATTTATTTATTTTGAATCTAACGTGTTGGATACCTTGTTTAACTTCATGTCACGTTTTATTTTCCACTCTTCCTTCGCGCGTGACTAATTTATTAATGATCTTCCAACAAGAGACCCACATTTCGTGCGCATCAAATCTAATGCTAGAACTTCACTGCGGTCATAAAATGTTCTTCGGACACTTACTTTGAATCTGAGATCGCCCACCGGGGGTTTAGCGTAAGGAATCCCTTTGAAGTGGTAGAAATTCTCCCCGGATCTTGACTGGTCCAAAGTCCCTTCAACCGGACCGTACATCGTCATCACTACTGGTGAACTCGGCGTCAAACCATTCTGTGAACAAAAACACTTTTGTCAGATACGTTGTTACGTAGTACGTCGATTTTTTAAATAAATTGTCAAACATCAACACGATTGAAAAGTCGCTCCCGATTATGTTGTTGATTTTTCACAAATTCAAATGTGCTGCCGAAAGAATTGGTGTCCATTCTTATTCGGTTCAGCCCCTAACGTCCTCCCTGATTTGAACAGAGTCGTCTAACAGATAAATCATTGGTTTAAGTGAAATCACATTTCCGCGATTTTACATGTTTACCTACTCTGATTGAGATAGAATTGAGGATTTTCTTTTTTCAGACGGGCTTATATCCACTTTGAACGTTTTGTGGGAAATTGAGAAAAACTAATTTCATGACGAAGGAAGGGTCCCAAAATTTTCCAAATAGTTTGTTCATGAAACTTTTGGTTGTAGGACCAAATTTCGAAATGTTGGCATGCTTTGTGAGGGAGAAGCGGCCATTTCTTATTTGGATATAAACCCATTTGATGAAAAACGATGGATATGAGCCACTTTGAAAAAAAAAACGCTGCAAATTATTACACAATGGTTTATTATTTTTCTATATAGATCACTCGTCTACAAAATCACCAACCATCCAATATGAAAAAAAAAAATCAAAATCACCAACCATCGATTGCATTTCGGTCAGCTCTAATTTGAACGGAGATTAGGCCTCTTTTGCGATTCACACTCGTGTCTTGATTTATATTTCAATATTAACACTTAAATTTTCGTAGGGAGCGAACGGTTTGTCCTACAGAGCTCCGCGTGGTCTCAAAAAATTCTAAAAATTCTATAGAATCTTAAATTGAAGGAAAAACAATACCTTTATATCAAAATTTTTTGAGTTGGGGCGTTTTCAAAATTTCAAAATTGATTTTGGAATCTTTAGAAGTGACCTACATCAACCAAAAGCTTCGGGGCACAACTAGACCCCAAATGGAGCCTACATACCAAATTTCATCAAAATCGGTCAATGCTAAGTGGCAAAAGTGCCGCGTACGGCGTACGGCGGACGGACGGCCAAATTTTTATTCTACGTACCTTGAAACGTAAACCATCAAATTTTGAGGGGGTGTTAAAATTTTTGCTTCCGAGTCTACCAAGGTAGCGGAAGCTTTGTTTTCACTTTTCAAGGACGAAAAAAAAAAAGTTCTCCAAAATCAAAATTTCCACTCGCGTTTTGCGTTTTAGACCTTTCTGAACAATTTTGGTTCAGTGTCTGTGTGTCTGTGTGTCTGTGTGTCTGTGTGTCTGTGTGTCTGTGTGTCTGTGTGTCTGTGTGTCTGTCATGAATTCCTTGTAACGCGCATAACTATACGAAGTTATTGTCCGATTTCGATGAAATTTTCAGGGATTGTGCGGGTTGGTGTGTAGACGGTCCCCTATGAAAATCATCATCCTCGGACTGATAGAAGCGACTGCGCATGCGCAAACGTGAATTCCTTGTAACGGCCATAACTTCTACATTTTCCATCCGATTTCGATAAAATTTTCAGGGATTGTGCGTGTTGGTGTGTAGACGGTCCCCTATGAAAATCATCATCCTCGAACTGATAGAAGCGACTGGGCATGCGCAAAAGTGAATTTCCTTGTAACGGCCGTAACTTCAACATTTTCCATCCGATTTCAATGAAATTTTCAGGGATGTTACAAATTAGAGTTTAGATGGTCCCCTATGAAAATCATCACCCCCGGATTGATAGTAGCCGATGCGCATGCGCGAACGTGAATTGCTTGTAACAGACATAACTTCCACAATTTCTACCCGATTTCGATGACATTTTCAGGGATTACGCGGATTAGGTTGTAGATGGTCCCCAATGAAAATCAAGGCCTTAAAATTTACAGTAGCCTCTACGCATGCGCAAACGTAAAATCCTTGTAACAGCCGTAACAGTGGCGTTACAAGGTGAGGATCTCAAACCCCATTAAACCATCCCCTTGATAGGTCAGGCAGCAATGCTTTAGATTCCCACTCAGGAGACCCAGGTTCGAATCCCGGTCAAGCTGAAAATTTTTTGATCCAATCACTACCGCACTTATATTTTTCGTCCGAATTTGATGAAATTTTCTAGTATTGTCCAGATTAGCGTGTAGATGGTCTCCTATGAGGGTAGTCAAAGGTACTTAGAGATTGGTGTTTTCAGATTAACTACTATGCATCGGATCATCTATATAATCGGGTTATGGATACGAGGAAGCTATGTGCCACACCCACTTGGCAGACGTTTTTTTCTTGGTCGGTTCCAAAGGTTCATTATTGAAAATAATATACCAAAAACGAGTTTTTAGTTGTGCGAAGAAAGTCTCATTTTCATTTTCTTTTATTAGTTTACCCATTATTTTCAACAATGAACCCTCCAAATCGAACAAGAAAAAATATTTTAACTCTCCTCAAAATTTGATGGTGTGCGTTTCAAACTATGTAGAATCCATATATTCTTGGGTGGGACTATCCTTTTTTTCCAAATAAATTGAGGGTGTGACAAATGTAGTTCTTTGTGTTCTTTGTAACAGCTATTTATTACGGGGAGCTTTCAACAACCCTCTGGTTGCTATCATCAGCCCAACAGCAAAAAGTAGAGTCCCTGTGGGGGGTTCAGTAGTTGTCTGGGTGTGCCCCTCACAGGGACTCTACTTTTTGCTGTTGGGCTGATGATAGCAACCAGAGGGTTGTTGAAAGCTCCCCGTAATAAATAGCTGTTACAAAGAACACAAAGGACTACATTTGTCACACCCTCAATTTATATGTAGAATCCGAAAACCGAATTAAAATTTTTTTTATTGAAACCAACGGGATGGATATAGGCCACTTTGTCGGCAAACCCGATTTTTAGCAAACTTTTAAAGCGGGATACAAACCGTTTCGGAAGGAATTAAACTCGTGAGGTGATAGGCCTTATCCCAAAGATTCAGAATCCGTGAAAACAAAGTTTAAAAAATTGATACAAGCCTGTTTGAAAGAAAACTCTTCAGTTGAAATAAGAATCATCCCGAAGTAAAACTTGAACCAACCTGAGAATTAAATGAAAATCTGTCCCTGTTTGGTTTGCTCGCTCGTATAAAAGGCTTACCTATCTTCGAAGGTGAAATTGGAAAGAAAAGTCTGCCCGTGCAGCTGGCAGGCGACAACGTAGGAACTTTTTAATACTAGCGCTGGGCTCGGCACTGATGAAAGGCGACCCTCGCCTTGCTTTATTTAACCAAGACCTTCTAACTACCACTTTGAATTGGAGGATAGTCCCCTATGGATTAGAGGACGGTCCACTATGGATTGGAGGATGGTTCACTTTGAATTTCTTGTGTAAATGAGGTTAATTGCTGTACGAATACATACTTTTCTTATCCATGGATCGGAAGAAGCATGGAATGTACCACATGTTTTCCGATTGCGGGCAAACGGATGTATCTATTTTCACGCAATAAAGTTCAATTTGACGCAGTTTTGGTGGAAACCTGATTTTCAAACCTGTCAACATTACTCAGAATCCTATCAACCCATTGGGTTCATTCGCAGAGAGCGTAGTCCCTCGATTGGTGCTGCAGCCGCCCGTCAAACTATCGTCGGACCTAATGAATCAAAAGCGGTCGAGTCTCGACTGACAAGATTTATGAGTTTCGTGACGATCCAACATAGAGAATCAAACAACCGCTGTGCCTGTCGCGGGTCACAATGGATTTGCGGTTGTCGGACAAACCTGCCGTGTTGAGCCAACCGTTTGACTTTGAGCCATCACGAAGACCGGCTCCCCAACGTGAATGACTAATGTTTCCACTAACAATGACAGATCGGACGTGAGTTACATGTTAACTTCACAATGTTCTACTACCTACCTAGTGGTCAGCTGTTGTACCTGTTTTCCTTCCCATAAGAAGAACAGGTTTCCTTGAAAAGCGAAGAGCGTTATCCGATCGATACTAATAACGGGAGATACGGTAGTGACTTGGATCACTAAGAAGAAACAAAATTTGTTGATTTAATGAACAAAACCCAACCAACCCTGTAACCATCCATTGAACACATCTATTCAACTTATTCAGGTGGGATTTTTCCTGTAGGTAGTATATTAGTCGTTTTCACTTTATTTCGACGGATTTTGCAAATACCTATCTCATTTTTTCCAAAAATCCGTTTTTTCCGAAAATTTTCAACTTAAAAAAATTATTCTAAACATTAAAGGTGAAATTTTTAAGAAATGATCATCATGAGTTTTTTCAAATAATTTTTTTTACGTGATTAATTTAATGGAATATTAAAATACAATCCATCTAGCAATATTACACTGTTTGAGAGCCCGTTTACAGTAAAACCCAGCCTCTTCTAATAACAGTAACTGAGATATAACTGCACTTTAACAGCATTAAGTCCAGTGTTTTTTTTTTTTTTTTCGCTAGAGTCGCCAGAGTTTGTCTTAGCTGTCAAAAACATAAAGCATTTCCGGGTTTTCATGATTGTGGAGGCGATGTTCGTACTTCCTTGCTACCAAGGTACACGCACTATTATACTTCTCAGTAGTTTATTTTGAGAGGTTTGGGTTTTGTTAATTTTTTTAACCTTGAAAAGGTTCTAGCGATGGGACCCCCCGCCGAAAAACGACAGGAAAAATCGACAGTAAAGTAGCGCTATGATTTATCATATGCTTGACGACAAATATGCTTGACAACCTGATGTTATTATGAATAAGGAGGTATCTTGTTACACCTTTTTTACAGTGCAGCCCGTTGCTCAGCGGTAGGTACTTACTTTTCCCTTCGAATGAATAAATTTCGTGTAAAAGGGCGCCACTGTATTTGAGTTAAGATAGAAAAAAAAATTAATTTTGGAAACGCATACCTCCTAGGTAGGTCGAATACAGAAACACCGTACCTAGGGTAGGTGCCTACTCCTTGAAAAATGAGGGTATAATAAGTTTAGTAGTCAACAGAATAAATTCCTTTGGGATACTCCAGTGCCGTGTATTATGAATATTCAAATTCAGGAAAAAAAAAAACAAATTAACGAGTAATAAAGAAAATAACAGAATTCTTAGGGGTACCCGTCGGTACCTATCTACTCATTTAAATCTGATGGCCATCATAAGTATAATAGTGACAATATTCTTTCTTATATCATAAATTGGTCTAAATTGTCTAAATTGGAGAAGTGCTCTCGGCGGATGAAGGTATGGTGGAATCGAATGTAGACCCAAAATAAAAAGCCAACCACCGGTTGGCTTTCTCAAAGGATTTTCCAAATTCGTATCTGCTCCAAATCTGAGGTCCAAAATTTCGCAAACTGCAAACGTGGGTGTAGTAGGGTCCACCATTCAAGCTTGAATCAGAAAATCAGTTTTCTGAAGAAATGAGCAACGTGGCGTCGTTGTTTCAATATAAAATCCTGCGTAGGTGTGCAGTAGATTGGTTCGACTTCGTCCAGTTCCTGGAGACCGACTGCCGATACGGGGAAGACGAGAGAGGAGCTTCAGTGATGTGAGTCCACAACGTTGACCCGGTCACTCCCGTAATTTGCGATAACGAATAGGTGGCAAACAATAATAATCAATACGCTGTGCGTATCACCCCACCTCATCCTCCAAAAGAAAATGGTTTCAGCATTTTCTAGAACTCGAAGTAAGAAGGGCATTTTCAACAGATTCTTCAGTCTTCTTCAGATGGGTCTGCTTTCAGGTCTTGAATGTGCCAAGCTCCTATGGGGTGTCCTGATTCATCCTCCAGTTCATATACTAACTTTGAGAGCTTCTTAACAACACGACATCTCACAAATTTTGGGGCTAGTTTAGCAGCAAACCCCTGAGCTTGGTTAGAAAGAACGAAGTTCCGTTTCCATACAGTGTCACCAACTTCCAACTCTAATGGTCGCCGACGAAGGTTGTACCTACCTTCGGCACGCTCATATGCCTTATCCAAGGCTTCTTGGACCTGAGTGTACACAGTAGGTAGGTTGGAAAGCACCTCTGCAGTTTTTTGGCGGTCAATGGTTAATGGCACCTGTTTGCAACCTACAGGGGGTCCAAATTGATTTCCTCGGTACTTAGGGATCCTACCAAAAACTAGATAGGCTGGTGCGTAACCTGTAACTTGGTGTACCGCTGTTCTCATGGCAAAGCCCAACTCATTCAGATGAGCGTCCCATCGGTTATGTTTCCCAGAAATCATTGATCGGATAGCAGTCTTGATAGTCCTGTTCACTCGCTCAGTTGGGTTAGACTGCGGATGGTAATTAGGCGTAAACCATAACGTCACTTCCAATTCTTTCATTCTTTTCTGGAATGCATTACTACGAAATTGGTTACCATTATCAGCTATCAAAATTTGAGGAACCCCATAGACAAACATGACATGAGTTTCAAGAACCTTTAGAACCTGTGTAGATGTTGCTTCTCTCATAGGGAATAATAATGAATATTTTGAAAAATAGTCGGTTATAACTAGTAGGTATTTATTGCCATGGGTAGATCGAGGTAAAGGTCCAATAAAATCCAAAGACAAACATTGCCAGGGCTCACGTATCAATTTTTGATTTCCGAATAGACCTTTTTGGTTCATTTGTTCTGGTTTATTCGCCAGACAGATTTTACAGCGATTACAATATCTCTGGACGTCGCATGCCATACCAGGCCAGTAATAATAATTCTTCAGCCTTCGAAGGGTCTTGTAAGTGCCGAAATGAGCAGCTGTTGGTGTGTCATGGAATTCGTGCAACAACGCTCTTCTCTTTGGCTTCGGAATTACCAACTTCCAAGGGTCTGATGTGTGTAGAAGGTCTTTTGGGTCATCACAATGTTTCCAAAGTTTTTCATCCATGACTTTCCAAGCAGGGAATTTTTCAGGAGTTGCAGTCACCCTATCCAACATCGAAGAGTACCAGGAATCATTCACCAAAACTAACGAGTCAACTTGGTCAGCAAAGGATCTTGAAAGTGCGTCAGCAGCTTGATTTTGTCTACCAGGACGATGACGAATGGTAAAATCAAACTCCTGCATCTTCATTGCCCAACGAGCTAGACGTCCGAGTGGATCCTTCAAGTTCTGCAGCCATGTCAGAGAACTATGGTCTGTAATTACTGTGAATTTGGTCCCTTCTAAGTAAGGTCGAAACTTTTGTAAGGCAAACAGAACTGCTAGGCACTCTTGCTCAGTTGTTGTGAAGTTTTTCTCACTTTTAGTCAGGGTACGACTTGCAAAGGCTACTGGTTTCTCACCTTCTTCAAACACCTGTGACAATATGGCTCCCAATCCAACTTTTGAAGCATCTGTTTGGACTACGAATGGTTTGGCAAAGTCCGGACAAGTAAGAATGGGTGCTGTTACCAATTTTTCCTTGATCAGCCTGAATGATTCCTCTTGATCTGGGCCCCATTTCCATTTGTTCTTTTTCTGTAGAAGAATAGTGAGTGGTGCAGTGATTGATGAAAATCCATCGATAAACCTTCTATACCATCCAGCCAAACCAAGAAATCGACGTACTTGACGGGGTGTAGCGGGAGTGGAGTAGTCAGCAATAGCAGACACCTTTTCAGGATCTACCTGTAGTCCGTTTTCGTTAACCACATAGCCCAAATAGCGAAGCTCTTTCTGGCAGAAGGTTGACTTCTCCCAGTTCAATGATAAACCCGCATCAGAGAAGCGCTGTAGGATTGTAGACAGAATCTTCATGTGAGTCTCAAAATCAGGTGTAGCCACAATTGCATCATCTAGATAAACAAAACAATATGGTTCAAGTTCTGGACCTAAGACTTGTTCAATTAGGCGCTGCCAGGTTGCCGGGGCATTCTTGAGGCCAAAGGGCATGCGAACAAAGTGATAGAGACCCCGATTTGGAATTGTAAATGCCGTTTTTTCCTTACTGGACTCACTCATTGGGACCTGCCAATAGGCACTCTTGACATCCAACGAACTGAGGTACTTTGCATCCTGTAAATGATCAAGAATTCGAGGTATATGAGGTAATGGATAGGCATCTCCTTTTGAAATGCTGTTTAATTGACGGAAGTCCACACAAAATCTGAACGTTCCGTCTTTCTTCTTCACAATTACTGCTGGAGAGGACCATGGACTATGGGAACGCTCTACAACTCCCGCATTAATCATCTTATCCAGCTCCTCGTTCATTATTTTGAGGATTGCTGGTGAACGATCATAGTATCGTTGCTTCACTGGCATTGCATCTCCAGTCTCAATGTGATGCTCCACTATAGATACACATCCCAACGTATCCTTAGACTTTGACTTGAAGTCAGCAATCAACTTTTCCAACTGAGCTCGCTGATCTGCAGAGAGTTCACAAGTTCCAACACTCGTTTTCAGGTCAGTACAGGTAGAGATGAGTTCATGGTCACCAAAATACCACAAGCCTCTCGACAAATCCGGAATTATTTGCATGGTTTTCCAGAAGTTCACTCCAAGAATAATTTGTGAATATTTAATTGCTGGCACTACATGTGCATGAATCAACTTCATGTTACCGTTCAATACAATTGGAACAGTTACCGTTCCTAAAGATTCACAAATCTCACCATTCGCTACTTTGATTCGAGTTGTGTTTGTTTTGTCTAGTTTTAAGTTCAGTCGTTTCAGTCTCTCCCAGCCCTTTTCACCTATGATGGTGCTTGAAGCACCTGAATCTAAGAGTCCAAGATATGGTTTACCAAAAATCGTAATGTTGAGATGAGGTCGATTATCAAAATTACTCCCTCGCTGAAGGTTGAATTGAGTTGAGGAACAGAAAGTGGATACAGTTTGAAGCCAGCTCCTCCATTCTGGGTCCTGCCTAGAAAGGTTATGCTTGCGGGGAGGAGGATTAGGCAGGTCTAAGTACTCTTCTCCCCTTTTGCGTTTCCCCCACACTGTGGATAGCGGGTGCACTCCTTGGTAGGTACTCCATTTTTACCGCAGTTTTGACAAAATGTGGTTGATGCAGCTTTACATGTATGAAAAGTATGACCTATATTCCTGCAATTCCAACAAACATACCTTTTTCTGATTGGAGCTTCAGACGCTGACTGAGGATCGAAAATAGGCGTAGATGCACTTGACACAGTTGGGAAGGTCTCAATTGCGGCAGAACGCTGGGCAGAAATTCTTTTCTTTCCACTGAATGAAAGGTCAGGCTCCAGCATACCTCGTGATGGTGGTTCTTTGTAAGTTTGAGCGCGCTTCGTCCAAATTTCCAATTCACTCAACTGCATTTCTAATTCATCTATGGATGTATAGGTCAATCGAGGGATAAAAGGCAAATGTTCTGGTTTCAGGTTCTTTTCAATTATTTTCAGCTTTTCAGCTTCATTTAAGGGATATGATAGACGACCAAACAAACATTTGACTTTTGCAAAGAAGATCTCAGGACTTTCATTGTTAGCTTGAGTTCGGTTTTTGATTTCCTCAAGAAGTTTATCGTCAAAATCAGGGTCCAAGAAACATTTTCGGAGTGCTTGTAATAGGTCAGCCCATGTCAAGAATCGATGACGATTTGCTCGGTACCAGATCTGAGCGGAACCATCCAAAAGATCACCGAATGAATGAAAAACATCATCTCTAGTCAAGCCTCTGGACAGTCGACGTTGTTCAACGTCCTCTAGGAATTTATTCAGCGTCAACTCATCAGTGCCATCTCCCGAAAATTTAAGTCCCCATTTGTAGAGTTTCAACTTGCTGCGATCATGTCTATGTTGATCATACGGTTGCTGAAAATTTATCCAAGGACCTGGAGGACGATTCGTGGATGGACGAGATCGCTCCGTCTCCAATCGGGAACCTTGTGGTGGTCGTGAAGTCTGTTGATCGCGGTTCGACTGTGAATCATTCGCAGGCCTCAACAGGTGCGGATTTTCATTAAAGAGGCTAATCAATGCAGTCTTGACAATATTGTTGAGAAGCTTTGGGTCTGAAGGAGGATCTTGAACGACTGGGATTTTCACTCGGGGTCTTCTTGTAGGTACATAATCATCTTCATCATCACTCGATTCGATTTCTTCACCAAAACTCCACTCGATCGGGTCATGGGGTTTAGGTTTAGCGGGTTCCTTAATTCGAGTCAATGGATTAGACTTGTCAGTTTGAGACCCACGCTTTGGGAAAACTTTTGGTATCGCGCCAAGTGAAACGGGGGGCTGCGCTATGGGATGTTGGAGTGAAGACGCGCCACCTTGCAGATCAGCAGCCGCAAGTTCCTCAGCTAAGGAAAGTGGTTGCTCAGGAGGTTCAGCTTCCTTTGGTTGCCCTTTTCCCCAAAAGTACTTCACCTGATCGCGTAACTGATGTATGGCTTCGAGAAGCGGTTTCTGAACGTCCCTATCATCATCATCACCCGCCACACGTGAAACACGATGAAGTAAATGACACAAGCGGGAATCCAAGCGTTTTAACTCAGCATGATCTGAAGATTCGTCTATGCCATCGATTTCGTTTTCCAGAGCACGCGTCTTCGCAGAACAAGTTTTCAATTCAGTATGAGCATCAATTCCTAATATAATATGATCAAGAGGCGTAACGTCATCACGTAAGGCACGATGTAAACGTTTACGCAATTCAGCACAGGTACCAGAGGTAGTAAGTCCGCGAATGAAAAGCTCATACTGAAGTTCGTCCTTGAGAAGTCGATACGCATCCATTTTTAGAGCCATGGCCAAATTTATCAAAGTGATAATCGGTTTTTCGAAAATTCTATCCAGTTTCCCCACTTGAAACTAATTAAGAACCTACCTAAAATATTGGATTACAATTTATTGGATACCACCTGATGAAATAGGTAGGTACTTCAATAATCCTTAATTATTTGTGCTGGATTCAATTTTTAATCAATATTCATCAAATTGTGGGCAAGTTAAGATTTTCTATTTCCTCAAAATGTTCAAATTTATTTTCAAAACTCATTATCCTAGTTCGAAACTCAAATGTTGTTGAGGGTAATCTTGGTATTTCGTAATGTGAAATATCATGAATGAGTATGGGTAATATATTATGAATTAATTTCATTCATAATAACTTCAAAAAAAAACGCTAAGGGGTGTTCAGCCGAGAGCAGTACAAACTATTAATCATAATATGGTCATAACGAACAGACATTTGTAATTAAGTGTCCATAAACTTGTTCATATAGGTACAGTCAAGAAAATACATACAAAATTTTTATTTATTCATTCGAAGTTTACTAGATTCGGGCCCCACGTTCGGTGTGCCAATTTGTTACACCTTTTTTACAGTGCAGCCCGTTGCTCAGCGGTAGGTACTTACTTTTCCCTTCGAATGAATAAATTTCGTGTAAAAGGGCGCCACTGTATTTGAGTTAAGATAGAAAAAAAAATTAATTTTGGAAACGCATACCTCCTAGGTAGGTCGAATACAGAAACACCGTACCTAGGGTAGGTGCCTACTCCTTGAAAAATGAGGGTATAATAAGTTTAGTAGTCAACAGAATAAATTCCTTTGGGATACTCCAGTGCCGTGTATTATGAATATTCAAATTCAGGAAAAAAAAAACAAATTAACGAGTAATAAAGAAAATAACAGAATTCTTAGGGGTACCCGTCGGTACCTATCTACTCATTTAAATCTGATGGCCATCATAAGTATAATAGTGACAATATTCTTTCTTATATCATAAATTGGTCTAAATTGTCTAAATTGGAGAAGTGCTCTCGGCGGATGAAGGTATGGTGGAATCGAATGTAGACCCAAAATAAAAAGCCAACCACCGGTTGGCTTTCTCAAAGGATTTTCCAAATTCGTATCTGCTCCAAATCTGAGGTCCAAAATTTCGCAAACTGCAAACGTGGGTGTAGTAGGGTCCACCATTCAAGCTTGAATCAGAAAATCAGTTTTCTGAAGAAATGAGCAACGTGGCGTCGTTGTTTCAATATAAAATCCTGCGTAGGTGTGCAGTAGATTGGTTCGACTTCGTCCAGTTCCTGGAGACCGACTGCCGATACGGGGAAGACGAGAGAGGAGCTTCAGTGATGTGAGTCCACAACGTTGACCCGGTCACTCCCGTAATTTGCGATAACGAATAGGTGGCAAACAATAATAATCAATACGCTGTGCGTATCAATCTTAAATATTACAACCTGATGTTATTATGAATAAGGAGGTATCTTAAATATCACAGAGGGAGAGGGAGCAAAAACCTTTTCAAGGTATGTCACATTTTAGCCATTAGGCTGTAAGCGGTTTTTTTTTTTTTTTTTTTTTTTGGCACAGCCCCATAACTGAATTTTATAGGTCCATATACAAGAATTCCTTCCCGTCAACCAATACATCTTTCTAATTATAATTTCAATTTCTTCTTTTTTCGTTTCAATTTTTTTTTTTTTTTCAGTTTAATTTGGAGTCGAGGGTCATACCCAAGTATTTAACTGCATCGGTATAGGGTATTTCATTTGAATTGATCTCAACATCCATGAGTGGAATATTTCGGTTTCTGAAGTTGATGTGAAGTGATTTTGATTCGTTCAACTTTATTCTCCACATCTTGGTCCACTTAGAAATCTCAGTAATTGACGTCTGTAGATTACTAGTTGGAGCTTCGATATCATCATCCACGGAGAGGATAGCCGTATCGTTTGCAAAGGTGGCTAAAGTTGTACCTTCTTGTTTGGGTAAGTCCTATGTGCACAGAAGATAAAGGGCTGGCCATAAGACACTCCCTTCCGGGAGTCCAGCTTTTATTGGCTTCAAGCCAGAGTATTGGTCATCTTGCTTCACCCTGAAATGTTTGTTTTCAAGTTAGGATTTTAGCAGTAATTTTGTTGGGAGATCTCTGTGCAGTTTGTACTCCAATCCATCATGTCAAACCTTGTCGAAGGCCTGTCAGGTCAAGGAAAGTCACCAAATGAGAAGACGGAGTATCGACCATCATCCCTCCTTCCTGTTATGCCAAAATTGTTCGAAAAATTGCTTCTTAAACGACTCAAACTACTAATGGAAGACAGAAATTTGATTCCAAATCACCAATTCGGATTCAGACAAAAACATTCAACTATAGGTCAAGTACATCGAATCAGTAACATGATAGAAAAGGCCCTCGAAGGTAAGAAAATATGTGCCAGTATCTTCTTGGATGTGACTAATGTGGAGTTTACCTATATTCATTTCGAGGAATACAAATAGGGGAAACACAATAACCTTAACCAATACTGAACTAAATAAACTCAACCAATACTGAATACTGGGGTCTGAAAACATGATTTTCCAGGAGAGCATTTTTTTTTTTTGCTTCCTCACTACCGAAGGTAGGGAAGCTTTGTATTCGTGAAAGAAGTGAAAAAAAAATGTCCTCCAAAATCAAAATTTCCACTTGCTTTTTGCGTTTTAGAGCTTCCCGAACAATTTTGGTTCCGTGTCTGTCGGTCTGTCGGTCTGTCTGTCTGTCGGTCTGTCTGTGGTCAATCCTTGTCCCGGGCAAAACTATACCAACCTGTGGTCCGATTTTGATGAAATTTTCAGGGATTGTGCGGGTTAGGTCCTAGACGGTCCCCTATCAATTTAAGCACCTTCGGACCAATAGGAGCGAGTGCGCATGCGCAAACGTGAATTTCCTGGAACCTCGGTTTCTCGGTTTCTAATGAACCGATTTTGCTCAAATTTGGAGGTTAGTTAGGTACTAACTTCTAAGAGACACCCTATAAGTTTCAATTAAATTGGTCAAGCAATAGCCGCTGCGCATGCGCGAACTTTAAATTTATTGTTACAACCAAAACTCCGCAACTATTCAACCAATTTCGATGAAATTTCAGGGATTGTGTGGGTTAGGTCCTAGACGGTGGACCGCTAATATTTTGGTATTCAATAACTCTTTGAATCATAATTTTTTCGCCAACTGATTCTGTACGTCCATGTTACAATGAGTGAGGAAGCTATACTGCCCACCCAACTTGGCAGACTTTTTTTTTTTGTTAACGAATATCAAACAAAGTCTGAAGTTACCCTCAACGACTACATCGACTTCAAAGATAAAAATATTGATACAAAGTGAAAAAAAATTAAGAAAGAAAGTTAATTATAAAATCACAACCGAGTGTATTAAATTAATTTTTTCCACGTTTTTTTATTTTTTATTTATTTTATTTTTTTGTTTTTTCAAAAATCAAAAGAGTTTTCCTAAGTAGGTGAAAAGTGCAACCCATCCTAATCCTTCTTTATTTGAATCAACGGAACATGTTCCTTCAACTTCTGCTGATTGTTGAGAATACTGCTTTTCATTCCTCTAGATTGTTCAGCTGTTCCTCACAGATCAAGTTATCTGTTTCCTTAAGAAGAATAATAAGAAAAGTAAGCTCAAATTTATATTTTAGATGTTGATAGCCATAGCTCATTCATATCCAGCTGTTGGTGTGTGGCAAGTATCATAGTGTTGTCTGTATGTCCTACAGAGGACGGAGCTGCCCTACACTGAAGCCAAGCATGGCTTACCCCGACTCACCCCACTTCAAGGTCATTTTGCTACCAATTCTGATTGAAAAAATGAAAAACTGATATAAAATCTTGTTTGTATTTGAGTTTGTTTGTTTTGTTCAATGTCAAAAACAGAAAATCTATTTTTTTCACCACCGGGTGAAATTTTTTTTTTTTTTTAACGGTTGTTTGCTTTACTTTACTTTAACCTGCGGTAACCGAAAGTTACCCAGCTATATAATATAATCCAATTATTATCTGTTTCCTTAAGAAGAATAATAAGAAAAGTAAGCTCAAATTTATATTTTAGATGTTGATAGCCATAGCTCATTCATATCCAGCTGTTGGTGTGTGGCAAGTATCATAGTGTTGTCTGTATGTCCTACAGAGGACGGAGCTGCCCTACACTGAAGCCAAGCATGGCTTACCCCGACTCACCCCACTTCAAGGTCATTTTGCTACCAATTCTGATTGAAAAAATGAAAAACTGATATAAAATCTTGTTTGTATTTGAGTTTGTTTGTTTTGTTCAATGTCAAAAACAGAAAATCTATTTTTTTCACCACCGGGTGAAATTTTTTTTTTTTTTAACGGTTGTTTGCTTTACTTTACTTTAACCTGCGGTAACCGAAAGTTACCCAGCTATATAATATAATCCAATTAACCATTTAATGAAGCTCCTCGTAATTCATAAGGTACTACATCAACATCATTGTTTTTCATTCCTTCACACCATTGAGATAACAATCTAATTGTCCGAACCGTTCGTGGAACCTCGTTTACGAGGAATGAAAATATTAGGTACAATTTACATTGAGTGCCTTCGGAAATCCGACGACAACAATGGGCGAGCAAACAGAACGTTTTCCAGCCTTAATGTGTTCTGTCCTTCCCCGCCAGGTGTGTGAATCTATCATCCCGAGGCATTAGTGGGACGTGCGAACGTGTTTCGCGCCCTGTACCTAATTGACCAAGGTGAAGGCCGCGGACATTCCGTCAGCTACCGGTCCGATCTAATGAGTTCATCGCCGCGACAGACGCTCTAATTAATGTTTCCAGAGGAAATAATCGAGAAATGAAGGAATCACTTCGAAATCAATGAAACGTACAGTTATTCTTCAAGAAGCACTCCTCTTAGAACAAAACAACAATACAGCTAGTGTCCTCCGTTTGAAATGCTAGTGTTCCTAACGTGTGGAAGAAGATACAAGGAGCATATGGAAGTACATGGATACACATGAGCACGGTGTACTGTATGAAAGTATCATAAATGTGAGCCAAGCTAGTGGAAAGGAATTATGAAAAAAAAAAGAAAAATTATAGAGAAGATTTAAAGGTGCTTCGAATGCTGAGGAGAAAACTGATTAATATCCTGTGATAATTGGGTGTTTCACAGTAGATTCCCACCTACCAACGCTCACTTCCTACAAATAGTTAGGTACTTGAGTTGAAAGAATCATTTTTTTGAAGAAAGCTTTTTGTGTCGAAGTTTTTTCATCTTTGGGATATTTAAAAATAAATGATTCTTGACGTGAGAAAATTGAATAAATTTTAAATTAATTAAATTTGTAAATTAATATTTAAAATTAAATTTAAAATTCAAATTAAGTAATTTAATGAGAATGCAACTGCAATAAATAGTATTATAATGTTCCTAGTGTACAACACTGAACAACACGTATCGATATGCCGCGCCAGCATAGTAGGGATTTTGTAGTTCTAGTCAACATACTATTGGTGATGAGAATAAGTATAATATTTCATTTTGGCGTAATCACCAAGTTTTTGAAGAAGACACAATCCGTAGAGACAACCAACGGAACTGTAAAATCACATAACCTGCCATAGATGGCTGAAACTGGCTTTGATACCTACTCAAGTAAATCAAGTAAATTAGATTTAAAAAAGTCCATTCATGCAGCATGAATTAATGAGCGAATTTTCAAAGAAATCTTTCAGTTGAAGGTATGGTTAAGAAAAGGAACAATGGTGTTGCAATTTCTTTTAGAATTTTTTTTTTACACGAATCTTGGTTTTTTCGATTTTCAGTATAGCATACCAACATACTGCATGCACCGGGTATGCTTAGAAGATGTTAGGAGTCCATATTCACGTTCTACTCGTCTCCACAAACTCATAGAGTACCCACACGGCTATTGTTGTTTTTTTTCGATTTTCAGTATACCATACCAACATACTCTATGCTCAGGGTATGCTTTGAAGATGTTAGGAGTCCATATTCATTTTCTACTCGTCTTCACAAACTCATAGAGTACCCACATTGCTATTGTTAGTTTTTTTTTCGATTTGCAGTATACCCACCATACCAACATACTGCATGCACTGGGTATGCTTTGAAGATCTTAGGAGTCCATTTTCATGTTCTACTCGTCTCCACAAACTCATATAGTACCCACACTGCTACTGCATTTCTGAGTACAACAAATATACGCACGTATTCATTATACATATAAATAGATACATAGTTTTCTTAATTTTGGATAATTTTCATTTTTGAAAAAGTCCATTCTAAAAATTTTGAGGCCATTGCAATAGCTTCATTTTCCTTGAAAATTCGCTAAAACTTGAAATGTAACAACCATTAATGACTCAAATGTTGTATCTTGCATAAAACATGTTTTAGCCTTCGTTTTATAAAGGCGGTAAATATTTACGGAAAATAATCATGCCATATATAATTAGTTGGTGTGCTTGAATATTCAATTATTGAGCTGCACCATAAACAAAATCCACAATACTCGCATGAACACGATCATGTTGCTGGTTTAGAAACTGACGAGATCTTGATGAGCTTAAAATATTTCTGGAGGATTTAGGCAGTGACGTTAATGAGAATAATCAAATAGACGAATACATTCTACTTCTAGAAACGATACGTTTCGTTTGAATACCTACTCCTAAAAGGGATAATAGATAGAAACAAGTTGAATATGGAAAATATGGACAGATATATATTTTCCTATGAGCAATGAGGCTTCTTTCTATCTATTGCGAGAGGTAGGGGGAGAGAAGTAATCACTAGATAATTACCTATTAGATCCATGGATTTGAGCCACGACTATAATAGAAATCATCTTGTATGAAAGTATGCAGTTATGTACTTACTTAAGTATGGACCGCAGTCAGGAATAACACTGACGAGCAAACCCTCGGAGATAGAACGAAAGTAATCCTCCCATTGAATCGCGAAACAGTTTCTTGTCAGAGTAACTGTTGCTGCCATAAACTAGGCTCAAAATGTTCAGCAAAATCAAATTTAGATCGCGAGGAATTAATGTTTTAGCAAAATGCGCACATGCTGCTGTCTGTTCGATTTTGACGAAATTCAAATGGAACCTTCTCCAGGCTATCCCGCCTCTCTTGTGAGGGAGCAAAAACTCTCCACTCGCTCTCTACAGTCTGAACCTCACTAAACTGTTTCGATTCCGTGTACATCTTTCATTGAGGTCGGTGAGTCCAAGAATCCTTGGGTCGATAAAACTATACAAAGACACTTTGATTTCGAACTCTTTGGTGGGGACAGAGATATGGGTGGTCTCCTATCAATTTCTTCGTCCAATTCACAAATTTCGTTAACAATCCTTCGAACGATTTCCTTCAAGTGTGGAGGGTAGATACTCGTTATTCACGTTTTATTGATATAGCATTCTTTGGATCATTCATTTGAAAGATACGAGGAAGCTATGTGCCTCACCCACTTGACACGCCTGTTGCCTCTTCTATCATCGGTATCAGGAAGCAGAAGTGGTTTTCAACGGATGATTACAGGATTACTGATAATAATTGTTTCGTAGATTCTATTCTCGATTCTAATAAAATAAATAGTAAAAATCATTAGTTATCATGGTCATTTATGTACTCACCCATAATTGGTTAAACAAACTCAGCGAGCTCATGACGATGTGGTTACCGGTTCAAGTTCGATTCGAAACACGCGCGCTCGAAACCCCGCATCAACTGTTCAAACCCGCGCAAAGGAATCCTTGGATGGTACTCACCTCTGTCATCCCCCTCTTCCGACCCTGCCTATCCCACCTCATCAACCTCTAAATTAATATGAGAGGATCACTTCTGAATTCGCATAATGATATAGGAAGATCGGTGCAATTTCTTTTTTTCTTATAAATGTCACTGCTTCGATAGGAATTCCTGAACAACGACTTGTTTGCTAAATGATGAATTATTGATTATTGATCTCATAAATTATCAATGTTTTGCTACTTTATATTTTTTATGACGGCAATGGACCGAAGCATAAGTAGTAGATGGAAGGTCGGAGACTGTTATTGGGTATAGTTCAAGAGCGAAGGAGCTGCACGGGCCTGACAGTGACCCGATGTCTTGCTCAACCCCTGATCGGAATTCTTGCGGCTTTAGTGACCTTCTACAAGTTGATTCTTAGGCCACTCAGTGCCAGTTCAAGAACATTCAGCAAAGAATGCTACTTGCAAATTTTCATCGATTGAAAAGATCCATAAAACATATTGTTAAGTAACGCATTCATTCCAGGAGACGTCCCATTGAATAAACATTAGGTCAATTTGAACAAGTTGGTCAGCGATGAAACTGTTTCACTCGATGTCATTTATTTAGTATTTTTCCCCCGTCACCCTTATCTACCAATAAAGAGCAATTTGGAAGATTTCTGAGTCGAAAAAAGAACCACGAAAATTGGTTGGAAATTGAGGCCTGGGCGGAGTTTACAAGATTATGCCCGAAAACAAAATTCAATATTCCAGTGACGTAGTGCACAACTAGATAGTTTCCCGCGTCGAACAAAAAAAGAACCATGAAAATCGGTTGTAAACTAAGTCCTGGGCAGACGTCAAAAGATTTTGTCACACACACACACAGACACCGAAATACAATGGTATGGTATGATTGGCTATGGTTTTTTCGCGAATTTGGATTCAGAATAGTCCAAAACGGATTGGTGCGTGGTTTTTTTGGTCGAGTGTTGTCCAACTTTATCCCAGATCAATCGCATAAAGGACTCCCAAGTCTTACTGTGGAACGTCCTAAAAAACGTGCAACGATTTGTTCAACCTTCGAACCCGTAAGGATTCAAAGTGACCTGATCTCAATTTTTACTGATTGTACCTTCCGTCCTTCCGTTTGAGCTACGTTTACTTTTTTGATATGACAAAGATCAAAAGAGATCATTATCAAATATTGACAAAATGTTAATACTGATAACTCAGTGATAATGTGCAAATAATTTATGGGGGGAGGGGGGGGGGGTGTTCAATAAACGACCTACTAAATAATGATTTAAAGTCTCTTACTTGGTTACAATTTCTTGATTGATAGTTTTGTACTTATCCGCTCAACCTAATTTCTCCTCTTCCTCATATTGCTCATCTTTGCACACTTGAAAGTCAAGGGTGGGTATTTCTTCATGGGATTTCCGTGGAATTTCATCACCATAAATTCAAAAATAAAATCTAATTGATTTTTTGAAACCAAGTAGCAACACATTAAAGATGATTCCAACTAAAAATCGCAACCAAACGAAAATTTGTTCGACTTTTTTTCACAGTTGTTTGGAAAAAATTGTAATATATTTTTCCTACTGTTAAACATTTAATAAATTATTTCCTTTAAAAAAGAAGAATTTATGAAGCTACAATTTCAAAAGTTAAGGAGAACATTTGAGGGATGAATGATAGCAAACGAGGATTAGTATTCGTTTGATTCGAATAGAGTAGAAGTAAACTGATGGTATTCGGATTGAATCAAACTCATTTAACCTACACTTCAAGAAAAAACGACGTGTTCGGTTGAAAACAAAAATACATTTTTTCATAGTCTTTCAAAATCCCGCCACTGATAATGAGCAATTGAAAGAATGTTGGTCTTTCCAAATCGAATTTCTCTCTTATCCTGGGAAATAGACCAAATTTACCTAAAAGTAGCCAGAGGGGTAAGCCTCTAACTGAGAGGGGCGTTGAGGCACGGCGAAGTCTGAGTTTGAATAATTCATCTCGAGAACCGCCCCTTTCTTGAGAGGATAATCCGGGCGATGTGATCGTGTTTGTGACAAATCTGGGCAAAACTTTGGCCCGTCTCCATGGAGAGGATCCACTTCAAGAGCTGAGTATAAAACATTGTGGAGACATCGGAGGGGATAATTTGGTGATTCCGGTTCAGCTGGTTTTCAGTATAATTACACTTTTTCCCTTAGACTGCCACTGTTTCCGTTCTTTGAAAATATTAAGCTCCAAAGCCACAACTATGTACTCATATAGGTTGGTTTTATAGAACATTTTGGAACTTCTAAATAACATGCATTGGAGAACGAGCCTAGCGCCGAAATCAGTTACAGCAGAAGTTGTGTTCGAATTAGTAGGATGTATTCGTAAAGATGAATACTAATGGACCCTTCGATTGCCCCCAAACTGGATGAGTGTTCATATATCTATCTCAGAAAGCATTTGAAAACAATGCTTCTGTTACACCAAAACGAATGGAGCCCTTTGAATAAATATAGACTAATATGGGATTCAACTCTAGCATGGTAAGAATGGGAGGTCCAAGTCAGTTTATTCCTATCTTTCTAGGATAGGATCGGGGGGGGGGGGGGATTTTACATCTATGGACTTCCGTTCGTACTTATTAAGCCTAAACGTAACAAGTTTAGTTGTCAAATCTGCCACCACGTGGCAGCACCAAAATGAAGAAAATTTCGTTTACTCCTCATCTGAGAACGGATCAAGATATTTTAATTCCGCAAACGGATTTATCTTCAAGGTTACCATAAAATTGAGGGTAATTGGCTTAGAAATTGTGCAAAATTTTTTTGCACACTGCTTCAAAAAAAATTAGTTCCAATTTTCAACATTTTCAAAAAGTGGCCTTATAGTCACTTGCAGAATCTTTATCAGAATACGAATCAGTTGGCGGAATTTTTCTAACTTGATCATAGCCGTCGGATTATCGATTCCACGTATTTGTATTCTCATGAAGGTTCTGCAAGTGGCTATAAAGCCACTTCTTGAAAATGTTAAAAATTAAAAATATATATATTTTTTTGGAGTAGGTACCTAGTGCACAAAAAATTTTTGCACACTTTCTAAACCAATTACCAAAAATTCTACGGTAATCTTGAAGAGAAATCTGTTTGCGGAATTAAAATATCTCGATCCGTTTTCAAATGAGGAGTATACGGAATTTGGCCCCGATGGTGCTGCCATCTCTTATCTCAGAATCTCACAAAAACCTCGTGACATTTAGCCTTAACACTTTAACTCATATACTGAGAAAGGTTTACCCCTTCTTTTCTGGGTTCACCCTCATCAACTATTCCATTCATCGATGAGAGTAATGGGCATTTGCAAAGGAAGGCTATGGATTTCTCTAAGCACGAAGAAAATGGTGCATCTGAAGAAGGTTGTCATAATAAATATACATTGAGTGAGTAGCCTGACCTTAGCAATGTTTATGTGTCCGGATGGCGTCAGGCCAGATAACAGCGACCCGAGAGAAGCATTAGAGGCTAGACCTGAAGACAATTCTCAGGAGTTGATGGAATTCTACCATTCTGCCACCAAAACGGGTTCGTGAATGCTGTATTAGTATTCGTATATTATGTATTGGCTAGTAGTCTAGCGGATTTGAGGTGACATGACACTAAAAACGGCATAACGCCGGTGATGTTAATGTTTGAGTCCTGGTCATATATATACTACCAAGTCTCTGGACAGTATTGATCCTGATTTCCCTCTTCTTGTCTGCATAATATATTTTTTTCCATCTCGTTTTTGCTACATTTATTCAACTGTAAAGTGTGTGGGTTCAACGAATGTTACACGTAGTGAATGATATTAAATCATAGAACTTCAAAACCGTACTTTCTCAAAGTCCCTCATCATGATGGGTGCAGCCTCAAAAGCGTGATTGAGTTTAAGACATACATTTAATTCAACCCGAACGGTTGGTTCACGAGGCCTTATTTTGAAGATTTACTTCAACCCCTAAAGTAATTCAATTCTCGTCTTTTTTCGTTTGGCGAGAGCGAAGTAATCTGCCCTTCTCAGGCTTTCCCTCCGGATTTCGTCGTCACTCCTGAGGTCGACCTCACTCGGCTAATCTCGCGTCCAAATAGTTTTTCCCGCCGCTGATTTCGTATGAAAAATGAATCCTTGCTTTTCTCTCGTGGACCTTTTATGGTAATGAGATTGGAGCACCTACTTTCCAACGGAGTGCCGACGTTATTCTCCTAAAAACGAGACCGCAGGATGGAGATACGTCCAATGGAATTATGTCAGGATGAACTCTATTGTCCCCCATGAAAATGGTGGAATCCTTTTTTGAAGGAGATTCTCCCATTTTCCTCTGTAACAGCAGACTTGTGCAGTATTCTGAACTAGTTGATGTATTATCCATCTTGTGTAACCTTGGGATATTTCATTTTCAAGATATTGAATGGGACTAACCCATTGCAGTCAAGGTTAGGTTTCGAATCCTGGTGTGTCCTCAAATGTGTTTTCTGTTCATTCCGCCTTGACAGGTAATGATGCGCTAGCTCACAGTTTTCTCACTAGAGCACTATGTAGGTACCATTTATGGACAGATGTGTTTTCTATACATATCAAACCTGACAGTACAACATATTATCACAAAATCTCATGATGATTTCGATGTTTAATATTCTCAAAAGTCAAAGTTTAGTTTCGCAAAGACAATATTGTACTATGGTTTTTCAAGTCTCTTACAACTGTTGAGTTTTTGGAAATACTTGAATACACTTATTTTGAAAAATAAGAAACTAGATGAACTGGTTGATAGCTGTTTATTCATCGCTCTCTGCTATTGATTGACGAACAGTATCCAAATTTTGATAACCTCTAAGTAAACAATTTTCAGCATTGAGGCTTGAATGAGTTCAAAGACAGGTGACACCCTCAATTGTTAAATAATGAGGAGACTTAAGGGGGTCTCAGTCCGTTGCCGTTCGTTCTTCGTTCCGGGTCACTATTTCGCAAAATTGAAAGGGCATAAACTCAAAAAATTGTACGTAAATTTGAAATTTTAGAGGATTTTAGAAACTCATTAGAGCACGGCCCTAGGGAATTGAAAAACTGAAATATTGCCGCTGGAATCATCAAAATCTAACTATAATTGCCAGAGAAAACACTGCAAATTATTACACAACGTTTTATTTTTTATATATAGAACACTCAAAGAACGGCTTTGCCATTGTTACCATCAACCAACATGAAGAAAAACATCGAATGCAAGTTAATATAAAAGTAATAAACCATAGTCGATGTGATTGGATCAAAAAATGTCACGACGAGAGTGATATTGGGACCTGGAAATCCAGACCGGGAGTCTGACGCGCATCCTCTGAGCCGGTGAGTCCCGTTTGAAATTGATGATAGTTGATATTTGATAGTTGATAGTTGATGATAGTTCTCCCATCATCTTTGACGCATTGAGGGAACAAATTCTCCTTTAAATTCTCGTAGGAAGCGAACGGTTTGTCCTACAGAGCTCCGCGTGGTCTCTAAAAATTCAATACTATCTTAAATTGATTGAAAAACAAAACCTATACATCTAAATGTTTGGAGTTAGGGCGTTTTCAAATGTTCAACCCCTGTTTTTCACCCATTAGAAGTGACCTACATCAGCTTAAAGGTTCGGGGCACAACTAGACCTCAAATGGAGCCTATATACCAAATTTCATCAAAATTGGTCCATGGTAACTAAGGAAAGTGCCGCGTACGGCGGACGGACGGAAGATTCTTATTCGATTTTCGGATTCTATGCACCTTGAAACGTAAACCAACGAGTTTTGAGGTGGGGTTAACAATTTTTTTTGGTCGATTCCAAAGGTTCATTATTGAAAATAATAAACCAAAATGGGGAAAACCGTTAATTCAGTTATGTTTTTCCCATAAAATGTAGCTAAACTTGAAATTTTCATGGATTTTAAAAAATCATTAGTGCACGGCCCTTGGGAATTTATAAACTGAAAGATTGCCGCTGGAATCAGAATTGAACAATAATTGCCAGAGAAATATAGGAAAACATGAAAAAAATTTATTCAGTAGTTTTTCCCATTTTTCTTTGGCAATTATTGTTTGATGTTGATGAATCCGGCGGCAATATTTCAGTTTTTCAATTCCCTAGGGCCGTGTACTAATGAATTTCTAAAATCCTTAAAATGTCAACTTTTAAATGTGTGTGTCCCTTGAATTTCGCGAATTACTGACCCGGAACGAGGAACGAACGGCAACCGACCGAGACCTCTTTAAATGTCAACCTTACCAAATAATATTTCATATGAGGTAATACCTATTTCTCAAGTATTTCCGATAGCTTCTTGTACAGTTGTATCAATCGCAAAAACTCGTTATTGGAATGGAAATTATGAACTCGTATCTTCCTCTAGGAACCTTGTGAGACTAGAAATGTAAGAACCGAACCTGTTTAAAGTCGATAAGCCTAGTTCAATGTATCTTATTATGCGCTTAATGTTCCTCAGTTTATCTATCTAGTCAACAAACTTTACATTCATTAGGACCGACTGGCCAAGTCGTTAGATTGTACGTAGTATCTTAATGTTCGAAATAGTTGACCTCGTTTGGTTGTGGGGGGGGGGGGGGGTGATGACGCGGAATAGTGGCTTGGAAAAAATGTCATCAGATAAGTTCCAAGACTCATCGGAGGGTAGGTAATATAAATCGTGGGGTTGGTGGTAAAAGTGATCACGTAAATTCTTTGAGAAAATGAGGTTTCGGTCTCTCTGGATACTCATTACAATATCTACAGCTGAGAATTGAAAAACCCGATTTATGACGAAAAATGGCAAAAATTAGCAAAATAAACTTATACCTGATTGAACCAGTACTTAGATCACTCGTGATCAAATGGCATTCGAGTAGATTTACATGACAAAAAACGATTGTTTAAATACCATCACATTACAAGTAGGTAAAATATTTCGACTGTCATTTCGATCATCATTACTCCTACATAATGTGGTTGTAGGAGCCACAACTTCCAAGCTTACAACTTACAATTTTCACTATAATCAGGGAAATTAAAAGGTAAGTGGTTTTTTCACAATTTTTGGTACAATTTTCACTTAAGAAAGGTGTTACTGAGCTCACTTAACATGAAATCATTTGGTTAAGATATTAACCAAATAATTAACAAACATTAACTGATGATATGAGACATAAATCTTATCAGTTTATGTGTTGGTGAACTTTAACAGGCTCTTCTGAACACTTCTCAAATAGACTTGATCACTCTTGCCGCCAGCTCTACGAAATATTTGACAAAAAAAAAACTTGGATTTTTCAACCATCTGGTGTCGAGAAGAAAACTGATGGTGCAATAACATTCACATTTTGAGACAGATCCAGGATTTTTTTCAAACCAGCTCACAAAATGTATTGTTATAGGTAAGAACATGACGATAATATTTTGGTGTAGACACCTAGGACTAAATGAAGTGTTGATTCGAGCAGTAAAGAGGTCCTTGGATGATGATTTTGGTTCATTGAAGGGAGTCTGGTTGGTAAGTCACACAGTTCACCTTCATTCCTCTTAAAAGCCTAATTTTATGAGAATTGTCAATTTTGCCCTTTATGTACCTTACACGTCATTTAATACACGTAATTTAGGTTGAAACGTCATAAAATACGTACATAAAATCATGTACCTTTAATCACCTTTAAAATCAAGTACCTATAATCACTTATAGGTTAAAACGTGAAACATGCACCTTTTATTATACGGATGTATCCGGAAATGAACCTGTGTAACTGACCAACCATATTCTCTTCGAATACGGAAATGACCAACTTGACTGCAACCACAATAAAAACTGGACTGAAACGAAGGAATTCAGGTTTTTTAGAAGACCTCGACGATTGATTAATAATATTGATTAGCGTCCCCATCTTCGTGTGGTGTAGACTTTTTTTTTTAATCAGAAAGGAAAGAATCGATAGGAATGCTTGGATGTGCCCGAACTCTGCAGATCAAATTGATGAAAATAATTGGTTAAGTCAGTGATTATGGAGTGACAAAGGTTCTCAACGATTATTTACGACCTTGCTTCAAGCTATCTTGGCATTTTTTCCCCATGATACCCGAAATTAGCAGTTTAATGGTTAAGCTATTTAAATGAAACTATAATTTTGATAATTTTCCAAGTCCACTGGAGATCAGGTCGGGTAGTACCTATATAAAAAGAATGAGAGTGCTGATTTGACTCTTGATCTCCTGCTAAAATTTACGCAGCTGCTGATAAGTCTAGGGAAGGAAGTACCCTGACAATTCAGGAAGGATAATAAAAAAGATGGTAACCACGATTCCTCAACATACTCCTTGAGGTTTATGAGGCTTGCTGTTATAATGGACATTATAACAATAAAATGCTTTTCAATTTTTAATGATTTGAAAACAACATTTTCAAGTTGGGCTTCGAATTTAATTTTTTCCAAGATTAGTAAATTGCAGTTTTATTTCAAAAATTTCATGTTTTTTCTACATGAACCAGAAAATGATACCTACGAATAATAACTATTATAAATATTTTAAATGTTATTAAATATTATAAATATTTCGGAGGAAAATTTTTCCTCCTACGAGAGGTAATCACAAAATTAGTTCCTGTTTTGATTTTTTTTAAATGAAAATCCTCCTCCTCAAATTTTCTTGGTTTACGTTTCAAAGTACGTAGATTCTAAACATCGAATGAGAGTACAAATTTATCTGTTCGCCCGCCATATGCCATACCCCGCACGCGCCACTTTGTCCAGTTTCGATTGGCCGATTTTTATGAAATTCGGCTAAATTTGGGTTCTAGTTGTGCCTCAAAGGTATTGGTCACTGTCAGTCGCTGTTAAGGGATAAAAATATGGCTAAAACGTTTCAAATCGCCATAATCCGAAACCTTTTGATGAACACATACTGTTTTTTTTGTTATTTAAGAATTTCCAAAATTTTTGAGAATTATTTGGCACCATTCAAAGCACTGTACCGATTCGAGTAGGACGGAAAGATTATTTTAAAAAATACGGAATTTTCATCTAAACACTTGTCTGCAAAGATCACAGCTTTGCCACTGTCACTTTTTTTTTAGTTCCTCAGTTTTAAGTTATTGTGAAGAAGGGGGCACTCCATAAATTAAAAAGTCAAATATTAATGGGGAGGACGCCCAGGACTCACCTGACGCCGGCCCTAGGGATGTGGGAAGATGAGGGTGGGAGAGAGGGATGAAGGAAGTGCCTCTATAAAAAGACTACCAATTAAGTTATGAGCCTAGCAATACAATTTCCTTTCCAAACTGGCTCAGAAGTGTCAATGTGGACTGAGTGACAAGAGAGCATTGCCTGGAAAGAGGAAATATACTTGATGCCGATTTTCCTCGTCTTTTGTTTTGAATCACTCTTCGCAGCTTTTTCAGGGTTTCTGAGTCCATTAATCGTTTATTCTGTATGAATTGTATCGTCTCCGGGTTGATAGTAGCTACTGTGTATGCCCAAATATGAAATCCTTTTTAATTTACTTTATTTAGACGCATGCAACCTTCTCTGAAGTAGGTTGAATCTAACAAGTTTTGAAGATCCAGTGGAAGTACTTGTGGGATCACAGAGTACTGGAGATACGTTTGGGTGGAAACGCACCAACAAACTGGACATTTCGTTAGCAGGTAGTAGAAAGTCAGTTGACATCCACAGGTGTCGCAAACTGGAGGAGGAATCCGTACCCTGGATGTAGCCATAGATATGTCAGACGGGTGTGTACGATGCGCAGTCTTTTCAAGATGACCTCTTCTTTTCTTGAAAGTGTTATCATTCCATTTTCATTCACTCTTGTTCTGCTCGATGTTGACCATGGTGAGACATCTTTTTTTATTGCCCAAAGCTTTTGGTGTTCCCCCAGAACTTCGATTTCCAAGAACTCCAAACAGAGATTCTCAAAGTGGAAATGTGGTCAGAACGGATGAATAAGGGAGATGTTATTCTTTATTTTGTGGCAGCTCTTGCTTATCGGTCAGTATCTCATTGCCAACTATGTCGTTATGGGCAGGCATCCAACAATCTTCAATAGATTTTGCTGAAATTTTCAAGGGTTGCGTGGTTGCAACTCTTGATAGTGCCCTACAAAGTCACAGTCATGTGATTGAAGTTTGAGATTTACTATGCAACGGATCACCTCTACAGTCGGCTTATGGATACGAGGAAGTATAGTTATGATAGCAGTGAGTAGTAAGTTACGATAACATAAATGTTGCGTAAATTCAGACCTCAACGACATCTGTGAGGCTCTGCGACAATTACACTGATGAGCGTCCTAACTTTGCGCAAACTGTTCAGAACTTCCGTGAGAGGCTGTAACTACGTCTTGTCACAAGTAGGGTAAACATTAGGGTTGGGTACACATCACGGTAGAGTAACCTAAAATGTTTTCCAATTAGACGAAACCGAGAGTATAAGATCACTTACAGTCGTTCCATAACTCAATTATAATTAACCTATTTATCTAATCGGAAGGGTTGAGATGATAAGTTTTGCTACATTATCGATTGTAAGGAAGCATTGTATTCTTGCAACTGGTCAAAAATTTGCATTCAGACCTCCTTGAACAATTTTGGTTCTGCGACTTCGTCGGTTCACGTTTGTCACCATGTCATATGTACACTTCCTTATAATAATGTAAATAATTATTATACTGATGAAATTTCGGTAATTATGGTTGGATTTGACCGCTGCCTGAAGATTTTCAGTTTGTTAACCATGGTGTCTTTAGTGTCACTGAAAATATCTAGGGAATTCCACAGCAGTCCTAGATTATCCACAGTGTCACCAAGTTAACTTGATTTAAATTGTGAATTTATAAATCAATGAATAGAGCTGAATTTTTTGAACCATTTTTCGAAAGTTATCAGAAATAAAAATTTACATTGACAAAAATTTTGAAATTTTGTCATTAATTTCCTAGGAACTTTTTGACATAACTCTATTTTGAGACTTTCAATATCCCGAACAAACGCTACTATTCAATAAATTCAAAATTGCAATTTGATTTTGGTTACTCTGGTGACTCTTTGGTATAACCGTGGAGTTCCTTAGATGTTTTCGTAACTCTAGTAATACCATGGTCCAATTAGGGTTAAATCAATTAAATTTACCAGGATCCGTCTCAACTTTTGGCATCGTTTTGATAATTCTCTCAATGGAATAAATTATCTCCAAGGTTTATTATCTCATTTCAAATAAATTTGAAAATCTATTTAACATTGGCAAATCATTTGCTGAAGCAAGAGCCTTTTTCAAAAATAAGTCTAGGGTCGATAAATAACTCTTCTTCGATCACTGTAATAATTGTTTTGGGACAATTCACTCTATTCGTTTGAAGGGCACGAATAATTTAGACTCTACAGTTAATAACACTGATCCAATGAAAACAACATACAGAATTTCATGGAAAAGGCCAGATTTGACGGGTAGGTTAACGAGAAAAGTTTCCGAATCGATTAGCGAAGTTTCATTTTCCCTGGTTCTCTTCTCCGTATCTCTACAAATTATTGAAAAGCTGACAAATTAATCAATTCTTTCGATCCAGCGTTTTGACCGAAGTTAGCTTGTGTGTATTACGGTGTAGAAGCGATTCATGGAAGTTGATAGATATCAATGTATGATTGGAACATTCCCTCTGTATTTTATCACTGTTCGGAGGATTTCAGCCATATCGAATATGAATCTATCTTTACCGCAATTTTCAAACGTAAGGAAGATAAAAGGGAGAAATTCGGGATCTTAACGATTTATGGTGAAGAAAACAACCAACTCAGGTTGGATTTTCGCCGACTGCTATTCCTGGCGTCCAGCTATCTTCCAGAATGGAAGCTCAGAATATATCCGCGCTACTTGAGAGGGTTCCGAAGTTTTGCCTTCAAATAAATCTCACGGTTTACTTCCGGTGGTGATTTTATTTTATATTGTTCAATCATGTGCTTCCGTAGTTCCTAGCTACAGCGACTTTTTGCTCAAATGACCCAAGCCTCGAATGAATATCTAAGTTGCTGTTTAAAACCGGAAAGCTTGGATATCCTGGCCTCGGAGGCCCTCTCCTAGATGGGCATATTATTTACCGCCATCAACCCCAGCATTGAAGAGGGGTTTGAATCAGTGTATATGTGTACAGGATGATTAAAATGACAAAGGATCAAAGAAAGTAGTGACTTCAACAAGTTTAGGGTTACCTACTTTGGATCCTCGAGCCCTACATTTAAAAAATAAGATTTTCACTTGGTAGGTAGTACATTTAACGCTCTTACTAACGGTGTAATCAGGTTTGATATTGTCGAAAAGTGAGGGAGTTACGCGCTTTTTAGTGTCGCAAATTCAGATACACGAAAAGATCGTAAAAATGAAAACAATTCGGAAAAACAAGAGTTTAAAATCAAATATTGCTGTTCGACATTTTTGTTAGCAATACCCTGTTTAATCAATATTTGAAGTTTCGTGTGTCGAGCTTGATACAATTTTTATATTATTTTGTACGTATAATGGACAAATAACTCATTCCATCAAGTTTACCTTTCAAATTAACTAAAAATTATGAGAATAAAAATTATCAGACACCGGATAAAAAATAAAATCTGGAAGTCACAAATCATCCATTTTAACCCCTGACGTGGTATTAGGGCCGCCGAATCCTTGACTGACACTAAAGCTTCAGATCAAAATATCGTTTCGGTTTGTAAACATAACTATAAGAAAGAGCTTTATGTCGTCATAAGCTTTGGGTACAAACCCGGCGAGAGAAGTTTCTTCATTTTCCATTTCAATACCCAATACTCTCGTAAAATATTTGTATTTTGGTTCATATATATTAGGAGAGTAGAGCTTGTTGAATCTCGATTAAAAGTGTCGATAGTACCTGGTACCATCTTCTGAAAAATCCTAATTGCATTTAGACCTCCAAAAGATAGGAGTTTCGCTTCGGTTGGCCACTGATCAATCACATGTGCAAAAGCTCAACTCTGAACGGTTGATTTCGAAGTACAACGCCTGGAGAGCGTGTTCACATCGGCCCGGACTATAATTTAGTGATTACACACGGTGATAAGTACCGACATACTCGTCCTTGTACCCAATCATGTTCCCCTGGTAGTGTATCATTTCATCCCTACATCCGAGTCAAAGGTTTGAGGAGAACTATCGAATTCTCCAGAGCATTTGACTCTGGTAAAATGTCAATTAAAAATATATGGAAGTTGACCTGATACTCTCCCAATGATGCTCTCTCAGTCTCACCATAGCGTCGTAAATTCTTTAAATTCCCCTTTGGGGAACAAATCCTTCCAATCGACCGCGCCGGAACAACCAAACGATTTGTCTCCAACTCAGTTTATTTTCAGGCTTTTATAATCTTCGGTCCGACGCTTCCACGGAAACCCGACTGAGCGATAGCTCTTGATGGATGGCGGTGGCTGCCCAGATAACGAGATTGCTCAGGAAAGTGGATAATTACCTTCTGCCGTTGCGGTACATTTAATCTCCCATTAAGCCTACAGACGGATCTGCAGCTGCTGCCATTATAGGCCGTAATGTGCTATTTGTTGTAGCTGGTCCTCCTATTTGAGTAATGACTCTGCGACAGGAATATTGGACTAGAGCTTGAGCAGTTATTCGAAACAGACGGTTGTGCATTTACTCAAGTTTTTGTCCTTAAAGCCTCGTCTTGCATGTTCATTGTTACTACAACTCATGAATTTTGGAAGGGGATTCATTGTTACTTTCATTCTGCTATATGAAAGTCTTCATATAGATGCTCTGTTGTGCATGATTCAGTGAAGCTGGTCAAAAATTAGTCATACCACTTCATGTCTCATGTCACCTACCGATTATCTTACCCCTGATACTCCGATAGTTACCTACCATATATGATAAGGGAACGCCAATAAGGCTAATTTGTCGCTGTTTGCTAGTATTGAGGATTGATCTTGAGTACCACCAAACATCTCACAAGTTTTGGAAAGATCTGAGACTTTCAAAAAATTTAAAAACTATTTTTCGTTATTCTAAAAAAATGTTGGGTAAATTTTTTGTTAAATTTATCTAAAAATTTTGCAAGGAAAATTCCGTATTAAAACTCGTTTTTTGAATATTAAAGTACATTTTTTATTCTTTTAAATACCTATTTTCTTCTCACCAGTGTTGGATTTAGGGGTAAAAGAGGTTTGAAATTCGCTTGTTAAGTGCTAATTTTGAATATAATATGACCAAATAGTTTGAAAAGTTGTTATCCGGAAAACATTAGGTAAATCTGGATGGTTGATGGTTGGAATACAATTTTTTTTTGTATTTTTCAAATCATGTTTGAAGTTTCCATTAGTTGGTAAACTTTAAAATTCATTTTTCTCGGAATCAGCTTTGAGCCAATGACGAGGTTCTTCCCCTGGCCTCTTCCTTTTATTCTTCTATCTAAAAGTTTTCGTATACATTTTCTGTCTTGCATGATTGAGAGAAACTGGTCAAAAATGAGTCATACCACTCCAACACAATTGGATGTCACCTACCAATTATTTCACCACTAGTACTCCAATAGTTGCCATGTCTGATGAGGGAGAGTAATAAGGCTAATTTATCGATGTTTGCTTATATATAAGCAAACATCGATAAATTAGCCTTATATATTGAGCCTCAATATATTGAGGTTCGATGTTGAGTACCACCCAACCAGACAGATCACTGAAAGCAAAATATTGTCACTAAACAGGTGTAGGACCAGAAAATATAGGCCTATGTTCAAATTCAGCGGCTAGCCATTCTACCTATCGTCCTTCGCACCTCGTCTTTACTCCAAACGTGGTTGGTTGTATGAATCTCCAGTACTAATTATTTTTTAATATTTGAAATAAATTATTACCTAATAATAAATAAAATAATGAGATACTCACATAATAAGGAATTAATTCATATTAAGTTTTGAAAACTATTTGAGAAGCATTGAGAAAATCGTCTGCCAAGTGAGTGTGGCACATAGTTTCCTCGTACCCATAACCCAATTGTATAGATGAACCGATGCAAAGTAGTTAATCTCAAAACATCAATCACTAAGTGCATTCTCTCTTGCACTACCCTGATAGGGGACCATCTACACGTCAACCCGCACAATCTCTGAGTATTGTTGGGAAATGTAGAAGTTATGGCTGTTTCAAGGAATTTACGTTTGCGCATGCCCACAAAATACTTTCGATTTGAGGGCCATTATTTCCATAGGGGACCATCGCCATCGCAGAATTCCTGAAAAATTTTATTGAAATCAGATGGAAAATGTAGAAGTTATGGCTGTACACGTTTGCGCATGCGCAGCGGCTACTGTCAGTCTGGAGACAATGATTTTTATAGGGGACAATCCAACTCGCATAATCCCCAAAAATTTCATCAAAATCGGGTGAGAATTGTTGAAGTTATGGCTACCTATGGCAAGGATTTCATGACGGACACACAGACAGACAGACACACTGACAAACAGACACGGAACCAAAATTGTTCAAGAAGGTCTATAACGAAAAATGCGAGTGGAAATTTTGATTTTGGAGAACTTTTTTTTCAACCTTGATAAGTGAAAACAAAGCTACGCTACCTTGGTAGACTCTGAAGCAAAATGTGAAATTTATCTTATATAAAACCATCTTTCTTTCTCGCAATTTACTATCAATTATCAGGACTCTTTGTTATTTGAAGCGAAAACTAATCACTGCTCAAAGAAAAAGCAGTGACTGTTCAAAGAGCCTGTTGTACTGATGAGTTTTCCATGCTGCAGCTGCATGACTAATTAGGGAACTATAGTAGGTACCTTTTGTCTTTGCTCAACTTGGTTCTCGTAACGAGGTGCTCCGGACATATGAAAAATTGTGAGAAAATCGAGTAACATTTTACGGTGATTCGAGCGTTGGAGTAGACAAGCGTAGATAGTTGAACCAAGAGAAATCAGGACCCAGTGTCATCGGTTTTTTTTATGCCTACGCCTGCCGGCACAGTTTATAATAGTCTTTACTTGGGGTCTCGTTGAGGGGATTGAATGAAGTTATTACCAAAGAACTTACTACAAAAATAATTATGAAGATTTCCACGAGTTCTTCCTCCTAGCTTTGGCTCTTTATTGGTTTATCTTGTTTAGCTCCGTGAGGCGTTGCAGCGAATCTGATTGTGAACTCAAAATCACAAAATAAATGGTAATCGATATTTTGATTCTTGTCCCCATTCAGGAGCTGGAACAAACTTTGAGTACCGTTTGATGCGGAGTCGTGAAATAGGAAACAATGATCGCCATTCATATTCTGAACGCGACAAAGACCTTGAAAATTCTTTTTACTGTTTCAGCTCTCCTCACAGTAAATCAGCCGAGTTGTGTTGGTTCCAGGAGGCAGTACTTGAATAAACAGGCGCACCATTGATCCCCCGATTATTCCCAAGTTTCGTATTCGAGGCCACTTGCCACCTTCAGGGAAAGCAATAAAACAACAAATCCTTTGTTGTACACCACGCAGGACGTTTATTTCTCACATTTCTTTCGTGAGAAACCTTAATCGATTCACAAAAAAAAAGCAGAACAATGTGTGTTTTTTCGACGTTTATTTTGTTGAATTAGGTAGTTAGGTAATTTCCAATGTGAGAATGACGACTATCAAAGAAGCCACGTGTATTCTCCAGAGGAAGCAATAAAACTGCACATCCCTTGTTGATTTGCATAGCACCAAGCTAATTTTATGTGTGAAATTTTTGATTATTGCTTTCATTGATTTTGGTTTATTGTTTTCAATAATGAATCTTCGGATCCAAATAAGAAAACAAATTTTGACTCCCCTCCCCTTGAAATTTGTTGGTTTACTTTCACGATACGTAGAATTTGAAAAGCTACAAAGTAATACTCAACGGTTTATTTTTTCTGTAGCGATCTCACCTCTGCTTAAGATTGTATTTGATCTGCCGAAATTTGCCCATTTTCCATCGGTGAACTTTCATGTGTAATTCACACTCGTGTTTCTGTTTCGTCATTCGTCCGACTTGCAGAACAATGGAGTCAACTGCCAAGAACCTCCTCACAATGGTCCGAAGGGTCTTGAGGACCAGGGATAGGTAAACGGTTGGCTCCACAGAGCTCTGCATAGTCATCAAAACCTTTAAAATCTCAACCATTTCATTGATGATAAACAATACCTGTATATCGAAAGTTTTCGAGCTAGAGCGTTTTGAAAACGTTCTCCTCCCAATTTTTACCACTTTTTACCAAGTTTTAACCAAAACATTCGAGCACAACTAGACTCCGGAAGGAGCCGATATACAAAACTTCTTCAAAATCGGTATACGAGAACGGGCAAAGTGCCGCGTGCATCGTACGAAGATTTTTGGATTCTGAGTGCTTCCAAACGTACGCAAATTTTTTCTTTGCTCAAATCCGAAGAATGAACCAAAATTTAATAAATAAATTCCGTCCGTCCACTGTACGTTACCATTGATCGATTTTGATGAATTTTGGTTCTATGGGTTCTACTAGGGTTCCAGTTATGTTTCGAGTAAATTAAAGATTTAGTAAATTAAGTAAATAAGTAAATTAAATTTTCATTTTTTCTCGAGTAAATCTTTGGAGTTTAGAGATTTAAAATTATAGATTTTTTAGATTTTTCAGATTTTTTTAGTTTAAAGATTTACTGATTTTAGATTATTTATTATGAACGGTTGGGTAATAATTTGCAGTGTTTATCGATTCATCATTATTCGAATCAACTACCGATAATTATCTCTGTACGTATTTCTGACAATTATCATTTGCAATTCAAATGCCTGGAGAGGAAAAAACTCGGAAACGATTCCGAAACTAATTAAAAAATTAACATTCTGAATCTAATAAATATGCAAAAATAAAGAAAAGATGGACAGAAGGTTTAAGAACTGCAAAAACTCTCTGATACGAAGCTTGTTTGTCCAAAATTACAACGATAAAATCAAGTAACTCACGAAAGGTAAAGGGTTTCCGCTCGTTTACTATGATAATTTCTTGATCAATGGGGGTATTCTCGAGTAACAGATGGTTTGCAAAAAGTTGCACTCAGAACTTTGATACTTGTATTCGTGCAGCTTGTTATGAGAATTCAGGGAAATTTTTGCACCATATCTGTACCCTATAACCCTTTTTCCAGACAACATACCCTTTTTGATACTACAGAGCTTCACTAAATTGCCTATTTTCTATGATCTCACGGGAAATTTTAGGCCCTACTGGAAGGAGGTAGTGGTAAAGTAGATGAAAAATGTAAAACCACCATTTCATTCCTTGCGACGCCGACTTCATCAAGATGAGAATTGAATCTGATGATTTTGCTCATGGGTACTTATTGCCTCATTTTGACTGGAAAGGGTTCAATGTCCCAACTCGAAACCTGCGATCCCGCCCGCGGTCAGTCCAAATAATCTCCCGAGCCGTTTGGTTCTTAGAAATGAGCCCAAATGGTGGGTAGTTTATGTAAGGTTTCATAATGCATGCTAATAATGCACTTCATGTAGATACAATAGGCCAAAGTGGTGGTGATTCTAATGAACTTTGTTGTATAGAAAATACCTAGGGAATGGAATTGACCACGGCCAGACCAACAACTGTAACCTCGGTCGTGATGAAGAAGAATTTGACTCTCATGAAGATTACTTTTAAAAATCAAATATGAAATAATATTATGCGCGGAAACCATTCCGGCCACTGATGCGTTTTCGCATCGTAATAATTTATGATTTTTTTAAATATTGAAAATATTGGAAAATCTTTGAAGAATTTTTTCTCATTCATGCTGTTTCTAAACTTTTTAGATTTTTTTTATTTTTATTTATTAATTTTTTTTTTATTTTTTTTTTTTATTTTTTATTTTTTTATTTTTTTTTGATGTGTGGGAGCTCAATGCGATTTTGGAAATTTTTTGAAAAAGAGGCGTTTTGGCCGAAGGCTCAAATTTGATTCTGGGCGAGTGAGCGTTCTGGGCCATGAGTTGAAACAGATTCCGGTCCTTATACTTTTACATTTTACCAAAAACAATGAACTGGATAAATCATATCAATTTGGAAAACTCTCAAATCTTACTAAAAAGTAAAATTCATAAAATATAGAGTACTTTTGCTCTCGATTGGTGAGCAAATGAGGCTTTATTTCGGCCGGCATTATGTAAAACAGTTCATCCTTCTCTCCTCAGTATTCAGTTGTTTCTACCCTTGGCTTGAAATGGGTTAACATAGTTTTATTCTTCTCATAGATTGGTAATTTCACTGATTCCCAACACAGACCGTCAAAAAGAGTGATTGCAGAAGATGGACAGGTTGACATGGTGGTTGGAAGGTCTAAAACGTGAAAGTTAATTCGACATTTTTTAAATATTTTTATTGCAGGAGCTTTGCTATTTGATTGTTGTAGTACTCAGTAGAACTGAATGACTTGGACCTTGGATATTGTGATTGAAAATTGCCTTCTATTCCACTACTATCTCCAGTAGTTATCTATTCAACTCACCAAAGGAAACATAATTGTTGGTCTAGGAAGACGTTGATTATTTCAATCTGGTGTACACTTAGATTCAGCGAAAGATCAATTCTCGGTGGAAGGCGGCGTCGTGGGTCAGTAACTCTTGCCGAGGTGATCTGCTCGGTCATTAGGCACGTCTCTGTAGGTCATGGTGGTGTAGGTCCCCACTAGCAGTTCCTTGTCTGCCTCTCGGATTCTGATACCTATTCGAACCTTAAAATACTTCACTTCGCCTCGCTGGGTGATTTTGCTTTCCGACAACTTCCTCTAGAATTGATGCATCACCAAACGATTTCTATTATTATTACATAGCTACCTGATCTGTAACATCAAGAACAACATATCAAACGTATAAACGCATAAAAAATATAAACATCAAAAAACATCGAAAATCAATTTCTTGTTGAGGCTTCTCAATAGTAAATATACTCAGTACTAACACAATTGTTTTTTGTTTTTTTTTTTTTTTTTGTTTTGTTTAATGCGAATGAGTTTTTCGGTAATGAAGAACACCAAAGCTGTGTTTGCAGAACTTAGGACCTCTTCCGTATTGGAGTTTCTTCCACGATCGTTAATTATTCATGCAAATGCGGAAGAAACTATTCCGCTAAAATCCTTCAAAATCTCAACAAAAAATCACGTCCAGCGGCTCGAAATTCCGGTTATAAAGAGGCAACCCATTCACGGGTAGATGCGATTCACGGTGAGCTCGATTTGTCGGTCAAGGCCGACCTCTCCATGAGTGAATATATTTGTCACTGACATTCTCACTTTCTTATGAATATGGATATGTATAGGAACAGTTCCGAGCTTCTTCTGTGTTCCGTAGTCCAACATGGAAAGACTCGATTGCCCCGCACACCCCTTACCAAGATCTACTTGGTCTAATGTAAATGTATAATGTCATTTGGTGGGGTATTTATGGCTCTGGAGGATCACACAAACAAAAGGTCATCCAGGAATGTCCTTTCAAACTGCGCTTCATCACTACTCGATTCCTTTGCATCACAACATAATATTTCACCTAAAATTCTAAAAATAATAATAACACTCAACATAAAAATTACCTACCTCAAATTCTAATGACTCTAAATACTCGACTATTGATTCCTGATAAACGAAGGACAAAATACGTTTTTAAACAAATTAAAAACTACCTACCACATACTACTTCACAATCAAGTTTATTAGGAAATGTTTGCATACGAGTCTGCAACACATTGGGACATTTTCATGTCAACCACTACACAACAAGATAGTGAAGTAAGGTTGTTAGTTCTTGTACCCAAGCATCAAAATAAGAAAACAGTTGATTGTTCTCTACGCAACAGTGAGTCTTGGTTAGTTTTCATGACGATTTTTCAGTTTATGTGCCAAAGCAAAGACATGAAAATGTCCAAATATATTGCAATAATTGCAATACATTTTTTTTAAACTGTTAAATTATTTCACTACCTAACTTAGGAATATGGAGCTTGGGCCTATTTGTGTTTGACATTGGTGTGATAATTATTATAGTTTGCAATTTGAGAAATCCTATCAACGAAGTAGAAAAAACTCAATAGCTCTGATTCGCCAAGAGTTCAAAAAACTCAAGAAAAACATTAACAATTTTCAGTTTTGAAAAGATCGGTATTATCATGTATTATCATATTTTGCGCCGATTTGAATTCAAGAAGTTTTTTAAACTGTCAAATGACCGAATATTTAACTAGAATTCGGTTAATTCTCTACTCTGTCATTGTTTGGAGTTCTAGCCTCACTATTCCATTTTGCTTTCTCACGGAACAAAACTATGTGGGTCCTCTATAATCAAAATTTTCCCTCGCATTCTGTGCTTTGGAGCATTCGAATCGAATTTGAGTATTACTTCTGTTGGACCAATGGTTGCATCAAAAAGGCTCCAAATTACTACACAAAGGTTTGATTTTTTCTGTATAGATCACTCGCCTGCAAAGAACATAGCCACGCCATTGTCACTATCTACCAACTAGATTGGTTTATTATTTTCAATAATGAACCTTTAGAATCGACCAAGAAAAAAATTCCCCTCCCCCCCCCCCCCGCCGCGCACAAACAAATTTTTAGTTTACGTTTCATTCAAGGTATAAGTAAGTACCTACGTGGAATCCGAAAATCGAATAAAAAAAAAGATTCTGCCGTCCACCGTACGCCGTACGCATTACCTCTAACGCTACACTTTCCGTAGTTCCCATTGACTGATTTTGAAGAAATTTGGTATAATATTCTGCCCTCCTTAGTAAGAACGTCCTATGTCCATTTTTGCACTTTTTGAGATGAGGACACCGTGTTGTAGCTCTCGATCAGGCGCACCTTTTGAGCTAAGCTAGAACCCCCTACGTCAACAGAAAAGGCTTCAATAATCGATTTGTCCTATGTCCATTTATCAAGTTTCACATACCCATCCTAGGCTAAAACGTCCTAATCAAGTCCTACTAGGCTTAAACGTCCTATGGAGAGGAAAATCAGGGACATAAGACGTTCTAGCTTAGTACACGGCATTAGAAAAGTTGATCGTACTAGGCTAAAATGTCCGTTGTGAGAATATCACGGACATAGGACGTTCTAGCCTGTTCAAGACCAATGAAATGTATACAACAACAACAATACTCATCAGATAAGAATACAAAAGAGAGGCAAGTCATCTTCTCACTAAGGTAAACCTCTGTAGTAACTAAGTAAACCTCTGTAGTAACTAAGTAAACCTCCTCTGTCTTGTGCAAAACGTTATCTAGCGAGTTTTTGTGATTTATTTATCCACGGAATGGATCCTAGTCAGAATGCCAAGTGGGTGTGGCACATAGCTTCCTCGTATCCATAACCCGATTGTATAGATGATCCGATGCATAGTAGTTAATCTCAAAAAATCAGTCTCTAAGTACCTTCCACTACCCTCATAGGGGCCCATCTACACGCTAATCTGGACAATCCTAGAAAATTTCACCAAATTCGGACGAAAAATGTAAGTGCGTAGTGATTGGATCAAAAAATTGTTTAGCTTGAGTGGGAGTCCAGAGCATTGCTCACTGATCTATAAAGGGGTTGGTTGAATGGGATTTGAGATTCTCACGTCACACGCGAGAGCGACAAATGTACGGCTGTTACAAGGATTTTACGTTTGCGCATTCGCAGAGGCTACTGTAAATTTTAAGGTCTTGATTTTCATTGGGGACCATCTACAACCTAATCCGCGTAATCCCTGGAAATGTCATCGAAATCGGGTAGAAAATGTGGAAGTTATGGCTGTTACAAGCAATTCACGTTTGTGCATGCGCATCGGCTACTATCAGTACGGGGTGATGATTTTCATAGGGGACCATCTAAACACTAATCTGTAACATCCCTGAAAGTTTCATCGAAATCGGATGGAAAATGTGGAAGTTACAGCCATTACAAGGAATTCACGTTTGTGCATGCGCAGTCGCTTCTATCAGTCCGGGGACAATGATTTTCGTAGGGGACCATCTACAACCTAATCCACATATTCCCTGAAAATTTCATCGAAATCAGGTGATAAATGTGGAAGTTATGGTTGTTACAAGGAAATTCACGTTTGCGCATGCGCAGTGACTACTATCAGTACGAAGGTGATGATTTTCATAGGGGACGATTTAATCACTAATCTGTAACATCCCTGAAAATTTCATTGAAATCGGATGGAAAATGTAGAAGTTATGGCCATTACAAGGAATTCACGTTTGCGCATGCGCAGTCGCTTCTATCAGTCCGAGGATGATGATTTTCATAGGGGACCGTCTACACACCAACCCGCACAATCCCTGAAAATTACATAGAAATCGGACAATAACTTCGTATAGTTATGCGCGTTACAAGGAATTCATGACAGACAGACGCGGAACCAAAATTGTTCAGGAAGGTCTAAAACGCAAAATGCGAGTGAAAATTTTGATTTTGGAGAACTTTTTTTTTCGTCCTTGAAAAGTGGAAACAAAGCTTCCGCTATTTCGGTAGACTCGGAAGCAAAAATGTACTTGATACAAGCGACAAAATTATTTAATCTTCAGGTTAACTTCATCTCATATTCATCTATCCAGTTATAATAATTATAACCTAACCTGCTGCAGCTCTAGATCTATTAATTATTACGAGATCGTAATAGATCTAGAGCTGCAGCAGGTTACTAGTACGTACATATTTTTAATGGATAACCTCAAAATCCTTCTTACGGTAAGTAACTCGCATATCACCTTCACGTGATATCCTTGATATGGTAGATTTCTCTACCTCTCCTTGGTAGATCCTTGAAAGAAATTGATTGTCGCCAAAAACCTTGAGTTTGAACTAAATTTTTGAAATAATACTCGAAAATCAATGGACATAGGACATTCTAAGCTAGCATCACACTGTTACAAGCTGTCCTATGTCCATGGGTACTAGGCTAAAACGTCCTATGTCCAAATGTTTTCCATAAATGACCTAATACAGGCCAGGCAACGAGTTTTCAAGATTTGTTCATACACTGGCAAAACAGGGGAATAGATTTGAGAGGTGATGGTCAAAAAACGATATCTCAAGCTTCAATGGTTTGGGTGGCGCAGAAGCCGAAACTAAAACGCGATTTTCTCGAAACTTGAAAAATGGACATAGGACGTTTTAGCTAAGGAGGGCAGTATTATGGGCTCCATTTGTTTAGTTGTGCCCCGAATCTTTGGGTTGATGTCAGTCACTTGTAAGGGTTGAAATCTTCAAAACGTTTTTATCCATGTTGGTACATGGTGACAATGGCAAAGCCGTGTTCTTTGCAGACGAGTGATCAATATAGAAAAATAATAAACTTTTGTGTAATGATTCGCAATGTTTTTTTTTTCTTCAAAATCTAGTTCATTATTTAAGAACTAAACGCCTCACACTCAATTCGAAGGAATAAAGAGATGTTGTGGATGTCTTCATTAGACGCCCTTATTGCTTCAATAGACGTATTTTATTGCTGGTTGCTAAGGATCCAAAACTCAGTACAACTCTGAGAAACGAATAACGGTCGCAAATTAGTCAGCTAAAACTTGACCTGAGATTAGGCCTTTTGCGATTCACACTCGTGTTTCTGATTTATCGTGAGTTCAACCTTCAAGTTCTTACGGGGAGTGAACGATTGGTCATCCTTCATATACCTTCATATCGAAAATTTCTGAGCTAGGGCGTTTTGAAAATGTCAGCCCTGACTGACATCAGCCAAAAGCTTTGCGGCACAACTAGACCCCAAATGGAGCCTATAATATACCAAATTTCATCTTAATCGGTCCATGGAAACTAAAAAAAGTGCCTCGTAAGGCGTTCGGCATCGAAAAAAAGTACGGCGGATTTTTTTTCGATTTTCGGATTCTACACACTTTGAAACGTAAACCATCAAATTTTGAGGGAGAGTTAAAATTGTATCTTTCTTGCTCGATTCAAATGGTTCAATATTGACAATAATACGCCTAAAATACCGTTCTGTAATAAATTGCAGCGTTTTCTCAATGTTCTTTTCGTTTCATATCGACTGTGCTGCTCTCCCAACTAGCCTGAATTTTTTCAGGCTTTAATGAATTTTAAAATTGATTACACCGCTCATGACAAAAACAGATCCGCTATATCTGTTTGTGTTGGAGAATCTTGTATAGTGGAATCGAGTTTGCTGAGCAACATTTTCGACGGTAACATTGACGAACCGTACGTGACAGTGATTTGAAGCAGGCAGGTGCTCGTGATCCCATCAAGTTGTGTGAGTGACTCGCTGTTAACTTTATCTGCATGACGGGAAGCGAAACCGAGGTTAGACGGAGTTAGAGGTAATGGAATGACGTTCAGGTAACATCAGGGTAAATAAACCACACACCTCCGTGTAGTGGTGAAGGGTTTGTAGAAAGGTGGTGTTTTGGCGGAATAATTATCTATGTAAATTCGCAGTTTGATCAATTATTCAGGCTTCATAATCACTGGCAATCACTTAGCTCTCTGGAGAGGGGTTCTCGCGACTCGTGTTTACAACTGGGATTCGCACCCTTGTGTTGCGACGGTGCTGCAGGAATGCTAATGAATCTCAGTATCTGCGAAGTGCAATTCAAACTTCAAATCATCCCACTCACTCCTCGTATTAGCTGTATATCATAATACATTCATATCATAAAATTGATAAATCTTTCAGTTGGAATGAACCTCCTAAGTGAGAAACCAGAGTAGCATAATGTGAAAATTACGTTTTTTTGAATTATTTTATATTTGTTTGTTTTGGTTGAGTTTTGGTACACTGACATCAAAATCGAGAAATAATAATAACACGAGTAAATTGAGTTATCACTTCTACCTATGGATAATTGTGGGTTGCAAAATTTATTAAGGTTCCGGCAAATTTTGAACTTTTCCATTCTTTCTGTTACAGATATTTGAGAAACGTCAGCGTGACGGAACCCGGAAAACCTAACGTGGAATTCACGGCGGATGGCGTCTTGAAAGCAGCAGAGCTTAAAATTATGAATCTCCGCCCCGGTGTTAGCAAACAGCTCATCTGGGAAGAAGTAAGCCTTGTTGTAACAATTTTATCTGTCCTCTGTTGGTCGAAGTCACTCGGGTTTTGGTTTCTCTTTGAGAGAGAGAAATATGTGTTTTTTTCTACTGTATTGTAGGCCTACATTTTTTTTATTTTTTTTTTCGACTGTACTGTGCATTTTTTTAAACATTGAGTCTACCACGATCAACTTATGAAGGAAAATAACACAATGATTATTGTAATATAACTCGAATACAATCTACGTTTGGTGACAGTTTCGCGTACTACATAATAAATTCCAACACTGCATTTCGTTTTCAAGTTTTGAATTTAGATATATCTGAAATGATGCATTAGAAGTTATGAATAAAACCGATGTCAAGGACTAGAATCATACGAAACATTAAGAAAATGTTGAGGTAATATAACAATCTAAAGTAATTAATCAGTGTTGAGTAAGCACCCTCACCCTCAGGCTAAAATATTTGTCAAAAACAGTTGATCTCTTAATAGGTTATCAATAGCACATTGATAACTAATTTAGAGATCGGCTGTTTTTTATTATGTTTAATGTTTTAGCCTCAAGATGCAGGCGAGTTGTTCCAGCGAAACTGTAGCTAATAATTATACAACGCAAAACCAATGTTCAAATTGCTATGGTTGTGCTTAGTGCGAGGAGGGTGTACCACTATTTCTTATTGAAAATACTGGATTAAATTCGGAGAAACATTTTTGTACAGGTAGGAGGTAAATAAAAACATGTTTTATCGCTTTCCAACTGGTTTAAATTGACCTAATTCTTATCCAACGGGACGTCCCCTGGTTACAAAGAGGACTCAAAACCAGAGACGTTTCGACCAACAGAGGAAATAATAGTATCATCCGACTCATCAAAGTTCAACAACCATTTATATATTGTCAAATTGGACACCTATCCAATAACTAACTATGTAGGTACAGAGTTAGTGTTAGAGTTAGAGTTAGATTTAGTGATAATTTAAAAAAATGGAAATCTATATTTTATATAATTTAATAGTAAATAACCTACACATCTCTTTATAAAAAAAATTATTCAATCAGCATATGAAATTTCGCATTTTTATTCGAAAAACCTAATGAGTTTAGGAATTCAAACAAATATTTGTACAGTTAGATGAGAATTAAAAAGTGGTAAGAGCAGCCACCGTTCGTTAATCATTGATTTAAGATTTCAGAAGTCATTATTGTCTCAGCAGTACCTATAGATTGTCTGAATTTTTTGTTACCTAGGATGAATACCTACGTATCTATTTGGATGAATTAGATGGATTGAATGATGATGAATTAGATTCGACCTATTGTTGCTCACTATTTTGTTGAAAGGTGAATTTTACATTGACTGAATTTGATACAAGGAAATTAATTGTTCTGCTTATCTGACTGAATAACTCCAAAATTTACTACATGAATCTACTAAGAGACAATTATTATCTACGTACCGTATTGGTGAATCCGTCGTAAGCAGCAAGCCGAGTACAGGAGGCCTCCTGTACTTGACTGGTTACGACGGATTCTCCAATACGGTACGTAGAATCTTCGTAACATAATAATTGTATTCTCAAAACTAGCGGAATTAACCCCATAATTTAATACCTACTAAGGAAGCGGTGTTCTGATATATTAAAACAAGGATAATGGATACTGGGGTCTATCAAAACCAGGATACCGGAAAGATACAAGAAAATTCCTAGTCAGATTTACCAATTTGAATGAAGAGTGAACTTGTGAGAACAAACTTGAGAGTTTTGATAGGTATAAATTAACAGCTAGAGGTTTAAGATAAGGGTTGACCGCGGTTGAGGTGCGACTTAGTTGCACCTGTTTATTTTAGAAATAGAAGTTGGTTGGTGGCTCTTGAAGTTGGTTCTCATGACACACACAATATGATGGAATTTCGGATTTCTCGAAGTTTTTGGCCGCCAGTTGTCTCAATTCAACGGTGAACTTGAATCTTAATGAATCAATTAGAAAGCCATATCAATTTGAATCGACTAACTGAATGTAGCAAACGTATTGAACCGAAACCTTCAGCTCGTTTTGGTTCTGCAGTAAAAATATAAAAAGACATTTCAAGTGAAATAAACAGTGAGAGATAAAATTTTTTTTATCGAACTTCGAATAAACTCAGAAAAGGTAACCGTAGTCTCCTGAAAAATTGGTTTTCAGTGATAATGATATAAGAAGCTGTAAACTCATGTCTAGGTCAAACGTTTTCCTAAACATCGTAGTACCTTGAGAGGTTACAATTGACGCCTGTTCCTCACCTCTCCATGGATTTTCGACTTCGTGGTAAAAACGAAAACATGCAGAAGTAAGGTACGAATGAGTAAGTCAAACCACAGAAGTTCATTGTTTCAGTGTTTGTTAGTCGATAAGGAATATTCTCCATTCACCAACACACAGTTATACCGCAACAACTTAAGTAGTTGATTGTGCAAATCCGCTGATGCCGTGTATATTCCAGCTGAATAGAATTTCGCTCAGCATTGTCCCTTTGAAAAGACTTTTTTGCAACCCCTTGAGACTAACTTATCACCGAGGCTGGTAATCGCCTACAAAGTACAGGGGTAAAAAAGTCCTCTTTTCGCTTCACTCTTTACAGAGAACTTACCAACCTCCCTTCAGGCTATTTGAGCTGGAAATGATCCCATTCTACGTCACCCCTACCACGTCCAACTGAGGTCTCGCGGCTCGGTATTCAGACTTAATTCAGGTCATCAAGGGCGACTTGAACTCGTTTATCTTCAGTCTTTTCTATCGCCTTTAGGATTTTGCAGCGCGGGTACTAGCATTTTATTACCTTTCGGTTCAATGTAGGACCTTATTAAAATCCACCATGGAAATAGATTCCACACCCACCTCCGCACCCTATCAAAAAATTCAACGTTCTACGTTTCAAGATACTAACAAAGAATCCGTAAAGCAAACACTAAAATTTCGTCCTGCCCCCCGTCGAAATTTATGATATTCTGTGATTTCGGGTACTGTTAGTAGCTCATAAGGGATGAAAAACGAAAAATGAAATTTTGGGAGCGTTCTGACTAGAAGTTGTGTATACTTACGCAGCTTTTGGTGGTTTCTTCACACCCAACGCGTATTTTTACCTTCACTCACCTGCAAGATGAAAGGGTGTTGTTTGACATGGCGCAAGAGGTAAGCGGGGTTGCCTATTGTTCTCCTTGAAGGCTGATAACCGGCATTGTGAGCGTGCGAGTCGTGACGAGGCACCCTCGATGTCACCGTATTCGGCCCCCTCCATTCCAGTGTCGATTCTACGACTGGAAAGTGACCAAAAATACATCTGCGTTCTCTAAATTATTTTGATGAAGATTCGACTTCTGGATGTTCTACCGAACAAGGATATTATTATAGGAGTGTAATTTAGGTAGCTGTAGCATCTTCAGAAATTATAGCAAAAAGCAAGTTTCCATTTTTTGAAATACCTGAAATTTTCGATTATTTTAAACAAATAAATCAACATATTTAGCAGACATTGTATCGATAGTCTATGGAGAGGTACTTACTAAATAACCGACAAATTCATCATATTCTTAGTACTTGCAGGGTAATAGAAACCCAATATACCTGAAACTTACAGTTTTAAATACAATTCAATGAAAGACACTGCAAATTATTACGAACCGGTTTCTTATTTACCATTTTTATCGAATTCAGTCATTGGTTGCTAATGAAGTGCAGCTAAGTGATATGATGGAACCCTATTCGAAGGAGTAGATTTCTAGCGAGCAATCTGCGTACTGTAGCTTTCTAATGGTCGCTGTTAACAAACGATTATGTACCTAGTCTTAGTGGTTATAAGGCTTTTCTTCGTTCGAAGTGATTATGTTGAGAGGGAATAGATTTCGGCAATATCCTGGTGATTCATGTTATTAGTAGTTTGTGGAGGTCCAACCCCACAACAGCTGGTTGCTATGCAAATTCGTTTACCTAGAAACTTACTTTTTCCTTTTCTCTTATTCTGTGATTTTGAGTCTTGTAAAATATAAAATATTCTCATTCGTTCCTCGCGGTTCTCCTTTATAACTTCATAACCACAAGTTAAGTAGGTACACTTTCGCTGAGTCAGCATCGTCAAAACTTCTGACTAGTTTTATAAATAATAGGCAGATCCTCAGTCTACATTTATGTTGCTAGTTGATTGGTAGGTAGGTTGGTTACTTATTAGGGGTCCGGATAGCCGAGCTCGTCCGCCGACGCGTCTCTTGGGGGGAAGATCGTGAGTTCAAATCTCGGGTGCCGGGCGCGTTTTCGACCATTCGCGGCTCGCCGCCCCACTGGTCGTCACAACCCTTGGCGGTGAGGCAATGGGAAGCCATGAGCGAAATCATCAGAACAACTTTTGATCTTCCCCTTGGAAGTCAGCTGATGACGTCCAAAATCCGTCGAAAATGTAACATGAAATGGTTGTAGACTTTTTACTTACTGGTTACTTATTATTGACCTCGGTGAAAAAACGCTGCAAATTATTACACAATGGTTTATTATTTTTCTATATAGATCACTCGTCTACAAAATCATCAACCATCCAATATGAAGAGAAGAAAAAAAATCAAAAAAAAAAATCAAAATCACCAACCATCGATCGCATTTCGGTCAGCTCTAATTTGAACGGAGATTAGGCCTCTTTTGCGATTCACACTCGTGTTTTGATTTATATATATATATATTTCAATATAAACCCTTAAATTTTTGTAGGGAGCGAACGGTTAGTCCTACAGAGCTCCGCGTGGACTCAAAAAATTCTAAAAATTCTATAGTATCCTGAATTGAAGGAAAAACAATACCTTTATATCAACATTTTCTGAGTTAGGGCGTTTTCAAAATTTCAAATTGATTTTGTAACAATTAGAAGTGACCTACATCAACCAAAAGCTTCGGGGCACAACTAGACCTCAAATGGAGCCTACATACCAAATTTCATCAAAATCGGTCAATGCTAAGTGGCAAAAGTGCCGCGTACCGCGGACGGCGTACGGCGGACGGACGACGACATTTTTGTTCGATTTTTGGATTCTACGTACCTTGAAACGTAAACCATCAAATTTTGAGGGGGTGTTAAAAAATTTGTTTTTCTTGGTCGATTCCAGAGGTTCATTATTGAAAATAATAAACCAAAATTGGGCTGGAATAATAAATGCATTTGTGGTAGTTTCCTAGTTCCCAGGTATTCTTATGTTTGTTGAACAAGATTTTCTTGAGTAGGTATCAGTTTGTAATGTGGGAATCAAATTTGTTGATACAGCTCCAGTGTTCTATGAAAGGCAGGAATTAATACTGAAAATCCTTTCTTCTTAGAGGCTGAGATATTGAGCAGGAAATATATCTGGTTTCGTACAGAACAGTGATTATACCAATGCTGGCACAGTTATAGTAGGACCTTGTTTGTTTCAGATCCAAAGTTTAAAGGTCTTCAGCTCTTCTATTAGATAGATCTAATAGATAAATCTATTATGGTCTTCAAAATGAACATGAGCTCTCTGCAAACCATATATTGGATACACATCTATCTATGCTAAAGCACTTTATAACTGAGGATCTGAACCAATCAAGGATTGCAAAAATAGCCTATCTCTATTCTGTACTTGAAAATGATCATGTTTTGTTCTCTCAGCAAACTAAATTTTGGATAACCAGCTACCGATGATAAAGGCCTTTAAAACTAAGTATCTTAACCAAACAAGTGCCCACCTTGGCTGTGTCATTATTGGTATAACATATCTCTGTTCTCCACAAAACCATATATATTTCCTGCTCAATATCCCATCCTCTAAGAAGAACATACTACTTCACAATCAAGTTTATTAGGAAATGCTTGCATACGAGTCTGCAATACATTGGGACATTTTCATGTCAACCACTACACAACATGGTAGTGAAGTAAGGTTGTTTGTACATGTACCCAAGCATCAAAATGAGAAAACAGTTGATTGTTCTCTACGCAACACAGTGAGTCTATTTTATTTATTGGTCGCGTGAGCAAGACTTGCTTAGTTTTCGTGACGATTTTTCAGTTTATGTGCCAAAGCAAAGACATGAAAATGTCAAAAATATTCTCAGTATGCATTCCTGCCTTTCACAAGACACTGGAGATATAATCAACAAATTTGATTCCCATACTGCAAACTGATTCCTACTCTAGGGAATCTCGTTGAACAAACATCAGAATACCTGGGTACTTATAACTTACCACTTAGCATTTATTAATTATCACCCAAATTTTTTCACCGAGGTCTATTATAGACCTTTATTATTATCTAATATAGACCTTTATTATAGACTTATTATAATAATAAGTACCTACCTTCCAATCTACAATCAACAAAAATGTAAGAATGAGGATCTGCCTATCTTTAAACATAATACATCAACCGTGTGCGTATGTCACCCGAACTTGGGGGACCCGGGTTCGATTCCAAGCCGTAACATCAAAATTGTTTATTCTAGTTTAATAAATTACGTCTTTACATATAATTTTGTGTCATTTTATGTCACGGTATTACGGTTTTTTAAACATATCTACGATTTGTTTCTGCCTGCTTTTAGCAGGCTTTCAGCTACCCTTAGTTGTTTTGACGAGGCAGACTCAGCGAAAGAGCACTCAACTTCTTATTGAATGGATCACGAGGATAATGCCGAAATCTATCCCCCTCTCATCATATCCACTTCGATTAGGTATTCATGAAGAGCTCTGGAAGGTCTCAATTTTTTCTAAAAAACAACACTTACTTAACTTCATGAAAAAAGATCAGTGAGCGTGAATTAGCAATTCTAATGAATGTTTTGACATTTTCATGTCTTTGCTTTGGCACATAAACTGAAAAATCGTCACAAAAATTAAGCAAGTCTTGCTCACGCGACACCAATAAATAAAATAGACTCACTGTGTTGCGTAGAGAACTGTTTTCTTATGTTGATGCTTGGGTACATGAACTAACAACCTTACTTCACTACCTTGTTGAGTAGTGGTTGACATTTTGTTTTGGTTTATTATTTTCAACCATTTCCGTACTTCTTCCAATTCAAAACGATCAGTGAACAAACGTGAGAGTATCGTGAGCGAAAAAAATTGACGACAGACAAATGTAAGCCCCGCCGTGCATTGCACGGATGAGATCTGCCTAGTAATAAATACAATAAGAAAACACACATGAAAATGTCCCAATGTGTTGCAGACTCGTATGCAAGCATTTATAATAATCATAATTTCTTCCGGATGATGGTACCAGAGCAGATGATGATGTTCTAGACTAGCTGATCTGCAGGGGTAGTGCAAAGTCCCCAAAGCCTCTTCCTCGCTAGATTAAATTTCTTACAAAGAAGAGGACCCTGAGTCGATTCGGCCAACAATGTACATCAATATCTCACGTCTCTAGAAAGTTCAACAGTCACAACTTGAGCATGGTCGCTAACATAGAAAAGCCGATACACCCAGGATGGGAATGGATCTCACCTTTACAGGAAAGAAGAATGGAGAAATGGCACATTAAACAAGCTAAGTTGAGGAAAAGGTACATCAGCTGTTTGTGCTTGAATAATAAAGAGAGTTTTTTTCAATTAATGTTTGCTCCACACTCAAGTGCTTATGGGGAACGATCGGATGGCCCTACAGTGCTTTTGGTGGTAACATTCGATTCTAAAAATTCAATACCATTTTGAATTGTTGAAAACACCATTGTATCGGATGTTAGAAAGCTAGGACGTTTTGAGAATTTCAACCCCTATTTTTCATCTCTTGAAAGTGTCTGATAATTACCAAAAGCTTCAGGGCACAACTAGACCAAACGGCGCCATTATTCCAAGGTCGGTCCTTGATAACTAAGAAAAAAGTGCTTCACTGCGGACGAAACCAATTTTTATTAGATTTTCATATTCTGCATACCTTGAAATGTAAACCATAAAATTTTGAAGGTCCAAAAATCAAATCTTGCTCGATTCCAAAGGTTCATTATAGAAAATAATGACTTAAACTGTGACAGTAATAAATAATAAATAAACTGCCTGACAAAAATTGTGTACCTTGCTGATTAGAGGAGGCTGTGATAACGGCAAAGAACTGAAACGAAAAGAGTGAAGTTGAAGAACCGAGATGAAGCTAAGGCTGAAACGGCGAGATCCGGCCATGAAATAGCTCGCTTTTCAGGTTAAATTTCTCATCATTTCGCTTCGTTTCACTCTCCATTCAGGAGCTTCTCACTAGGAGAAGGGTGTTGGGTAAACATCCGCGATTAGTTCGTCCTCCAGGTCCGCACAACGAGGCTCTTTCTCATTATGCCCGAGACAAATTGAAATCTCATTCTGTACTCCAGAGCAGCAGAGACGCGATGAAGATGGTTTCTTATAACGTAATTTTTTAAAAATACAAACCCATTTTTAAATCATGTTGTCTTTGAGGGAATTTTCATTTTTTTAGTGGAAGGACAATATTCGTATTTTTAGACTGATTAAAAAACATCTGCCAGGTTGTTTGAGCAGTGTAGTCAACTCTCTTTCTTAATAAGTGAATTAATCATTATATTACTCGTAAGTAGACATGTCAATATGGTCGAATACCGCTTGAAATGTTGGTCGAGTCAGGTGGGCAGTACTGCTCTGGTGGATAAATGAGCAGCTGTTATTTCATCTTTGATATGGTTCAACGTTAATATTCTAGGTGTCGCCTTATTCTTATGTTTTCTTATTGAAATTAAAAGTGGTAATAACAGGTCCACCAGTGGTGGTCACTAGTACAGTTACTCTTGACCTCATCTGGAAACGAAAGATCAGTTCTACGAGGCTTGTCCAGAAATGAAGTAAATCTGTGTACTCTGGAATAATTTCTGGACAAGCCTCGTGGAACTGATCTTTTGTTTCCAGAGGAGGTCAAGAGTAACTGTACCTACTAATGATCACTACTGGTGGACCTTTTATTACCACGCCCAATTTCAATCAGAAAACGCTGCAAATTGTTACACAAAGGTTTATTTTTTCTGTGTAGATCACTCGCCTGCAAAGAACAAAGCTTTGCCATTTTCTACTTTACCATACCAACCATATTTTTGCTTCACAATCAAGGTTATTTTGAATGATCTATACACAATGATGATTTATACAGAAAATAATAAACCTTTGGGCAATGATTTACAGCGTTTTAATATTTCAGTTTCCCCAAATCAAACCAAACTCAAAGAGGGATATCATGCATTTGCGCTTAAAAACACCGGAGAGGCGAAAATTGAGAGAAATAAATAGGTACCTGACATTCAATTTGATGCTGAAGCGATTCTCTCAATCACGTGATTTGTTTCGTTTTTTCCATCGGGCATGAATGTTAAAAAAACCGCGTTTCGGAATCTCATTCCCGACGAAATAATTTAGTTTATCCCGCTCAGATGTCTCCCGTGAATATACGACCAATGTATTCGAGTTAGCAAGTTCCAGGTTCACCCCTATAAATTCCGGGGGCGTGCAAAACATATTTTCCACAGTTCCCTAATTCCTACGGTACCTTCTCTTGGCTTTCACCCTTACCAGGCCGTAGAACGTGAAAAACGGTACTGACTACGTTCAGCCGCACATTTAATCTTAGTATGTAGGAACGGACTTGTAAATGCGTTCATTTAACTACAGAGTCACCCCCTCAGCGCTTACAACATCTACAGGTTATGGAAAACTAGTGAGAAGTATTGTTTCTGATCCCCCCTCTAAGTCTCAGGTTGGAACAAGGCACGTCCAAAAAGTGTACTAAGGATTGCTTCACGTACAATTCCCGTTCAACATAATTTTATTTTATTTTATTGATACGAGAAAATAGATACAAAAGTACCTAGAAAAAAGTTTGTCTCCGGTACTCTGTGATCCATATGGACCCGGCGAGCATTACAGGAACATTCACTAGCTAACCTTGGTAAGGGGAGAACACAGTTGAGCAATAGTTGAACACATTTTGTTAATAAGTATCTCTTTAATTTATAATAATGAATAACTTCAATTTGTGTTTATAAACCTGTTAATGTGCGTGAAGTTAACTCATTTGCTCCCGTAGGGTCCATATGGATACAGCTAACCTCCAACTCTCCAATAACTTTTCCAACTCCCCTCTCGTGCCAGTGAATCGGGGAGAGGTTTGTTTGTGCTTATTTTGTTGTTCATGAGTTGTACTTTGGCCCCTGACTGTGACATCCTTCCGAACGCGTAATTGTCCTTCAGTTTCTCACGGGCTAAGATATAGGTGATGCAGTTGACCTCGACCAGCTCCGTGAATTTTTGCAAGAAGTAATAATTACTTCCGTAATTATTTCCGTGGTAGTAATAGTTATTTCCGTGAAAGAATAGAAATAATTATTATTAAATAATAATTAGATTATTATTAATAAATTATTCTACTTTTTTTTAGAAATTATTCTAATAATTTATTGGAAATTTTCTAATTTTTTAATATTATTCTATTAATTTATTAGAAATTTTCTAATTTTTCACGGAAATAACTTCTAATTTTGTTTTCTTATATGTTAGTGCATGATTCTACACATTCAAATGTTTGTTTTGATGGAACTAAAAGGGGTAAATCGTTGTATGTTTGTTGATGTATCCAAACGGACCCCACGAGCACTACAGTTTATTTTCCTCGTTCCGTCTAGCCTCTTGTCTGCTCACTCGATTCTCTACAGGCCCGGTTTTCCTCTACAAGAGGCCCTTGACTTAGTGACTAAAGACCATTTTCATCGAAATTGAGTTAACACACTCAGGGTTTCAAGGGGGAGTTCTTCACAAAAATGCGATCGTTTTGGAGCCAAAGATAATCCATTCCCTTGAAAAACGAGGTTGAACATTCCGTTTCATTTCAAAAGTTACTATATCCACTCCGTTTGGTTTCAAAAAGTACTATATCCACTTCGTTTGGTTTCAAAAAGAACTATATCTACTTCGTTTGATTTCAAAAAGTACTGTATCCACTTCATTTCATTTCAAAAAGTACTAAACGCCACGTTTTGTTTCAAGAAGTACTATAACCATAAATCTATTATTTCAAATCTCGTTCAAGATTATTTTAAACTTTGAACTATTTTACCATATTTCCCGAAAATATTTTCATAATTTAGAAATTTTTAAAAAGATAATATCATTGGTTTATAGCACGTTTTTCAGGCCGCTATGGTTATTCGCGTTTTTCTCACGTTTTACCAAAATAAATTTAGTACGTTTTGGAATCAAGTCCCATTAAGGAACTCGAGCAGGAACGAAAGCGCTCGGACTAGCTGCAAAAAAGGATCGGCTTATAACTCCTCACCCTCAAACCCAACATTAATGAACTTCAAATATTAATTAAATACTACCCTTATTTATTGCTTCCGAGTCTACCAAGGTAGCGGAAGCTTTGTTTTCACTTTTCAAGGACGAAAAAAAAAGTTCTCCAAAATCAAAATTTTCACTCGCATTTTGCGTTTTAGACCTTTCTGAACTATTTTGGTTCCGTGTCTGTGTGTCTGTCTGTGTGTATGTGTGTGTGTGTCTGTCTGTCTGTCCGTCTGTCATGAATTCCTTGTAACGCGCATAACTACACGAAGTTATTGTCCGATTTCGATGAAATTTTCAGGGATTGTGCGGGTTGGTGTGTAGACGGTCCCCTATGAAAATCATCATCCTCAGACTGATAGAAGCGACTGCGCATGCGCAAACGAGAATTCCTTGTAACGGCCATAACTTCTACATTCTCCATTCGATTTCGATGAAATTTTCAGGAATGTTACAGATTAGTATTTAGATGGTACCCTATGAAAATCATTACCTTCGAACTGATAGTAGCCACTGCGCATGCGCATACGTAAAATCCTTGGGACAGCCATAACTTCCACATTTTCTACCCGATTTCGACGAAATTTTCAGGGATTATGCGGATTAGGTTGCAGATGGTCTCCAATGAAGATCATCCCCCCCGGACTGATAGTAGCTGCTGCGCATGCGCAAACGTGAATTCCTTGTAACGGCCATAACTTCTACATTTTCTATCCGATTTCAATGAAATTTTCAGGGATGTTACAGATTAGTATTTAGATGGTCCCCTATGAAAATCATCACCTTTCGGACTGATGGTAGCCACTGCGCATGCGCATACGTAAAATCCTTGTAACAGCCATAACATTAACATTTTTCATCCGAATTTGATGAAATTTTCTAGGATTGTCCAGATTAGCGTGTAGATGGTCCCCTATGAGAGTAGTGAAAGGTACTTAGAGATTGGTGCTTTGAGATTAACTACTATGCATCGGATCATCTATATAATCGGGTTATGGGTACGAGGAAGCTATGTGCCACACCCACTTGGCAGACGTTTTTATTTATTATTATTACTTTTTTTTTCAGATCGGTGTGTGGAAATCGTGGGAGAAGGAAGGGCTGGACATCAAGGACATCGTGTGGCCGGGCAACAGCCACACGCCGCCGCAAGGCGTCCCGGAGAAGTTCCATCTCCGGATCACGTTTCTCGAGGAGCCGCCGTACATTTCTCTCGCGCCGCCCGACCCCGTCACCGGCAAGTGTCACATGAACAGGGGCGTCATCTGTCGCGTCGCCAAGGAAATTGACCTCCCGGAGTAAGTGGCCGCCTCTCCTTCATTCGTATTGCCTTCATTTCCCGTTTTCATCCGCAGCTCGAATCCGCCTTTATTTTTCGTTTCTCAACTGAAGTTCTTATTGGTGACTATAAAATTTATAGTACCTATTAAGTAGTTGTGCAATAATTGTTTAAATTTAATTGTTGAACGTTATAGTTTGTTATCTCGTGTTTAAATATTAAATATTTAAACACGAGATAACAAACTATAACGTTCAACAATTAAATTTAAACAATTATTGCACAACTACTTAATAAGTACTACTTAACCCTTAAATTTACACTTTTACAAATAGGTTGTCCCAATCAACAGCTGCAACTTTTGAATATATTAAACTCCAAAACTCGGAAATATGTAAGGAACAACAAACGTTATTTATATTATCACTAAAAGCAATCTATATTAATTCAAACAACAGAGTATTTCTGTAGAGGGTAGCAACGCATTCGGAAAAGTCAACATGAATGGGAGAGAAATTCTTTTGCTTCCGAGTCTACCAAGGTAGCGAAAACTTAGTTTTCTCTTTTCAAGGTATTAAAAAAAACGCTGCAAATTATTACACAATGTTTTATTATTTTTCTATAGATCACTCGTCTGCAAAGCCACCAACCATCCAACATGAAGAAAAACATCGATCGTATTTCGGTCAGCTATAATTTGAACGGAGATTAGGCCTCTTTAGCGATTCACACTCGTGTTTCTGATTTATCGTACGTCCAAATCTTAAATTCTTGTAGAGAGCGAACGATTTGTCCTACAGAGCTCCGGGTGGTCTCTAAAAATATTAAAAATTATATAGAATCCTAAATTGAAGGAAAAACAATACCTTTATATCAAAATTTTTTGAGTTAGGGCGTTTTCAAAATTTCAAAATTCATTTTGGAACCCTTAGACGTAACCTACATTAACCAAAATCTTCGGGGCACGACTAGACCCCAAATGGAGCCTACATACCAAATTTCATCGAAATCGGTCAATTCTAAGTGGCCGATTCAGCTTTTTTGGCCGGTTATTTGCCCATAACTTCTATACGAATTAAGCGATCGGAATAGTTCGACGTTAGGACCAACTAGACCCCAAATGGAGTCTATGTGCAAAAGAACGGGCTTTTTAGACCGATTCTAAGGCCTTTTATGGCCCGGACGGCGGACGGCGGACGGGGGACGGCGGACGGGGGACGGCGGACGGACATTGCAAATTTGGATTCTACGCACCTTGAAACGTAAAGTGACAAAGTTTGAGGGGGGGTTATAAAAATTTTTTGCGATACGATCACATAGGCTTATTATTAGAAATAATAAACCAATATTAGAAATAATAAACCAAAAAATTGTCCAAAATCAAAATTTCCTCTTGCGTTTTTCGTTTTAGACCTTTCTGAACAATTTTGGTTCCGTGTCTGTCTGTCTGTGTGTCTGTCATGAAATCCTTGAAACAGCCAGAACTTATACATTTCCCATCTGATTTCAATGAAATTTTCAGGGATTGTGAGGGTTGGCGTGAAGATGGTCCCTAGGAAAATCATCACCCCCGGACTGATAGTAGTCGCTGCGCATGCGCAAATGTGAAACACACTGCCTTAACTTCTACATTCCTACCCGATTTTCCGTAAAAGTCAACATGAATGGGAGAGAATTCTCAATTACTTCCGAGTCTACCGAGGTAGCGGTTGTTTTCACTTTTCAATAAAAAGTCAAAATTCAAAAAAAAAAAAATCATTTTTTTCAGTCAAAATTTCCTCTCGCGTTTTACGTTTCAGACCTTTCTGAACAATTTTGGTTCCGTGTCTACATGTCTATGTGTCTGTCATGAAATCCTTGCCACATCCATAACTTATACATTTCTCATCCGATTTCGATGAAATTTTCGGAGATCATGCTGATTGGCGTGCAGATGGTCCTCTATGAAACTCATCATCCCCGGACTGATAGTAGCTGCTGTGCATGCATTGTTACAGCCATAACTTCTACATTTCCCATCTTATTTCGATACAATTTTCAGGAATCATGCGAGTTGGGGTGGTGATGGTCCCCCTATGAAAATCATGGCCTCCATATTGAAAGTGGTGCGCATACGCAAACGTGAAATCCTTGCAACAGACAAAAATCCTACATTTTCCAACAATATTCAGAGATTGTGCGGGTTGTCGTGTAGAGTCCCCTATGCAAGGTACTTGAAGATTGATGTTTTGAAATTAACTAATATGCATCGGATCATCTATACATTCGGGTTATGGATACGAGGAAGCTATGTTCCTCAGCCACTTGGTTTTATTCGTTTTCTTTTTCTGAATGTAGGAAATCAGCAACTTGATTGTGAAGTTCTTGTTCCATATCGAATAATTTTGGTGATTATTACTAATTTTATGATCAACGCCATCAGTGTCAAACGAACATCAACTGAACATCAACCTTCCATTTTTAAGAGGGGAAGCGGGTGGTGAAGAAGTTTTACTGTCCATCCAAAGGAAGCCATTTCCCTACTTAAGTTTTTTGTCAAATTTTGGTTTAATTTTTTTCAATAATAGGTAAGCCTTTGGAATCGAGCAAGAAAAAAAAATGTTTAACCCCCCTCAAAATTTGATGTTTTACGTTTCAAGGTTCGTAGAATCCGAAAATCGAATAAAAGAAATTTCCGTCCGTCCGCCGTACGCGGCAATTTTCCTCAGCAACACTGGACCGATTTGGTTCAAATTTGGTATATGAGCTCCATTTGGTGTCTAGTTGTGCCGCGAAGCTTTTGGTTGATGTCAATCACTTCTAAGGGGTGAAAATTAAGGGTTGAAATTTTCAAGAGTGCGTAGCTCGAAAACTCTCGAAATAAAGATCGTTTTTTCACCAATTTTAAATAGTATTGAATTTCAAAAAATTTTTGACTCCACCCGAAGCTCTGTAGGACAAAATATTCGGTCCCTACGAGCACTTATGAATAATAAACCTTTGGGCAATGATTTGCAGCGTTTTCTAGTTATGTAGAAAATATCAGTCTTGAGGCATTTTCACGGAAATACATCAAGTTGGAAAAATCTGGGATACTTGGAGTTCTAAAGAAAAGTTTTCTCTTTCACCAGGTTCTTCTGGGAAAAAGGTGGACTGGTTGTCGATAATACATCACTAGAATGATAACAAGTCACTTCTAACTAGGTCTCTTCTATAATAACCTGCAATTTTCGTTGTGACACTGAAGGGAGAATGGAAATCATAAAAACCTCCGTTATACCCACCTGGGGGTTCACGTCTATTTATAATGAATGTCTCTACTCTCTCTCAGACCCGTGACAAGGGCCGGCCGTGGTCCTCAGAATGACGGATGACCATCGAACTGTCACGAAACGTCTCTGGCAGAATAAATGCGCCCTTCGTCTGACCTAAAAATTAGGAGAGATTTTGATGATATTTTGACAAACGAACTACAGTCGTCCATATTTAGATTACAGACGGTCTGAAGGAAAATGTTGTGATAATGAGTTAGGCATGATTTTGTAATAATGAGACAAATGGAAAGGGATGCGAGTACACTTCATGTGGATTAAGGCTCTCATTGGCTTTCCTTGGAACGAAATCGTAGACGCGGCCGCTAAAGGATCTGCGAATCAACCTCCCATGGACCCGGTTAACCCTAATTAAACCATGGTATCACTAGTGTCATAGAAAACATCTCAGGAACTCCACGGATATCTCAAAGTGTCCCCAGAGTAACCAATTTCAATTACAATTTTGAATTTAACAGACAGCAGAATTTTTTGTAGGCTATTGGTATCTCAAAATAGAGTTCAGACAAACATTTCCAAGGAAATCAATTAAAATTTTTTTTAAATAACATCATTTTTTGACTTGAGACATTCTCACCATCCGACCAGGACTGGAGCATCCGACAGCAATACATGAAAGAATGGCAGAATTTTCATAGTTCCCTCCGAACTTAGCTTAACTAACTTTAGCTTAACTTAACTAACTTGGCTTAACTAACTTAACTTTACTTCAGAACGGATGAACTTACATTTACATGTTCAATAAAGTTTAAAAAACACACTTGCTTCGCAAAAATAAACTGCCCTGAGCCAAGAAAATATTTTAAAAGCGCGAATCAGAACTGGCCATGCCTAGTTCAACAAACTAGTTCCTCCACATGATTGGAAGAACCCAAATCCCTAGTTGCCGAGCCTGCTCAGATGAGATAGAATCACTCAAACATAATATTTTCTTCAACTGCCCTGCATACATCACTCCAACACAACACTTTTTCTCCACGATTTCAAGCGAAGGCGACGATGATCAACCCTCTCGACATGAGAAACGATACAAGTCTGGACAATTTAAACATTTATGATGCCTTTCATGACTTTATTACCCATATAGTAGATAGGATAGTTAACTCTTTCCAACGATGTAATTAGATTTGAATTTGCATGCACATACGGGGAGTTATAACCGTTTTTCTGAGATAAGGTCGAAAACACACAAAAATCTTAAATTGAAATAACTAGGGCATATTTTGTTGAAAATTAGCTCTAGAATCGATTTCTGGTCTGTGACCGCCACGAAATGTAACACTTTGTATACACCTGTGTAAACTAGACAAACATTTTCTAATTTTTTTATTGGAGCATTTTGTCAAAAGGAGGGAATTCAAAATTCTAGCAAAAAATTTTTCTCTACCAAAATACTCAAGGATATGTTTCGGGAACCTGTTTAAGGAATGGTAGCTACTAAGATTGGACTAGTATTTTATAGAATGAGGGAGGGGAGCCAAAAATGCTTGTACTTTGGGAAATAATGCAATACAAAGAATCATGATGTTTCTTCATGAGGTATCTTTTATTGCTCTAAGATGAGAGAACAGGTAATTTTATCGCTCAAGTTTGCTGATCTGCCTACTCACCAATCACTAACAGTTTCCAAGAGGCACTGCACCAAACTTTAACGCTGAATGATATTAGCTTCATCACTCCGAGTACTGATCAGTCTTCCAGAGTTCCCTCAAAGAGAATCCTTTGATTCAGAGCTCTAAAGTAGTATCTATGTATCCCGCAACTCGTCTAACTTTTTTCAATTAATTTCATTGGATTTTGATAAGATGTTTACCAAGTTTCAGTTCTCTAAAAAATGCATTCTCACTTTTGGAACTTGGGACTTTTGGAAGTCCCTCTGAGACAGAGCTCTAATTATCAAACGACGAGTTGTACCTTTAACTCTCAGCTCATCTGACTTTCTTCCATCACTTTTAGTAGCTTGTGAGAGAATGATTACTAAGTTTCAATACTCTAGAGGAGATTAATTCTCATCCAAACAGTTTCCGTACCTATTTACGTTTGGCCAGCTTGAGGACTTTGAACTACCCTCTGTGTCCCCCCTCCCCTCACCATTCCTCCAAGGATTTTCAGTATATTACCAGCATTTTTTGGCTCCAGAGCTTTCAACTATTTCAGAAGGTAGAAAAACCCTAAAATTTGTTGGGACATTCACTGCAGTCACCCTCTATTTTGGTAGATCGCGGTTGTCTGAAAATGAACGGACAAAAGCCGGAACTTTCCAGGAGAAATACATGGACCGGAGGACTTTCCCTACGCTTTTATACTCGAGGTTTTACTGCCAGCGTTATCGTGGTAATAAACCTTGGTAGACTACGTCAGAGGAAAAAGGGAGTCGTTTCTTCGAAGGCTTTAAAACCATAGGCGGAGACAGTAAATTTCTATTTTTCGTCGTCTCTGGCGCCCAAGACTGAAGAAAAACTGGTAGTCTACGAGTATTCCTGAGGAAGGCCCACATAGAGGTCATTTCAATCAGCTTTTATTAGACGGAAGTTTAAGAACCGAGGTATGTTTTTTTTCCATTTAGTGATTCTTTTTCACCCAAAACAGTATTTTCAAGCCATGCCTAGCGGCTTGGCAAGTCTGGCGCTAAAATCTCTCGTAAACAATCAGCCAGTTTTTGACTGAACAAGCAAATCTTGCAATAATATCCTGACTGGGAAGGCTTGGAAAGTAAATGCATCAAAATAGCCTTGAGTTGCAGCTTGTTGCTCCGCAAGTCTTGCAACTTTTCTACTGAAAGTCCTTATCTAAGTCCCTGGCTTCACTCAATGAAAGATAAACCGATACAGTCCAATTTTTTCTCTCTCGAAAGAGAGATCCTGCTTTCTAAGGTATGTTCGACTATTCCAAACACCACTTCCATTTTCAAACGAAAATGCCTGCATTCTGATTGGGTGAGGCTCCTATAGTCCAAGCTACTTCCATATGGATTCAGCATTCTGATTGCCTCTGGCATTATGATTGTCTGAATATTCCTGTATTCTGATAGTATATGGTTTGAGTGTGTGTGATCAGGTGATTTTTATGACTTTATGCCCCAACCTACAAAGATTTGGTAATGCTGAAAATAACGAAGATAAATTCCATCCATTTCTTAAGACATATTCATGTTTCTATGAACTGCCATGCAGTCCAAAAATAAACGCTCTCGGGGTATGTTGCTCATCATAGGGTATATTAAGTATCATCTTGTTCAAATCACATGATAGAAATAGTATAGATTATCACGATAGGTACTTTATAATTACGTGATATATAATACAAGTATCCGAACAGGATATCAACTCCACGATTTATAGTTTAGCACGGCAGTTGAAAACTGTTCCTTCGGCTTTGATGTAAGTAAGAAAATTACGGGCAGAAACACGTTGAGAGGTTGAGTTAAATCGGTTGCCTTTAATCAGAAACCTTTGAGTACTACAGTCCCTACAGGCGATCGCCCCTCCAACGAGTAGGTTTCGGGTCTGGCTGAGCACTAATTGAGCCCGTTTCTCTGATGGGGATGAGAAATCGTGCGGTGAGGCCAGTTCGTTCCAATCAGAGCACTTTGAGGTTCAAGGGCCAAATCTTTTGGCCGGTTGCCCACCCAGATCACTTCTGATTAATTACAACGCTGTGGTGATAGTGACTTGAAGCTTTATCGAGCTAACTTTCAGAAATGTTACCTTACGAGCTCAATTTTTCTTCATGAGCCAGATCTTAACTCCCTAATCAGAGGCTTGATCCTAACTTTCCAACTCAAGAATTTATTATCCTTTTTTCCTGTAAATATTCAGACATCCAACTTTACGTTGTTGACTAGAACCCCACATTTCTATATTTTTGGGTTTAACAATCACCCATTTATCAGGTATTTAACAATCCCTAGAAAGGCTGGACCACTACTTCCTTCAGTGAAATACATTCTAACTTCCCTTCATGAACAAGATCGAAATTTTCCTCAGCAGATTTCTACTTATTCATTCCTTTCTCTCCTCACACAATCGAAGCACTGGTTGATTTCGTCTTGGAAATCAAAGGGTTTCTAGCTGTTGGGAAAAGCATGAAAAGACAGAAAATGTTTGTAATGTTTATTAATTCTGCATGAAGTTGTAAAGTATTGTTTAGTAATAAATTAGGAGAATGAAGCCTGTATGCCTGTAGGCTGACAATAGTTTGCCATCTAAATTTTGGCTTATTATTTTCAGTAATACACCTTTGGAATCGACCAAGAACATTTTTTTAACCCCCCCCCCCCCTCAAAATTTGTTGGTTTTTCAAGGTACGAAGAATCCTAAAATCGAGATATTATTGCATTTTTAGAATCGAATGAGATCACCAGAAGCTCTTAGGACCAACAGTTCGCTCCCCATGAGAAAATACTCAGTGTCTCACATTGAACAAAAAATTTAAAATCGTTTTTCGTGATTTGACAAAATGCTGCGACAAAGATTATTCTCGTTGATGGAATGAATAACGATACTAATAGTCTTCAATAGCATCAAAAGAAGAATTTTTGCAGATCACAAATCGCTTCTTTCGGCACCATTTTTTTTTTCTTTTTTTCTTTTTTTTTGGATCTTTGGAAATGGTTGCTACATTGCGGGATCTGAATACTCTCCTTCATCGTAAAAGGGGTTTGCCTGGCCATGAAAAGACTCTCACTTTTTTCTTCTCCATCTCCTTCATCTTCTTTATAATGAAAGAGAAGGAGGCTGCGGTGAATAAGACCTTTCAAATCCTTACGATTTAGAAGGCAGAGGGAAGAGAAGGAAGTTGGAATAACAAAAGAGGGTAAGGTAGGTCCCTAGAGAAGTTTCAACGTTACGTAGGTTGTACCTGCTGGAATATGAAATTATGATGATGTATGGAAATGTCGGGCGTGCGTAATGTAATGCTTGAACATTATTTTTGTTGTTTTTTCGCACGTCAGAGGCACGTAATTTCTTTGACATGATAATCCCTCGAAAAATAGCTTGGAAGAGGTCTGGAAAGACACATACAGACGCACAAAATAAATCACTAGCAACAAAGTCCCGGATATCCATTATAATTTTTTTAAAGGAGTAAATTAGAACGTTATCTGTTTCCACGATCATAATTATTCATAGAGCCATCATCAGTGAAAAATAAGCTAACAGACAAGACAAGTGAACATACAGGAACACCAGAAGAGTTCCAATGAAGTGGAGATGCAGGAAAAGAAATGGGTTGTCCTCCATAACGCGCAAATTTTACACAATTTACAATCTACAATGTGATGAATTTGGATCAACTTCCATACCGATACCTTAAAGCACAAAGGTGCTATGTCCAAAAACAGAGTATTGACTTATTTAAGTACTTTATTTTATTCAGGCGCATGCAACCTTTTCTGGTCATGGGCGCCGAGTACAAAGAGTTAATAATTATTATTTAAATTTCATAATACAAGCAATTTTTTTTCAGTTTTTCAAAAATTTGTATCAAGAAGGTAGAATTGTTTCCTAACAACTGTTCAAGGTCCTGTGGAACTACTGGTGGAATGCTGCAAAAAACTGGACATTCCGTCAACAGGTGGTAGACAGTCAATGGACTTCCTTCGTTATTCGTTCGTTTCTGATTTATCGTAAGTCCAATCCTTAAGTTCTCGTAGGGAACGAACGGTTGGTGTTACAGAGCTCTGGTGGTCTCCGAAAATTCTAAAAATTCAATTCTACTTTGAATTGCTGAAAACACAATAGCTTCATATCAAAGGTTTTTGAGCTAGGGCTTTTTCAAAATATCAGCCCTTATTTTCAATCCTTATAAGTGACTGACATCATCCGAAAGCTTTGAAGCACAACTAGACCCCTAATGGACCCAATATCAGAAATTTCATCAAAATCAGACCAAGGCAAAATTTTTATTCGGTTTTCGGATTCTACATACTTTGAAACGTTAACCAACAAATTTTGGGGGGGGGGGGGGTTGAAACAAATTTCTTGGTCGATTCCAAAGGTCCAACATTGAAAATAATAAACCAAAATATATAGCTACACTTATCGCAGTCATACTTCAGTGGTCACAATTTAGCAACTTGAACACTACAGATTCACACTGAAGAAAATTACTAATTATTACAGGGAAGCCAATTTTAAACACGAAATTTTTGACTGAGAGGCAGTAAGTATAGGGATGCAAGTTTAAGACAGGCTTGCCCCTACTCCTTTGAATATCTGTACGTTACTCAACTTAAGAGTCGATTTTCCAAAGAAAGCTCTCTGGACGTAAGTTATCCAGGTACTTCATCACGGCGAATGAGGGAAAATCCCAACGGTGAACAAATTAAGCACGACCTCTTCCCTCAGTGGCTGTTTTATAGACCATAAAATCCGCCTTGATCTCGAATGCACCTGCCGGGCGGTTCCTTTCAACACCAAACAGCTTGGAAGTCGGGTCTAGTCACTCGGAGGGAGAGTAGTTTCTAATGCAAAGCGGCCCTCTCAAGTTGGACGGGAGACCGATGGAGTGAAAATCAAAGGGCTTTGAAGGCTCATAAATAGGTATAAGCTAGAATTCACAGCAGCAAAAGCTATTTGACGTAAGATATAATTTGGGTCTTCGTAAATTAGATACCATTTTCGAGACATCGGGTAAAGCAATTTCCTCGTGTCCTAAACTACATAATTGGTCTGCACAACATGTACTGGTCACCGTTCTAAACAGTTTTTTTCTCAAACTTTTTCAATACTTTCAAACATTTTTAGATCTAATCATCTCATCATAGTTTCATTCGCTTTCCGAAAGAAGATTTTCTTCTCACACGGAATTGTAGCTAATTTTTTCAACGGAACCAGCACTCCTGCTGAAACGATCTGAGGGATTGGACGATGGGAGGGGGTGGCAGAGTTGAGCAAAACCCTACTCGTGAGTATGATTAAGAATTGTAATGAAAAAAAAAATGTTTTCCTCTGGCAAGAAATATGATTAAATTGTTATTCACACTAAAGAGTATGATTAAAATCATAATCAATGTAACTTAAGAGTTCTTGGAACGAAATAAGCTTTTTAAAAAACGTTTATTCGGTTTACAACCCACAAGTAGGTACGCACTGGAGAACGACAAGTGAAGAACTGGCGAGCAGAAGCTCGGAGGTTCTATTTAACAGCTCCGCAAGGGGAGCTGCGTTCAGCATTTTAGGAGTTACGAGTCAGCTATTTGACAGTATGTAACTCGTCCCCCCCAAGATCGAAATTTAAGGGTGAAAACAACCCCACATCAAGTTTGATAGACCTAAAGTGCGTATTACAAAATATAAAATACAAAACATAAAACCCATAATAAACCATAATAGTGTGATACAATAATATAATAATAATAATACATTCACAATAAAAATGTCCATTGTTATAAAATATAAGTATTAGGTACAGCTTGCATGGCGGGTACGTTCTTTTCGCACTGTGCAAGTTTGAGTTTATGGGTACGTAAGTAAGTTCTATGTCGGTACGGTATTTACATGTTTACAATACATTATTGTTGTATAAAGGATAAACGTGACAATAATCAAGTAGAGTATAATGGTCCAAATACTTGGGGTAAAATACAAACTTAAATCTAAAGGTTCTAACGGGTCTAGATGCTTAAGTTGATTCAAATTTACATTTTTTAAATTTAGTTCTTTAAGAGTTAGAGATACATTCGTCAACTGATGGTTCTGAATTTCGAATTTTAAATTATTAATTAGTTTCGGTAGACCTGGAGAGTGAGTTTCTGAATGCAAGGATTGTCCTTTGTAGAATATTTCATTATTGTTGCTTGATATTAAGAATATGCCTTTTAATTCGGAGATTTCGGATGAAAGCTTGTTATGAATTTCTATTTTATCACCAAAAGGGAAAATAGCTAGATGTTGATTGGATTCTGGGATTTGTTCAATCCAATTATCTTCGAATTTTACATTAGTATATTGGCATAGTTTTGTACTTTCGGATTCAAGTATTTCAGTTTCGCATTTAGCATTCTGGTTCGATATTAATTTTTTATTGCAGTGAATTACATTTCCTATATTGCAATTGTCCGATAAGGGTATAATTGATACATTGGATTTCAGAAGGTAATTAACACTTGGGAATATTGTTACGTACTCATCGAGTTTTAATGTTGGTACTGGTCTTAGATAATACAGGAAATATTCTAATTGGTCTGACAGAGGTAGCTTCAGGAAATAGATTATTTCATCTTCGTGTACGGCACAAGTTACTTTGATTGATGCTTCGATTTCCGGAATATTTTCAAGTATAATTTTTAAAGGAAATTTCGAATCATAAAAATTTGATAATTTTTGTAGTTCTTCGAATAGTTGGTGGGTTCCTATTATGCTTGGATGCAAGGTACCCAATTTACAAAAGGTTATGGAGTTTTCTATATCTTGGAATATCGATAATACTAGATCGAAAACTAATTGCTGAAGGTTAAGCGTTTCTATTATGGAATCACTGAGTGCCTTATTGGAATATGTTCTCGTGAAATTATCTATTTCCATTAATTTAAGTTTTATTTGCTCGTTGTTGAAATGGATATCTTGAACAGTGGAATTGAAATTAGATATCAATTCTGATATTACGGAGAAATGATCTTTTAACTGGTTATTTAAATTTAGTTCATTTTCTTTTATATGTGAAAATATTTTCTCATAACGTTGTCCATCGTAAGCATCTAGATTACCTGTTATAAACTTAATTATTCTACCTAGTCCATTAACTAAACTTCTTTTATGTTTGCCTTGGTTAATATTTACATGATCTATTTTTTCTTGTATGATATTTATTGTGTAATTAATCAATCTACAGTATTCGTCTGTTTTCTGGATTTGATAGTTATTTACGGCAATTTTCTTTAACAGTTGTTGGTATTGTGAGGTAAGCAAGTCAAATTCGTCAATTACTGAACTAATTTTGTAATGGTGGATCAGCGTGTGTTGGGACGTAATAAGTCTGGCGGGTCCAAGAAGTATTGGTAGTATTCCAGGGTTATGAGTTATGTCTTTAATGTTCGTTCCAGAGGAATAGGTCATGAGGAGTAGAGCTATTCTGTAACAAATATGTTAAACCAAATTTAGTTTTAGAATTTCGTAACACATTAATTCTCTAAGGGTTGGAGCATCCAGTGAATTTGGAATTGGCTCGCCATTTGCTAAATGTTTGGCAAATTGGCAAATGAATACGCCGCAATCGTTACTATTGTTTTGCTGAGGTGTGTTCGGTGGTGTCGAACATTTCCAATTCTGTGTGTCCAGGGGAGTACCCTTTTTAGAAAGGTGTTCTTCTTCTAGATATTTGAGAATATTGTTTAGAATTTCGGTGCCGTCCATATTTAATGAGTCATAGTAATTTATTTGTTTTGTTTTATTTCGAATTTCTACTAGTCGCCAATGAGATGATTTGAAAACAGGAATTAACACTACGTCCATACTGAAAATGTCTGATTTCCTAGTGTAGTTTTTTACACGTTCGTAACCTCCCGCTTTGAAAGAGATGTATAAGAAGCTGTTAAAAGAAAAGGATTTCGGAAGGTTTTGGTTATTTCTATTTCTTTCGTCGATTAATTCCATGTACATGTTTATAATCATGTCGTTTAACCAATTTTCATTTTTCAAACTAATTAAGTCTTTTCTGGTTAGGTTTAAACCAAATTTACGGGTAAGGACTTCTTTTTCGTCGGCTTTGGGGTCCCAGGCATTGGCTACAGAGTCAGTGAATTTTTTAGGACGATGCACGTTAGAAAGGTGAATTTTCTCTTTTGTATTATGATGACGGGGAACAATCAAAGCTGTCTTGAGTTCTGGATTTATTGATTTAATTTGTTCTTTATTGAATTTAGGTTTCGTTTTTGATTGTTTTTGTACTGTTTTAACATATACTTCTGGAGGAATTTTGGGAAGCTCTTCCCGATTTTCATTCTTCTTTTCTATCACCTTTTCTTTATGCTGATGGAGTTTTTCTTTTATTTGATTATACAGGGCTGACATTCTTTCCTTATGAGTTGTAATGTAATTATTTGCAATGACTTGATCAATCTTTAGATCCCATAACGTGTCTGGTTTTATGTGACCATATAAGAGTTCAAACGGAGTCAGTTTCGAAGTTGAGTGGATTGAATTATTATAGGCTAGTACAGCATATTTGACTTTAGTACTCATGTTGGATTTTTTGAATTCGCTACGTTCATTTAGGATGCGGATATGTTCGATGAGTGTGGAATGAAAGCGTTCTATCAGGCCATTTGAATCTGGGTGTTGAGAAGAGATGAAATGGAGGTTAATATTATGTAGTAACATGAATTCTCTGACTATGGAGTTTTGGAATTCTGGTCCATTGTCTGTTACAATATTCTTGGGTATTCCATAAATACAGAAATGGGTTAGGAGTGAATCTACTACATCGACGGCGTTTGATGATTTTAAAAGGTAAGCTTGCGCGTGTCTAGAGAACGAGTCAATGATTGTCAGGAATTTTGAGCCGTCTAATGTTAGTTTGTCCATATGTAATGTTTCTAATGGTCGGGAAGCAGTTGGGGTGACGTTGTACTTAACTTTTATTGGATTACGGTCGTATTTGCACCTAACACAGAGGGTGCAGTTGTTGATAAATCTTTGAATAGACTCTCTCATGTTCGGCCAGTAATGCGTTCGCTTAAGGTGGTTATGAGTTTCGTCAATTCCACGATGGTTAGTTACTCCTTCGTGGTACTTACGAATCAAATCTGGTCTTTTCGTTTCGTCAAATACGTCCTCTAATCTTTTAGTATATTTAGTCATGATTATTTCGGAAAAGGCAAAATTTTTAGTTATAATATTAGAGAATTGTTCGTATACGTCTTCTGTAAAGTATAAACCGTATTTAATTTTTGGTTGAACATATTCTTTGACAAATTTAATGATATCTTGTTCTAAGTTATGTTTTGTAAGGTGGACAGTAATTTTAGACTTGTTTTCAAATATTTTCTTTACTTTAACAGGGTTCTCGATAGGAATTTTGGCTAGTTTAATTATTATCTGATTTTTACAACTATTAATGGGTTCATCTCGAATTGGAATGGAGATTACGCTGTTTCCAATGAAGTTGGAATGAACAGTTTGATCTGACCGTGAATCATCTGCTGATGAAACGGAAGGTTGTACTGAATTTTCGACATTCGCAATCATTGAAAGTTTGTCTGAGTTATCGTTTTCGGTTGGCAGGTTTTCAATGGTTGGTGGGGTACCGGGTTTAGTTATTACACCGATAATATCGTTAATCGTTCTGGGGCTTAGTTTAAGGTCTTCATATTCGGTCAAGATGTCGTCAATTGTTGTGTCATTTGGGTCATCAACTATGTGTTCCGAAATTGCTTCTTTTATGATTTCGTCAAGTTCGTTGTTATTGAGGATTTCTACCCGAGACAAGGCATCAGCATTGGAATTGAGGGAACCTTTTTTGTATTCAATTTCGAAGTCATAAGCTTCTAATTTGTTCCTCCATTTAAACAGTTTTGAATTTGGTTCTTTCAGACTAAATAACCACTGAAGAGGTCGGTGGTCGGTGAAGATTTTGAATTTCTTTCCAAAAAGGTAGGGACGGAAATAACCAACCGCATGAACAATTGCAAGTAGTTCTTTTTCGATTGTCGAGTATCTTTGTTCAGTATCACAGAGGGTGCGGCTTGCATACGCTACTGGTAGGTCAGCACCATTAACGGTTTGGCTGAGGACCGCCCCAATTGCTACATTACTCGCGTCTGTAGTGAGGTGGAATTGTTTAGAAAAATCTGGATATTGCAGGATTGGGTCGTTAATTAGCAGATTTTTACATGTTTCGAAGCATTCTTGATATTCTGGATCAGAGGGGTCAATTTTAATACCTTTTTTGAGGCATCTGGTCATTGGTTTTGTTAGGCGGGCAAAATCTCTTATAAATTTTCGGTAGTAACCTAATAGACCTAAAAATTGTTTAATTTCTTTAGAGGTTTTGGGAATCGGAAATTTTTGGATTGCTTGGATTTTGTCGGGATTAGGTTTCACTCCTTCCCTGGTGATTACATGACCAAGGTAGGCTACTTCACGTTTTAGAAACTCGGTTTTGTCGAGCTGGACTTTCAAGTTGGCTTTCCGCAACCTTTTAAACACTTCTTCCAGACGTGTTAGGTGCTCTTCCAAACTTGTGCTAAAGACGATAATGTCGTCTAAGTAGACACAACAATATTCATTGGCAATGCCTCGCAGGATGTTGTCCAGAGTTCTCTGAAACGTGGCGGGGCTATTGCGCAACCCAAAAGGTAACCTTACAAATTCAAGATGGTAATTTGGGATGCTGAAAGCGGTTTTTGGGACGCTCTCAGGGTCCATTTCGACTTGATGGAATCCTGATTTTAGGTCAATGCAGCTGAAGTACTGACATCTTCCTAATTTATCAAGGAGTTCTGAGATTTGAGGTAATGGGTACTTGTCTTCGATTGTCTTTTCATTGAGTTTACGATAATCGATGACTATTCGGAATTTCTGTTTCCCGCTTGCATCAGCTTTTTTCGGAACGATCCAAATAGGTGCGTTCCAGGGACTTTCAGAATGTTGGATGATGTTTTGGTCAAGCATTTCTTGGATCTGTTTGTTGACCTCGGCCTTATAAATTTCTGGAAATCTATAATTTCTAGCATAGATCGGGATTTCATCTGTCGTTCTAATTACGTGTTTGACATTGTTGGTAAAAGTTAGTGGTTCATCGTCCTTATGGAAGATGTCCGAATATTTCGTGACTAATTTGATTATGGCAGTCTTCTCTTCCTCGTTCATATGGTCGAGTCTAAGTCTGCTCACGTCAAATTTGAAGTTAAAATGTTCAGTAATATAGTTATGTAGGTTATTGTCAGGAATGTCTCCTATCTCCTCAACTGGGAAAGGTTTCAACTGTACGAAACGATAATCATGCTCTAGAGGATTGAGTACCCTAAGGTGCGTTTCACTGTCTACTATATTGACTAAACATTGAGGTATTTCGAGTTTGCCAATCTTAGTGTGAGGGACGATTGCTTCACCGTTTTCTATGTTTTTTACTCTGATTTTTATTTGCTGGATAGATCTCGAGGAGATATTGAAAGTTTGTGCTGATTCTACTCCTAGATATCTTAAAGGTATGGAGCATTCCGGGGTTTTTAAAACATTGTGGGCTAAATCTATGGAGGCGTTGACGATTTTCAAGTTATCAAGGCCAATCAACATATCAAATTGTTTATGAAATTTGAAAATTTTAAATTTGAGATTAAGGTTCTTTGTTTTGAAAAGTTCACCACATGGTACATAGGTACTATTATTCGACTTGGAAGTGCCATGGGCTGTACGAATCCAGAAGGGATCGTTGTGAATCTTTTTTGGGAAAAAAGTTTGGGCGATTTCTGGGTTAATAAAGCTGGCTGTACTTCCTGTGTCAATCAGAATTTTTAAATTGTTTTTTGGGAGTAGGATGAATGGAAGTTCGCTAACAGTTTTTTTTGAGATATTCATCAGTTCGATGATTGGTGATCGAGGCCGATTCCTAAAAAATGGTCCTCGGGAGATTCTTCTTCGGTTACAGGAGATTCTTCAGTTGGTTCTTCCACTTCAGAATCTTCTGATTCGGGTTCGATGTTGTGATAATTTGGGTTTGTAGTTTGCCAAGACATTTTTTGAGGGTATGATTGGGTTTTTGGTTTGAAGGTTGATGGACCGTTTTTCGGGTTGAAAGGGGGTTTCTGAATTGACGGTTTCTGAAGTTGGGGTTTGTTGGACTGGTTATTGTAAGGTGGTTTAAAATTATTGTTGGGTTTGAAATTATTGGGGGCTATTGATTTAGATCGGTTATTGTTGCATAGCAACTGATAATCGTTCGTCATCCAAGCAAGGGCAGTATTCATGTCTGCTGGTTGACGAGTTCGGAGTATAGAACCTAATGGTTCTTTTAAATGTAGGAGGAGGCAGCGGAGAGCCATTTTTTCATAGTGATCGATGAGCACCTCATAGTAATCGATCTTGTGATTCATGGCATAAGCCGTTATCAGCTGTAGGGTTTTGAGAACCCTTTTGTGAAAGTCAAATGGCGATTCGTTGTCCGACTGCCGAATTTTTGTTAACTCGATTCCTAAACTGTAAATATCACGTTTATCGGAGTAGGCATTGATTAATGCTTCTCTGATGGCCTCATATGTTTTAGCATGTGAGGGGACGCTATTTTTGGCCGGGGGAAGGATTTTTGATTTTATAGCAGCTATTAGCATGATATTTTGAAAGTCCTGTTCGTTATCGTAATTATAAAAACGGTTTGCTAAATGTTCCGTTATTTCCAAAAAATTGTGTAGGTGTTCGGGGTCACCTTTGAACGCAGGAATTACTTCCATGTGTTCTTTTTTCAATTTATCGGTAGGGGTTTCATGAACGGTTACGTTATTTTGAGCATCAGGGTCTACTACTTTGAGGGTCCCTATGAGTTCTACTACTTGTGTCATCTGCGCTCTAATTTCGGCAAGCTGGTTCGCTTGGTCCGTCAGAGCGGCTTGTTGCGACGCTTGGGTAGCGATTTGGTTATTTAACCCAGCAACACAGTCCTGCAACAATTTGGATTGTTGGGCGTCCATTGTAGGTGGTCCCTCGAGATCTGGAGGAGGAAGGATTTCTTCGGGGATAGGAGCAGGAATTCGGGGTCTCCTATTACTAGGCAAGAACCCTAATTTAGAATGGAGATAGGTTTTAAATTCCTTCGGAATTTTTGCTAATTTTGGTCGCTCGTTTAGAAAAACCTTTCTTGGAGTGTTAAAGGAACAAAAATTAGTGGGAACAATTGACTTTAAAAGATACAATGAACATACGAAAGCAAAACTCAGGTTCTAATTAAAATTAGAAGAGTGTCTGAAAGGGTCGACCTTGGGTCGGGTGTGGAGATCGAGATTAAAGATGATGTTGGATGAGAGGAGGACGAGGTGGTTGGTGTCAAGTTATTGAGATAAGCTCAACACGTGTCTGCGAAGGTGAGCAGACGAGAGATGAAGATCTTGTTTTATATGAATCAGACGATTCTTCCCCGGCTCAAGATGTTGTCAGGGGTCGAAAAGTAGTTTCAAAAGGTAGGTGCAAAGAGCTACGTTGCTACTTCGACGAGTGTGCGAGGGTGTGCACAAAAATAGGTAGGTACCTATTGATTCGCTGGGTATGCGAAGTACACGACGTCGTACGAGGGTGTGTACGATCCGTCCGTGCGAGAAGAAAAGAAATTTATGCAAAATTTCAGTAGACGTGCGGGGGTGTGCACGATAGAATGGAGTCGATGTGCGAGGGTGAGCACACTTATAAATTCGCTGGGTGTGCGAGTTACAAGACGTCGTACGAGGGTGTGTACGAAATCGGAGATCGATTTGGAGACGGCGGTCCAGTAAAAATTTGGTGTTTACTTACAAGATCCTGGATCTCATCTGGGTGACTTGTAAGGAGTTCTCTGCTCGTAGTTCCCTGTACGTTGATCGTAGGAACACCACACTGGACACTGCACTGGTTCGTTTGTAGCTTGGGAGTTTCTCGATATGCACTCGAAAACTGCACACAACGCGTACAAAACCGGAGACTGCGCCACTTAAGAGTTCTTGGAACGAAATAAGCTTTTTAAAAAACGTTTATTCGGTTTACAACCCACAAGTAGGTACGCACTGGAGAACGACAAGTGAAGAACTGGCGAGCAGAAGCTCGGAGGTTCTATTTAACAGCTCCGCAAGGGGAGCTGCGTTCAGCATTTTAGGAGTTACGAGTCAGCTATTTGACAGTATGTAACTTGTATGAATAAGATTAAATTCTTGATCACAGGAAATGTGTGATTAATTACACGAGATAAATTTTTAATCACAGAAATCGGTAATTAACCACAGAAATCGGTGATTAATCACAGGAAATGTATGATTGATCACAGAAATTCGTAATTAATTACAGAAGTAGGTGAGTAATGATGGGAAAATCATGATAAATCACAGGAACCAGCGTTTAATCATAGATTAATCACACATTTCCTGTGATCAAGAATTTAATCTTATTCAGACATTTATTATGATTTTAATCATACTCTTTAGTGTGAATAACAATTTAATCATATTTCTAGCCAGAGGAAAACTTTTTTTTTTTTTTTTTCATTACAAATCTTAATCATACTCACGAGTAGGGTTTTGCCCAACTCTGCCACTCCCTCCCATCGTCCAATCTCTCATATCGTCTTAGCCAGAGCGCTTATTTCGTTGAAAAAATTCTCGTTTTTCTGGTTTGAAACACCATGTTTTTAATCAGCCCCACTTTCAAAATAGAAATGACCATACTGTTGGAAAGCTGAGATTTTTGCGCATCTTTTAGACCTACAGGTAAAAATTCACATGGCGGATTACAGAACCTATGAGCGTTTGAAAAAAGTTCAAATTTCCAAGATTTTACCATTTTTTTTCGTTTCAGGTCCGATTTTCACCCATTTTTCCAATTAAAAAAAATGTTTTCTTCCATCAAGGAGGTAGGACATTTTACGTTCTTTCCAACGGTTATATCAGATTTAAATTTTACATAAAAATTCGGTTGGTGATAGCCGTTTTTACTGAGATAAGATCGAAAACACGAAAAAAATCTTAAAAGTGAAATAACACGAAAACGAAGCCTCTAAAAAAAATTGCTATGAGAAATTTTTGTTACAAATTAGTGGCTAGTAGAATCGAACCCTGGCTGATGGTGTGCCCGAAAGGGTGACACTCTGTATTGTAGAGTATGATAATTTTGTATAATGGCGAATTGATTGATGAGTTGGCAAGTACACGCCACCATGTGTGGAGCTCGGAAGGGATCTCATCACGGAACAACATTACCTGAGAGTTATGAACCAGGTGACATAGCTGTTGCTGTCAAAAATCAATAGTAAGGTGATTGAAATTCGCCATTTTCCGCAATTCGTCCATGTTAGATAATGTCGTATTACTGTTTGCAGAATGATCCCTCGCTATATTATTCATTTATTTATTATCTTTTCTGGCATCCTTTTGTTTTTATTGGGCAAGGCCCTCGTGAAAGCTGGTTGTTCGTATTGTGTTTCCAACATGTTTTATTCATAAACGCCAGGTTGTGAGGAGAAGGTTTGAGGGTGGACTAACGCGTTCCAGTGGACGCCCATTTGAATTTCTAATGTTCCCAATACCAACGGGAAGAATGAAAAGAGATGCTTACCAAGGCTTACATGAAGGTCGCCGTTCCCGGACATGTTCGCGGAGTGTTAAATCAACGTGATACACGAGCCGGTATTTGGTTTGAGACTGGAAAGGATTCCAATGAGAACGATTCTTGAATTGATCAAACAATCGGACGGCTGAAAAATAACCAGGTTTGCTCGAAGTAGGCAAACATTAATATTTTTTCCTTTTTAATGGACTGGGCAGGAAGGCAGCTCTTCAAGTTAGGCAGGATATTTACACCAGGTAACCCGCGTTATTGTGAGACTCTGTACGCTCAGTAAAGACGAAATTTGTTCGAGTAAGAGACACTTGCGATCTCTGAGCACACGTGATATTCAAATAAAATCCACTTATTAAATATTTTTATGTAATTATTGTGAAAAGTTCACACCCAGAGGCCTATTTCAATTTGTGTTCTTTTATAATTCTAATTCATGTTATTCTGTCATTCCATTTTTACCACGATGAAAAATTGTCAATAAACACGTTCGTTAAAAAGAATGATTTCAGTTCATTTTTTTATCGACGCCCAAGTCCCCTCAATTTGGGCTGTGTTATATTTCTTTTAGTCTTCTTTCAAGATTCCGTGCCGACACGCACGAGTAGGATTGAGATTATTCACTCTCCATCCAGTCTTTAATAACTTTAAATTTCAAGCACGCCCAGCCACATCTCATTTTGGTTTATTATTTTCAATACTAAATCTTTGGAATCGAGCACGTTCCAAGGTATGTAGAATCCAAAAATCCAATAAACAGCCCAGTTCTCATTGCCCGATTTTGGTTAAATTCAGTACAACAATCCATTTGGGATCTCAAAGGCTTTGGTTATTGTCGGTCACTTTTGGGGGTCAAAATGTAGCGGGAAAAAGTTTTCAAAACGCTCTAGCTCGAAAACTTTCGATATTAATGTATAATTGTTTCATTTATTTAATATCTCCGAAATGTTAAACAATTTGTTGACATCACTTAGGGACCAACTGAGAAGTTTTCTTTCAAATTGGCTTACAATATATCCGCTTGGAATTTTTTGTGGGAAATTGAGAAAAACTAATTTCATGGCGAAGGAACTTGTCTAGGGTTCCCAAATTTTCCAAATAGTTTGTTCGTGGAACTTTGATTTGTAAGACCAAATTTCGAAATTTTGGCATGCATTTTGAGGGAGACACGGCCATTTCTTATTTGGATATTTGGGAGCTCATTTGATGAAAAACGATGGATATGAGCCATATTGAAAAAAACGAGTTTTTGGTTGGGTGAAGAAAAATCTCATTTTAATTTTCTTTTATTGGTTTAGCCATTATTTTCAATAATTAACTTTCGGAATCGAGCAAAAAAAAAAAATATTCTAACTCTCGTAAAAATTTGATGGTTTACATTTCAAGATATGTAGCATCAGATGCTACTTTTAAATTCTAAAAAACTGATTTTTTTAAATCGTTTATTGAAAACAACGCTCATTAGCCATTTTGTCGACAAATCCGATTTTTAGCTAGCTTTTAAAGCGGATACCAACCGTTTCGGAAGGAATTTAACTCGATAGGTGACAGGTCTCATCCCAAAGATTCATAATTCGTGAAAAAAAAACAAAAAGTGTAAAAAATGGATATAAGCCCGTTTGAAAGAGAACTCTTCAACTGATCGCTGAATGAGGTTAATTAATTAGGTACCTACATAATTAATGCACTTTCTATGACTTTTATCCATCAATTTGAAATTCTGTTCGAGTTTTAAAAACGAATAAGAAAACAACTCCTGTTAAATGAACAATAAAAATTGTGAAATTCATCAGACTCACGTGGTAATATCCCGTAGCCTATAATTCCTTAACTGAATCACAACTACATTGACTAGCATCATTGACTTTTTAGATTCCATCAAGACGAATTGGACACTCTTCCTATATGCCTAATTCTGATAAATCCTCACAAAAGTTTTTTCGATCCTGAACTTTTCATATTTCCTGGTCATTTGACGCGAAATAGTGTTTTTTGCAATGAATAAAACTCCCTAGGCGAGCCATTTGATCCTTCTAAAGGTGACTTCCAAGTTCTCTCGAGCAGTAAATGAGGTCTTCCAACCTTCTTCCCACCTCAAGCGCTAATGAAATAATAAATTTCGGCTGGTGGTCTCACCGCAGCACTTCCCTTGCGGTCGGCGCCTTGTAAGCGTTAAGGGTGTTACAGACGAAGTTCCAGTCCATGCTCATCTAATACGATCGACCGCTTCCTTCTCTGAGCCTTTGGCAGTTTGCAGGAGCGTATTCTTGTATACGGTTATCGTTTACTAACCTTTAATAAGTACGATATAAGCTATACTAGAAACTATGCGGAACTTTTCCATAGTTTCTACTTGGGAACAAACTATGAAAGAAACTATCTCATCTCTCACCGGGGAAAATATCTTATATCGAATGAAATTTTAAGGGTTACTGGCTGAATCTGAAATGCTTGGATATTTTGTAGGTTTGTGGAGATTCAGCTGGTAAAACCGTCTTATCTTTGGAATGGGATGAAGAAAATAATTGGACGTTGTCATTTGGAAGAAGCCAGCAATAAATAGTTCTTTATAGTAGTGATATAAGCCAGTTATGAATAGTAACGTGTTAACGCTTAACAACTTTAATAGTGTGCTATCATGAGAGGTATCCGACGAGGGAACAGGCCAAAAACGGGTTGTGAGGATATTTTTATCCTAAAGCCCTAGGGTTCAACTTTTACCATTTCCTCTACTTATTATACGAGATGTTCGGTACAAGAACGACGAATTTAAAGTCGACGAATTTAATACTACCGTAACGCAGCTATCCCCCCCCCCCTTCAACAAACCCACTGAATTGGTTTTTTTAAAATTCACGTTTTTCTGCGTTCAAATACAAATTTTTCCGTCAATTAAACTGCTCTAAAATAAAAATGCAATAAAGCCGATAAAACGTGAATTTTCTAACGTGGAGCTCATCCATTTTCCAGCAAGTTTTATTGTAGCAAATCACCGTTGAAAATTGTTAAAAAAAGGCGGAAATTTACAAAAATGCCATGTTCGGGCTTAACAATAAAACCCTGCAAATTATTACACAAAGGTATATTATTTTTCTATCTAGATCTCTCGTCTGCAAAGAACACGGCTTTTTCCATTGTATACCAATTTTCACTCAATGCTACATTCTATATCAATTCTCTACTCAATATCTCCCTGATTCAAGGCCTGAGAAGGGTCCTGAACTGTAAATGCAACTAAATGTTAGCCCACTCGGCCAACTTTTTTCGAAGGGTGGTGCGATAGCTAGTCCTCCTCGACGAGGGTGAAAATGTATTGCCTAGTCGTGGTGAGGTCGGAGGAGGGTATGTAAAATACCCTGCACTCCCTCGATACGCCTGGTCGATTAGTTATCCCTATCGACCTACCATACAGCTGTAAATCAATTTTATTACTTACAACGTATCCATAAACACGATGGACCTTTCGGAATTACCCACCACCCCTTATCTGGTTACAACAAGTTATGCCTCAAATTCTAAGTTACACTTGGATGAGTATTAACACCCCATTGACGGATCTCCATCAAAATGGCATAATTGTTACTTTACAGTTCCTTCTCTCCACCGATAAACTGTTAAAAACAATATCATGTAGTTGTTTTCTCATCGATCTGTCAGCAACCAAAAGAATCAAGCGATTGTGGATCGTTATTTCCTGGCTACATAATTTTATCAGAATTTCAACTTTCTGGGTGCATTATAAATAGGTACCTACGTTGCATCTATTTATGATAGATATGTTAGAGGCCCATCTTCTAATAATTCGTAGGAAACCATTCCCTAGTATATGGGGCTCCATATTTGCGCCTACGCTGACGATTCAGCTGAACTAGCCAGAAATAAGCAAGAGTTGAGAGAAGTCGTGGAAATCCTAAACGATGAGAGTCGCAGAATTGGTTTCAACATAGATCAAGAAATAACCAAGTATCTTTTCATGAGCGCAGATCCCGGCCACGATCATAATCGACTTGGTTAGTTGGAAGTAGGGGGCTCAGATTCAAAGAAGTGAATACTTTCACGTATCTTGGATCGATTATTACCAGTACCAACAGTATTTCAGCAGAGATTGATTATTCTGGGAAACCGGGCATTCTACGCCAACACCAAGCAGTTCAAATCAAAACTACTGTCCAGGGCACTTAAAAAAAGGTTATACCTGACGCTGATTAGACCGGTAGTTTGTTACCGAGCCGAAGCATGGACCCTTTCGAGCACTGTCGCCAAGAAGCTAAGAAAATTTGAAAGAAAAGTTGTGAGAAGAATTAATGGGCCAGTATACGAAAGGGGACATTGGCGAATCCGAAACAACATGGAAATCGAGGCGGTTCTTGAAAATAAAGATATGGTACGTTTCATTAAAGTCAGTCGGATTCAGTTAAGTAGACATCTGGAGATAATGCCTAATGAAAGACCTCCCAAGATAATTTGGAAATCAAGACTTGAAAAAAGAAGGCGGCAGGGGAGACCAAGAAAACTCTGCTGCAGAGATCTACTAAAGATGAAAGTACGAAACGAAGAGTAAAGCCTGTGATCGAGGTGAGTGGAAGAAGGTTGTAAGGGAGGTCAAGGGACACATCGTCCTGTAGCGCCTGGGAGTCATCCTATTAAATTCTGATTATTGATGTAATTGGAGGGATTAAGAAAAACTATGATGTTTCTTAATTGTCATTGATATTTCTAATTAACTATCAGGTGAACAATGACAATAGAGCTATCTGCCGTTCTCCTTCACTCTAAGATGCTTACAAATTTGGAAACATGTAGGATCTTGTTCTTCTTGTTGTGATGACGTACTGTTGTGACGTCACGCACAATTGCATACCGTGTCATCAACTTAATTTCCGCCTTATCAAACATGGTGTCAGAAATGGGATTGACTCGTAAAAAATCACTATTTCCCAGTTTCATACCCCTGGTTAAAGACCCTAGACGTCTTTTCACAATGTATTAGTGTTAGACTCAAGCTTGTTTGGACCGCGACGTCATTGCCCCCGCGAATAGCAAACCTGATTAAGATAAACGAGACAAGACAGCTTCAATCAGCTTCAATTTTGAAGCTGATGATTTTCAGAAAGAATTTACCGATTGGATTCAGGGAATCGAAATCTTCCTTTTGGTTTCAAAGAAGAACGACGAAAAAGACGAAGTGAAAATCGCAACACTATTGAATCAGATGGAACCGCGAGGGATCGAATTATACAACGTGCTGAAAGCAGACAAAGAAGCAGCTCAAAAAGATGAAGCAAAAACAGCAGTGCTATCGAAGTACCAGGAAGTATGTAGTCGACGCTTTCACTGAACATTTTTCGTCAAAAAGAAATAATGTTCACTAGCGTTTCAAATTCTTTAGGCTCTCTTGGCAGAAAGGCCAGCCTCTGACCGAATATATCACGCAACTGAAAACGGCAGCAGCTACTTGTGACTTCGTGGAATGAGATATTATGATCCACGATCACATCATGTTCCAAATCAAGGAAGAAACCCAACAGAACCGACTACTGGATAAGGGTGAGAGGCTGACTATAGCACAAAACCATCATGATCTGCAAGAAGCACGAATTCAGGAAGACCGAACTAAAAGATATCGCAGGCGTACCCAGTCAAACTGATGAAGTAGATGCCATCTGACACAGATATGAGAAGGTAACATACAAGCTGATTCAAATGAAAGATATGTCAATTCCAAAAAACTCAGTTGTCCACTTGATGAGAAAGGATGTTGTGATGACGTATTGTTGTGACGTCACGCACCTGACGGGGGTGAGCCCGACCGAATAAAGAATCAGCCTCGTATTGCATACCGTGTGTAACTGTTCCTTAATTTCCACCTTACCAAACACTTCTCCCTTAATCACGGCTGTTGTTTTACCCTTTAACAGTACCTTTCGACAAATGTGATAGTCAAAAAATCCTTGTCCCATTACAAAAGAAACGCGTGACAATTATTTTACCTATCGATTTAAATTTGCTTTATCGTTTTTGTTCCAGAGTGGATATAACGACTCTTCACTCCAACAGTTCCTACTACAAGTGCTGCTCAGGTTTTTGCATAGATCTGCTGGTCAAGTTTGCCGACGAATTGGGATTCACCTACGAACTCGTACGTGTCGATGATGGTCGATGGGGAACGCTGGAGGTGAGATACAACTTTTAGAATAAGTTTTCAATGAATCTCCCAACTCACCATGATTTTTAGTCGATTAGTGGATTTTCTGCTCTTAGAGTAAACAAATCGGTTCATAGTTTTTTAACAGGTCTTGAAAACGTGAATAAGATATTCCAAGATACTTTAGCTGCTATTTCCAATCATCTTCCAAAGCTGAGCTATGGCTCGCATCTGAACAAACTCCCTACGGATCACTTCTAATAGGTTCCCAGGAGAAAACATTTCAGTGGAATTAACAGGAAAGAAGTTAGATTTATTGTTCTCGCAGCAATACAAGATTCGCTTTGAAAATCGTTTATAAAAACACTTCAAAAGGCGAAAACTATTCGCAAAACGTTACAACTCGTAATGATGAAAATTTTTTAATTGCAAGAAACATAATAACGAGGTGACACTCATTTCTCTCTGTCAATGTCACAAGAAAAGTTATCGTGTCTACATAAAACCGTTACCTCATCTAATACTTCTGCACAAAAAGGGATTTCACAGAAATAAGTCAAAACTTAGTCTCGTTTCCTGAAGAAAAAGCCCTTAATTTGAAAATACTTTCCACTCCTGAGTGGGCTTGAAAGGACATTGAGGAGTGGGGGTGAATAGGAAAAAACCTGCAAGTTCAAAAACATTTCAACTTTTCCTTTTTCCTCTATCCCTCTTTTTGTGGCAGTGCGTTCAGAGAGGAAAGTTGGAACAACTGGGCCTAACGTTCGGTTCGGAAGCCGATTACAGCTATATTGCAAAGTCCTTGAGAGTTCCAGGACTTCCCACGCGAGCCGATCTCAGGAAAATACTTTGTGAAGATTTTTGCTCACTTTTACGGAAGGAGTGGAATTAAGGGATGTAATCTGGATGAAATTAGAAGACTCCGGCACATAGAAATGTAGCTGTGCTCGAGAAGATTTTGTACTACCCTCAACTTGGTTAGTTCTTAACTCTTCAGTAGCAATATTTTCGTTCATCGTGATCTCTCAAAAACGAACAGGATACATGGTTTCAATGAGATTACACAAATGTGATACTGATGTCTTTTGGTTTTCAATAATGAACCATTGGAATCGTCCAAGAAAATTATTTTTAACCTCCTCAAAATTTGATGGTTTACGTTTCAAGGTACGTAGAATCGAAAATCGAATAAACAAATTTTCCGTCCGTCCGCCGTACGCGGCACTTTCCTTAGTTACCATGAATCGATTTTGATGAAATTTGGTTTATAGGCTCCATTTGGGGTCTAGTTGTGCCACGAATCTTTTGTTTGATGTCAGTCACTTCTAAGGGTTACAAATTAAGGGTTGAAATTTTCAAAAGTGTCCTAGCTCGAAAACTCTCGAAATAAAGGTATTGTTTTTCCGCCAATTTTAAATAATATTGAATTTTTAGAATTTTTGAGACTACCCTTTCGCTCACTACGAGATGGTCGGATGCAAAAGAGGCCTAATCTTCGTTCAAATTTAAGCTGACCAAAATGCGATCGTTATTCGTTTCTTCGAGTTGTACTCAGTTTTGCGTCCTTAGCAACCAGTAATCGAATTTCCTAGTATTTAGGGCAAACTGAACTTCCTGTTTCTTTGAACTGAGTGTGAAGCGTTTATTTCTTCCGTTGGTGGTAACAATGGCAAAGCCGTGTTCTTTGGTGACGAGTGATCTATATCTAAAAATAACAAACATTTAAGTAATAATTTCCATACTTTCCATACAAATTTTCATACTATGTTTGAGAAGTCGGGTATGAACATATGAAGAAGAGTCTCGAGTTTCAAGTTTGTGAACCCTTAAATGCGTATGCGCGTAGGTAACCGTTTCTTAGCAATTTTCCGTTAGTTTCCAGAGTGGGTGTCCGTGGGCTAGCAGCATCTTTCTTACATAACAAGGTAATCTATAGACCTCCTGAACGGATATTATTGTGGAACGATCCACATTTACCTTCAACACACGAAAGATTCTCAATGATACGATAATTTGGACACATGAGATATAGGTTACCTATATAATAACATAATAACATATATGTTGCTGTTGATTGGCTCTCCATGTGATTCGCAAGCCCACAGAATGAAATATACCTGGGATCTGATTGGGTGAGACTACAAAGTCAAGCTTTCACTACACCACACACTTTATTAAAATTTGTATGTGTCGAAATCTGTTCACCAGACGTGAGGTTTGTTGAACTGGAGATGAGCGTTACATTAGGCTGTTGAATGATGAAAGGGACGGTGGGATGTGTTTTTGAAAATTATAGTGAGAAGAGGCGGATTGGTTTTTTTTTTTTTTGCGCATTCATTGAAAAGGCTGTTACAGAGACATTTTTATTCTAGCTAACATGGTCGATCGGTCCTATTTCGTATTATAATTTCCCCTGAATGTTTTAATCCCTCTTTAAGTAATTAACCAGCGGAAATCATACAGTCCACTAATTCCAAGCGCCCATAAACATTTTTGGGACTTCGGAGCATAGTATAAACATTATTTGGTCTTTCTCGGCGGATTTCAACATAGGCAGTTTTGATAAACCATTTGATATCTATCCTAAATGAATCTTCATTCATTCATCAGTTATGATTCTATTAGAAAAATGCCAATTCCAAATAAAACGTGCTACTCTCAGCCATAGAGGATGGTTGAGAAGGAGAATCCGAAACGAACTCAGATTGTTCGATAAAGCCTAAATCTACAGTGTTCCTCTTCTTTATCGGCATGAATCGAATAAAAGGCCGAGAACGCAAGCGAAACCCCTTGAGCTCTTAAATAACACGAGGAAATTCGATGGCTTGTGTACGTCTTCTCATTTCCTTTTGTAGGAAGACAGGAGAAATTTCGTCTCCAAGTTCTGTTTTCTTCTCTGTCTTTGTGATTTTTAGTGAACACGTGAGCTTTCTTGGCCACGAAAAAACACCTTCCCTTAATGATTTTTCTTGTTCCTTCAATACTCAGTGAACGAAGTTAGAGTCTATTTTTGCCCGTATGAGAGCTCTCTTCTCTGAGTGAATTTTCTAAGTGCTTCTTTTATGTGAGTGTTTCGGTTGGTATCGTCCGATTCCACGTAGAAGCTTATTAGAAGATCATTTCGATTGATAAACCTAGTTTTGGACGAAACTAGACACTTTCAGGTGAAAAGAAGAAGTTTGCTTCCTCGGTATCAAAGATACCTACCAAAGCAGGTCAGTAGAACGTAAGTCGTCCCAAATCAAAATGTCCATTGTCGGGCGTCTCGTCACGAAATCTTTGCCTGAGTTATATAAACTTTACGGGTTTCACGATTTTCATCGTGGATTTTCCTTAATCATAATCTTATCAATATTCCGATTGTCTAATTCTTCCACTCGAGCGACACTCACTAATTGATATGAAAACCGTCGCAATCTTGTCAATGCTTGGTGAAGTTGAAGTTGATGTGTTTAGTGAGAACCAGGCAGTTTATTAGGTACGGCTGATTGACTTGAAACTTCATTCAAGTTATTCCAGCCGCTCTTCTGCATTGAAGTTAGGTGACGGTAAATAACGTAAATTCACATAGCCACCGACTCCCATCAACCAGGGAGCACAATACTTATAAGCACCACTCCTATGAATACGAGAGTACCTACTGGATCCCATTTTCAAAATTAGTGGCTATCCCCTTCAAATACGATTAAAGAATAAAATCATGAAAGCATGTTCCAAAAAAGGTGAAATGAAGTAAAGGGGACACAACATTTGTAAGGGCCATTCAATAAGTAATTAATACGTACCTAAAATTTAAAAAAAAATACGCAATTTTCTATAGTGGGGTTTAATAAATTTCAAGGATGTCACTAAATAAAACCAACTTCTGTTATTCACTCATCTCGCATGAAGCTATAAAGGGATGTTCTTTACCCCTCTTTCGATGGACGTTTCACCAACATTTTGCAATGAACAGAACTGCAAGGGGATAACTTCAAGTTGATTTCGCAGTAGGTAGTAGATAATAAAATGTCAATATTTTTTCCATTTCGTCAAATGTGGCTTGAAGGCATTTAAATGGGTTTATTTGCTCCAATTCTATTATTATACCTCAAAACGTTAGTCAAAAAGTATGGAGACTTAATTTCTACGGTGAAGTGCGAGAGGACGGTGCTCAGTTCTTGTGAATGAGAAATATTCAATATCAATCATTTTCAAATACGTAGTTCAGTTTCATGTACCTTCATCATTTTCTATACATAATTTGCCCCCCTCTTCAAACCTATGTAAGCAATCAGTAATGTGTGGTTGTGCCAGTACCAAATCAGCACAGTTCAAAGCGTAGTTCACAGTCATTCAATTCATTTCAACCCCTACATACATGACTGTGTCAAGTCATTCGGCTGTATGCATATTCATGGTATTCATCAGGACCAGAACTGACATGCATTGTGAAGGGCTTTTGGTACCAATCAAACCAAATCCTACTGTAGTACTCAAGGGTTATGTTGGTGCTGTCAATCCATCCAATCTGCATACAAACATCGAAGTTTCGGGGTTCATGCCTACGCTAAACTGCTGTAAATCAATTACACTGCATTTATGGTTCGGAAGAGGCGGCATGTTGGGGATGGAGGTGTGCCGTTCAGGGCCGAGCAGCCCAAGTGGTGAACCCGTATCAGTTTCAAACATCAAAATCCACACATAGTATGTGGCGTCTCCTCCAGGCAAACATAGCAAACACTGTTTGCCTTACCAAATATATGCAAAATGAATAATTTAATTTTCATTGAGATAATCTTATATTTCCATTTTTGCCAGTTATATTTAGCCGATTTTGGAAAACTTTTATAATATTTAGGGACTATTTCATTATTAACAAGAAAGTTATATAAGGAATAAGTAAGTATTTTTTCTTGGATACTAGCCCGCAACACACCAGAGATTTGAAAAGGTCGGTAACTACGATGGATTGCGGATGATACGTGAACTAGCGCAAGGACTGGCGATGCAAGGCAAGCAGTTCAAAAAAAAAAAAAAAAAATTTCGGGACTGTTTAGAGTGAGAGGCGACGATTGGTGGGTAGGGTCTATTATTGCTATTCCCCCGACAACCTCAGGGTCTGCCATGGCAAACAATCGAGGAGCTGAAAAATAGAAACCTTGAAAGCAAAGAAACTTGGGAGATGAGCCATGGATACTTATTAGCCCCCGCATGGCAAGACATGAAACATCCCTCGACCCACATGGAAAAAAGTCCCCGTCTCAAGGAAAAAAACAGTTAGTTTTTTCGCCGCCGCAAATTTGGGTTTGACGCTGACTGGTGTCCTCTTCCCGATTTTAATGTATTTCACGTAAAAATCGTTTTTCTTGTTGATAGACACTTGGGAATAATTGCATAATATATTGTAGAATGGAGGTTTCACATCACATTAGGTCTAAATTCAGAATCTCCTTTGTTATTTATTATTTTCAAGAAAAAAAATTTGACCCCCTCAAAATTCGATGGTTTACGTTTGAGGTAGGCAGTACGTAGATTTTGAAAATCTAATATAAAAAAATCAGTCCGTCCGCGGAACTTTCCTCAATTATCATGGACCGATTTTGATGAAATTTCGTACATGGGACTCCATTTGGGGTCTAGTTGTGTCCCGAAGCTTTTGGTTGGTGCCAGTCACTTGTAAGCGGTGAAACGGGAGGGCTGTAACGAAGCAAAGGGCTGTATTTATCTCGATAAATGAACTCAATTATAAAGCGAAAAACCTAGTTGGTAGGTTGTGTCAATGGCATGGCTGTTTGATCTATACAGAAGAATAATGAACCTTTGTGTAATAATTTGCAGTGTTTTTCATTATTGTCTCTATGACTGGCCAAGCTGTTTGCCTGACGAATATTATCACCTGACGCCGCTGCACACATTGCACAGATACACGGAATGGAGTTCGTCTTGCGGATGTAATCTTCGGCGAAGAACTTGTAAAACCATGCAACTAACTATTCATTAATCGAACTATTACCTTCCCGACCTGTTACTATGAACCGGTTCCAATAAGACCATCGCTTTAGCTACAAATGTCACCTTTTCACCTTGTATATCCTTGTATATAACATGATATTATTGTATAACTGTAGTATTTTGTAATAAATTTTTGTTTCATCATTCCGCAGAACGGCAAATGGAATGGACTGATAGCTGATCTTGCAAACCGGAAGACCGACATGGTTATGACGTCATTGATGATCAATTCGGAGCGAGAAGCCGTCGTAGATTTTTCAGTTCCCTTCATGGAAACCGGGATTGCCATAGTCGTGGCCAAGCGAACAGGCATCATCTCACCAACTGCATTCTTAGGTGTGTACTTATTTTGTTATTTTGGTAGAACGTTGAGTTAGTATGAATATCGACCTAATTGAACAACGCTGTCAACTAAGGTCTCTGGAATGGAGTTCACAGAGAGATAGCAAGAGGAGTCGTCTTTGCCGGAGTTTATTATTTTATTTCATTGATGATTTATTTGCTCATTAATTTTTTATTTTTTTATATTTATACTCATTTATGAGCACAAACTTTTCAAAGCCTGCATTCTTCTCATTCTAGTGATTGGTTGAAATCTTGCTGCAAGTTTTTGCCACATCTTCTTAGGACAAGTGATAGATGTCTTACTGTATTTCCTCCGTAATTGATCTGGCGATTATTCAATAGGCTTTCCGTTTCTTCTCGTTTGAAATTTGGTTAAAACCTGCTTCCTCTGATTCGATGATATCGAGTAGACCCTGTTCCTCAAGCTCCAACTTGATATTGAAAGACCACGTTTTAAAGTTCTTTCGATTCAATTTGAAAATTGACATCTTACTTCCACCTTGTGTAACGCCACTCACATCTCCTCCTCCATTTTCTGCCATCTCTGTGGAAATCTAGGCCCGAAACCTTTGTTATACTTTTTTTCACAGAATATAAGTTTTGTTTGCAAAACACAAGTGACTACAACCTTTTCGGACATAAACGAAACCTTCATGTGGCATTTTTTATTTATTACATTTTTATTTATTAAATTTTTAAATATTTTTTTAATTTTTAGGACGTCCCACAGTAAGACTTGGGCGTCCTTATGCGATCGATCTGGGGTGAAGTTGGACAACACTCAACAGAAAAAAAAAATAACCACACAGTAATCCGTTTTAGACCATTCTGAATCCAAATCCGCGAAAAAAGCCATAGGTGTATGTCTGTGTGTGTGTGTGTGTGTGTATATGTGTGTGTGTAACAAAATCTTGTGTACTCTGCCCAGGCCTTAATTCTCAACCGATTTTCCTGGTTCTTTTTTTGTTCGACGCGGAAAACTATCTAGTTGTGCACTACGTCGCCGGAATTTCGAATTTTGCCTTTTAAGGGGGGGGAAAGGGGGGGCTAATGCTCGAAAAACGTGCGTTTTTGGGCATAATCTTGTGTACTCTGCCCAGGCCTTAGTTCTCAAACGATTTTCCTGGTTCTTTTTTCGTTTGACACGAAATACTATCTAGTTGTGCACTACGGCGCCGGAATTTTGAATTTTGCTTTGTAAGAGGTGGCAAGGGGGGGTTAATGCTTAAAAAACGTTCGTTTGCGTGCACAATCTTGTAAACTCTGCCCAGGCCTCAATTTCCAACCGATTTGCGTGTTCCTTTTTTTGTTTGACTCAAATAACTTCCGAGTTGTACATGATTTTACCAGAGTACCTAAATTCGCAAGGGGAGGGGGTGAGTGGGGGGATAATATTCACAAAATATCCGATTTTTCAATATTTCGGTTCCTTTACTGCTTACTAATTGTACCCAAGCTTTGAAATTGAGGAAAAATTCTCATTATACCTCCGGATTTTCATGAATTATTCTCTGTACCACCATGGAATTAATAGTGGTGCCAACATGGTGCCAGGACATGGAGCCATGATGCCATAAACCGCTTATTTCGTGTTTTTTTTTTTTTTTTTTTTTTTTTGTATTTCACCTTGAATACGGATGTGAACTTCGACGGACTGCCTACCAAAACTAACAGATGAAAGTTCAATGTTACGACGTATTTCCGCTTTGGTGCCAGACTGGCACCATGGTGGTGGGGGGGGGTGAACTCGAATTCGCATGTTGGGTATCGTAGATCATGGATTTTAAAATGCTCTTCAGATTCGAGGCTCCCATGCCGCTAGAAGTGTTATAGTAGATAATGGTGGGGGGGGGGGTCAGTATTTCTTGCCTAAAGTGATAAATAAATTACATCGAGTGAAACAGTTTTATCACTTAACAACTGGTTAAACTGATCTAATGCTTATCCAATGGGACGTCCCCTGGAATGCATGCATTACTAAACAATATGTTTTACATGACTCTCGGTTACACTAGCGTACATGCAACACAACACACACATGCATACCTAAACATGCATGCTGTTCCTGCTCTTCACCACTCCCTCCAACCAGTCTCCAAGACTAGCGTCAATAGAAACATACTTTTGCAAAAATCAACAACACATCATTATTCGTCCATTGAACTAAATTTCTTCAGTTTCGAACTGAATAACATTTTTGTCTCTACAGTCCACCGTTTCGGCTTCGTTATTTGCATTGATTTTTATATTCGAAAAATGAAAAATTATACATCCAAATGTATAAATTGCTTCATGAGAATGCAAGGGATACAACTACAAAAATGATGGTTCAGAGTTAAGTTCACAATGAGACACTCCTGGAGAAGCTCTAAGTACACGTATCTCCTACAGGTTTATCTCTGTCGGCTCTGATTGTAGCTAGAGAGTAGGGTAAGTCTTTTTCATTTGGAAAGAGTGTTCCCTTACAAGGGGCGCAAATCACCCTTCAATGTGCTTTTGACCTTTACTGACGATTCTTTTGTTATCTAGTTTTTCAAGTGGCAATACGAAACTACTTCTTCTTTTCATAATTCAAGGACGGAAAATCTCCCTCAGTTCTTTGTTAGATTTCCTCAGAGTCGAGCCTTCAAAATTTGATTTTCTGTTCGTTTACTCCAATAGAGAGAAAGAACAAATCTCCAAAAATTAGTCAAAAAACCGGGAGTGAGTTGATTACAAGGACCATAATTCACGAAAATTTCATAAAAATCTATTTATTTTTATATATTTATTATCTATATGTTTATTGAAGGAATTATAATTTAGAGTGCTGAAGTGTCGAAAGTGGGCTTATTTCTCCACCAATCATTACAAAAACAAGACGGAATTAACTGGTATATAAGAGTAAGAATAGCGATTTGAAAAAATGTTGGAAACTTTGAATGCGTTTTTCCAAAAACAGAGCTTCTGGAGTTGAGTCTCTTTTATTATCGCAGTGCAAAATGTAATTTGCTGATCCTGGCAACATCAAAATGGGTAGTGAACCCATTCCGCTTGTAGTAAGTACATAACTAGAAGTATCTTTATATCTTCATAAATCATCTGCATCAAAATTCTTGAATTTGAATCACCATTATCAATACTGACATTTTGACAACAGCTTCATTCACCCCACTTCAAGTTCTAAAAAATAACATATATTGTTGGGAAGCTCTAAGCAAGTGGTTTTGGGGACCGGGTTACAATGTTGTTTATGATACTAATAAACATTGTCACTTTTCCTTTTGGAATTCGTGGATATAGACGTGTCTCATTTCAAAGTGATAGTTATACTATTTCCATCCCACTTTTCGATTCTAGATCATAAAAATATCAACTGAAGTATGATAACAATTAAAAATGGCGTACCTGAAATCCTGGGCTAGTTGAATAATAAAACATATTGTTTAGTAATGCATGCATTCCAGGGGACGTCCCATTGGATAAGCATTAGATCAGTTTAACCAGTTGTTAAGTGATAAAACTGTTTCACTCGATGTAATTTATTTATTACTTTAGGCAAGAAATACTGACCCCCCCCCCACCATTATCAACCATAACACTTCTAGCGGCATGGGAGCCTCGAATCTGAAGAGCATTTTAAAATCCATGATCTACGATACCCAACATGCGAATTAGAGTTACCCCCCCCCCCCACCACCCCAACGCCAACAATGGTGCCAGTCTGGCACCAAAGCGGAAATACGTCGTAACATTGAACTTTCATCTGTTAGTTTTGGTAGGCAGTCCGTCGAAGTTCACATCCGTATTCAAGGTGAAATACAAAAAAAAAAAAAAAAAAAAAAAACACGAAATAAGCGGTTTATGGCATCATGGCGCCATGTCCTGGCACCATGTTGGCACCACTATTAATTCCATGGTGGTACAGAGAATAATTCATGAAAATCCGGAGGTATAATGAGAATTTTTCCTCAATTTCAAAGCTTGGGTACAATTAGTAAGCAGTAAAGGAACCGAAATATTGAAAAATCGGATATTTTGTGAATATTATCCCCCACTCACCACCTCCCCTTGCGAATTTTGGTACTCTGGTAAAATCAAGTACAACTCGGAAGTTATTTGAGTCAAACAAAAGAAGAAACACGCAAATCGGTTGGAAATTGAGGCCAGGGCAAAGTTTACAAGATTACGCCCGCAAACGCACGTTTTTTAAGCATTAACCCCCCCTTTCCCCCCCTTAAAAAGCAAAATTCAAAATTCCGGCGCCGTAGTGCACAACTAGATAGTATTCCGCGTCAAACGAAAAAAGAACCAGGAAAATCGTTTGAGAACTAAGGCCTGGGCAGAGTACACAAGATTATGCCCCAAAACGCACGTTTTTCGAGCATTAACCCCCCCTTTCCCCCCCTTAAAAGGCAAAATTCGAAATTCCGGCGACGTAGTGCACAACTAGATAGTTTTCCGCGACGAACAAAAAAAGAACCAGGAAAATCGGTTGAGAACTAAGGCCTGTGCAGAGTACACAAGATTTTGTCACACACACACACACATACACACATACACACACACACACACACACACACAGACATACACCTATGGTTTTTTTCGCGGATTTGGATTCAGAATGGTCTAAAACGGATTACTGTGTGGTTATTTTTTTTTCTGTTGAGTGTTGTCCAACTTCACCCCAGATCGATCGCATAAGGACGCCCAAGTCTTACTGTGGGACGTCCTAAAAAAGTCCATTCTTGCAACATGAATTTTTGAGTGAATTTTCAAAAAATCTTTCAGTTGAAGGTATGGTTAAGAAAAGGAACAATGGTATTGCAATTTCTTTTAGAAAGTTTTTTTTACACAATTCTTGGTTTTTTCGATGTTTAATATACCATACCAACATACTTCGACATGTTGGAGTCCATATTTATGTTCTACTCGTCTCCATGTACTCATAGACTACCCACACGGCTATTGTTGTTTTTTTTCGAATTTCAGTATACCATACCAACGTACTGTATGCAATGGGTATGCTTTGAAGATGTTAGGAGTCCATATTCTTGTTCTACTCGTCTCTACGAACTCATAGAGTACCCACACGGCTACTGCATTTGCTGGTTTTAACACAGAATGTGTTTTTGCGATGACCTACCGAAAAAAAATCGTCACGAAAAAGCGACAGAAAAAACCGTTACGCGCCTTTTATAACGATTTTCACGTGCAACCAAGCCGTTGGTAAGGAAATAGAACTCCCGCAGTGTTCATTGCACAGAAATTGTTCACCATTCGTTGGAAAGCTCTCAATTTATATAGTATTTTTCTTGTAGTTACATATTTATTTATATAACATTTATAGGGTTTTAGACCAAATTAAATGTCTAACAATTATTTATTTTATTATTGCCAAAGACTCCACATTTATTATTGTTGTTTTTTATTTAACGGATGACTAGCATCGCAAAAACACATTCTGTGTTCCTATGATTTCATACAGAGTATGAAAAAAGAAATAAACCGGGGGGTGCAAAGCGCCGAGTTTTAATTTTTGGAAAGTGCATCGGTGTCAGAAATTTTGTGCTCAATCCGAATATACCATAATGATTGTAAAGGTAATAACCTCAAAAACCTGGGAAACCCCATTTTTTGGGCTATTTTTGAAATTGGGACCACTTAGTGTTATCCCAAATTTCTGGCTAACGAAACCGTCCATTTGTTTGAACGGATTTCCGTGATAAAAATGTTCGAGAAATTTCATTCTAAAAATTTTGAGGCCATTGCAATAGCTTCAATTTTTTGAAAATTCGCTAATACAGAGAACCAACCAAGATTCGCTAACCAAAATTATAGTCTTTCTTCCATTTGGTTGTGGATTTCTTGGGATATGGAGAAGGCAAATCGAAGATGTTGAATACGTGTTGCTCATCTCAGAGTGTTTCGGTGAGCCTATTACAACTTTTATCCTTACCTAGCCGAGTTGAGAATGAGTCCTGATTGGCCCGGTATGTTACGAGAGAGGGCCAATGGAAGACTTCCCGCTGTCCCTTGCTTCTTCTGCTTCTCAGCAGAGCTCGTGTCGACGGAAATAATATTGTATCGTGGTGAATATTTCCTGTGGAAAATCGTTCCTGTAATGATTGTGTTCAAAGTACACAGTCTTGAACTAGTTTCTCGAATACAGTTTGGTCCTCACTAGTCCTGAATGTGATGTCTGAGGTCTGTGGAAGATTAACTGATTGAATCTTCAATCACATGGGTTCAACACTACGGTCAATCTTCCTGCGTCTATACACTCAGGAGCCTTGTTTAAATTTGACTGAGAAAATTGAGTTCTCGTCGATGAACCCTCATCCATCAGGTGTGGCAGTAAATTACAATTCACACGTAAAAGCTTGACCTTGGTTTTCCTGCGGTGTCTTTCCCGTTCGACAGAGTTAACACCTCACCAGCCATTCGTCTTCCCTCCAATTTAGTCGACACCCCTCTCTCGTAGCTCGGGGAAACCCGAAGGGGTGTTAATCAAAAGGAGGTACTCTCGTTTGTAAACCTCTCGTGTTTCAACGTTATAGAAACAAGCGGGGTGTTAGTTAGTTTGCAGGGAGTGGAGTTGGGGGAAGTCTAAGTGGAGCAGTCGGCGAACCAGGTGAGATGACGGACTGATTTATTTCGGTGGCGAATCCCTCTGTTCCGCAAAGATGGATCGGTTGAATTCTTCATTGTCACTTTCCGTTGTAATGGGAAATGAGGGCGTGGCAACGTGAAATATTATTCCAGAGGATTTTTATCGCTACTGAGAGGCCGAGCAGAGAAACACGACAGTTCGAAATTATCGTCCAACGTCAAGAACAAGCTCGTAATTTTTGACACAGTAAATCACTTAGTTCGTCATATCGTACTACATGAGTGAGGACCAAGTTTCTATTACAGTGAAATAAAATGGAACAGTCCACCAGGTCTCGGCTAGAAGATCCTGCCCCTCAGAAAAAGGTTTGTTTCTTCTAGTCCTACTCGCAATTTATGTATTATTTTACGTACCGATTTAAAAAAATTATTTTTCTGAAAAAAAACGCTGCAAATTATTACACAAAGGTTTATTATTTTTCTATATAGATCACACTTCTGCAAAGAACACGGCTTTGCCATTGTCACCAACCATAGATACTACCTACCTACCACATAATAACTTCAAAATCAAGTTTATTTGGGAGAAATAAACGCTTCACACTCAGTTCGAAGAAACAGGGAGTTGGGGTTGCCCTAATTATTAGGAAATTCGATTCCTGGTTGCAACACGAAGAAACGAACAACAATCGCATTTTGGTCGGCTAAAATTTGAACGGTGATTAGGCATCTTTTGCGACTCACACTCGTGTTTCTGATTTATCGTAAGTCCGACCCTTAAGTTCTCGTAGGAAGTGAACAGTTTGTCCTACAAAGCTCGGGGTGGTCTCAAAAAATTCTAAAAATTCAATACTATTTAAAAAAACAATATCTTTATTTCAAAAGTTTTCGAGCTAGAGCACTATTGAACATTTCAACCCTTAATTTTTTACCGTATAGAAGTTACTGGCGTCAACCAAAAGCTTCGGAGCACAACTAGACCCCAAATGGAGCCCATATACCGAATTTCATCGAACTCGGTCCATGGTAATTATGGAAAGAGCCGCGCACGGCGGACAGCGGACGGACGGCAACATTTATATTCGATTTTGGGATTCTACGTACATTGAAACGTAAACCAACAAATTTTGAGGGGGGGGGGGGGGGGTTAAAAAAAATTTCTAGGCCGATTCCAAAAGTCCATTATTGAAAATAATAAACCAAAATTGTGGCGCTGCTGAAGATTGTGTCTTGACTGAGTTCGCCTGGGACAAGATAATTCAACGGAGAAATATTTATTTCGGATATTATTTTGATAGAAACGAATGTATCAGTCTTGTAGCACCCACCTGGAACCTGGGTGAGATTGGTTGGTGGCGTTCCTTCACGAGCAATGGTGTTTTTCCTGGTGAGAAATCGTGTATGAATTTGTCTCCCTCGAAAGCATTCCATTTTCCAATTTTTGTCCGCCCAAACTCCATTTCACAGTTTTTACTTTTAAGGCTTATATCTCCGAAGTCAAGAATTGTACCGTCAATAAAAAATATTCCCCACAATTAATTTTCTTCCCCTTTCCCTGACGTTTCCATTCTAAATGAACCACACTCTTCTAACATTCCCGCATGAATATTCAAGAGATGACTAAAACGCGTGTAGATATTCATTGGCCACCAACGATGGTCATACTTAACATCAGCACCCTGAATTGCAGTTATGCATAAATTTCTCTTCGGCCTTTTCATGTAGTCGTTAAAGCAATTTCATTCCGTGGGCCATTAACACAGTATTTGGGTAGTAAAGTGTTATTTTGTTTCATTGTTGCTTCATACTAATTAAATCTTTGACACTTCATCAAGATCTCTCCTTTAAGTTATGACAGAGGGCTCTCCCGAATATAACCTGTTGCTGTTCGCGACTCCTTTAATTAAGAAGCGTCGAAACCTCTGTGTTATTTTCTCTACCAACGCTTCAAACTAACATGGATTTGTTTTGGGCTTCACAGTCTGCCGAACTTTGATACTTTGAAGAGAACCTAACTCAATACTGATAAATTGCTCTAGTAACTAAGATGAAATTCCACAAACTCATATTTCATGTTCTCTAAAAATTGTAGGATTCGCATTTTTGTTTCAAGTTTAATTTTAATGGAGATTTATTTTCTGCAATTCTTTTGTCTAAATCATTAAATATTTTCACTTTAATTTTAAAGTTATTAAAATGTATGATAGCTTTTAAGCTATGGAGTCTTATTTTTAATTACTTTCCTTTGTTACAGAGCCTTTTGACACAGCTTCGTGGATGTTGGTAGGAGTCGTTGCTATTCAAGCAGCCACTTTCACCATATTTCTGTTCGAATGGCTGTCACCCAGCGGGTTCAATATGAAGGTATGTTCCAAATAACTCGGATTCATTGAAATTTATTTGATCAAAATTTTTTTATATTTTGAGGGTCATCACTAATTCTCGTCCATTCCCATTCAATACACAATCGGGATTTCAAAATGATACTCAGATCTGTACTTTTCATACAATAGGTATTTCATTCTTTCCACGATGTAATTTTTCAATTAATAACAGAAAAAAATCACGTTTGCTATGAAGGGTGGCCAGCATATTTTCTTCTTATAAAATAACTTGAACATGTAAAATTATTTGGGATAAAACAACTTGATTGTATCATTGAGTGGAACCGCTGAGGCTAGAAAAGCGCGAATATATTGATGGTTTTCTGATTCGTCGACCAGCAACACTTTTTTGCAAGTTGATTTGCTCGTCATTGTGGACCAAAATAATGAAATTGTCAAATGGGCGATTTTCTTTCAGAACAAGAAAAGAACACACGATTTTCTTTCAGAACAGGAAAAGAACACACGATTTTCTTTCAAAACAAGAAAAGAACACACGTTGTAGGAAAACCTGATAATTTCAACTATGCATAATTTTGTTAATAAATCAGATCAATGGCACAGAGCAGCACACCTAGGCAGGGGATACCTCAGGACCAGGAAATTCCCCCGACTTGACCTCTCTCGAACCCGAAAAGGGATGAGAAGACATATGGACGAAGAAGCTATGGACCCCTCTTAAATAACCGACAGCTCAAGCCATCTGGATCAGTTAGGTGGAAGCTCTGAGCCAGTACTATTCTCTCCCAATTTCGTGTTCTCAATTATCAAAACTTAAAACCTCTCCAAATTTATATTGGTCAGTTTTGATTCAAACAGGGTAACACCTTCTGTTCATTATCTCGCCTCCCAACCAAATATCTCCCTCACTCAATTTGCTTGTGCAGGCCTCGCCCTGGTAACTAACACCTATTGAGCAGTACCTCAACCTAAATAGCTTGCTTGTGGAGGGAAATTCTCCCTGGTAACACTTGCTATTCCTTTCACATCTCCAGTACATTATAAATCACTCGCTTGTGTCTGATACTTGTAATTTATATGTACGAACCTCTCACCAAATTTCCAAACCAAAATTTACCTAAATTATAAAACTAGTACCTATTTTATTAGAAAACGCATTAATAGTGAAAGAACACAAAGTTAGCTCCTTTACACACGTATTTTTGATTATCCCAGTGTTAAACTGCTTGGTTACCTACCAATTGAACTGAAAATAAACTTTCTGCATTTATTCTTTATGCGCTCTTTTGAGAAATTGAGAGAGATGCTACCCTCAAGAGAATGTGGCGATGAGCGAATAGTTTTGTCTCCGGATTGTCAAATATCCTCGTTTGAAGGAAAACGGAGGAATTTCGGTGGAAGAGAACGCCACGAAAAAGGAAGATATTTCCTCCGCTTGCTAACATTCTGGCACTTGAGCTATAGGAATTCTCCTTCCCTGACTTCCCCTATCCCGTGCTTGGGAAGTCACGCTAAACAAGACTTCAATAAATGCTTTGGAAATTAACCAGGAGCTGAGAACACCGAAACAGAATTCATCTTGCGTAAATTTACAAAATTGCTTATTCTTGTACCATTGGCAATTTGTATACAAAGGGGGTTTTCCCCTAAGTTTCTGTACAGTTACTCCAGAGATTCATTATTAAACTGAGTGAGAAGTCATTTTTCGACTTCTCCCCATCCATAGGAATAAGGCTTCTCACTATTTCCCCAGTTCAAGCTCTTTCTCATGAGTTCTATAGGAAGAGTAGTTGACCGTATACGCTGCCTAGGGTCTCCCTTATATGGCCTTTTTAAAAAAATCACCAAAAACTGGAAGTCTGACCCCCTCATTTTGTTTCATTGGGTACCAAAGTACCCCACACAAAAATTAGTCACCCTCGGACAACGCTAACACGTGCCGTATCTCCACCTAAGTTGATAATATGAGGACTACCAAAAAGCCAGCTCATTACGAAAACGCCAACATTTTTCTTGCGTCCCATTCTTCTCCGATTGAGTCCAACTTTTTACACGTTATGTCGCTGCCGTACACATTGTGGTCTCAATCTATCCTAAAAATGTTCCTGCAAATAAAACTTGATAGCACATTTTGAAGATTATGTTAGATTAAATCTAACTACAGACTTAGGGGAAGAAGACTGCAGGGGAAGAACGGGCTATCTGCTGATTTTCTACTTTCGAGATAAATGAAGTTGAATGCGAAAAACAAAATAAAATCAATAGTTAGCCATCAAAAAATCTGAAAATTTGAAGTACTTGAGCTGTTACACTGGTGCGTGTGATAAAATAGTCGAAATACCTCCACATTAAGTTTTACTCAAGTTAAAGCGGTACAAAGTGTCCAATGTCCCGAAAAACAGCGAAGAACGGGCTCTAATACGCGATGAGGGAAATGATGCAAGGAATGTTGCTAGTTCTCTGCTAGTTGTTTCCTCAACTAGTAACCACCGTTCCTACAATGAGTTAATGTTGAGTTGGCACCTTTGCGGTCAAATCATAAACTCCTCCAGTCGCCTTTATACTCGATTGAATGGTTTCAATCCTCCTTCTCGTTACACCGTGCAATGAAATGAACGCTTTCTTACAAACTGGAAATTCGGTCATATTACTATCCCGACAAATTCTCACCTTGTAAAAAAAGGTAGCATTCTTGAGGGTAGCGTTTTCTTCAGCTTCTGGAGACAGAGCAGATTGTTTCATCACTGGGGCAACACTCATCAGACCAGCTAAGTGGGAACTCTGCTCATTCCAGTCTTTCAAACGATTGAAATGACGAATAATCGCTGACCGTTCGTTTTCATTCACGACATTAAAACACTCCTTGCGACAATCGCAAGGAGGACCGGTTGAATGTGTCTGAATCTTCAGTTTTTTATTGACATCCGTAAGCCGACCTGTGATTTTTCGTTTCCGGGACAAAGTTGTAGGAAGCGCATGGTGGGTATCATCCGGCGATGAATCGTCTCCCATGGTAGAAAAAACACCAACCAATCCACAATATGTATTACCACCGAGTTCACAAGCACGTACTATACACGAGAAAAATTATAATAGGTCCGCGAACACAGAGCGAACAACAACAGGTGCTCAGGAGGAACACTGTGGAGCACAGGAAACGCCCTGTGAATCACATTCTAGACTCTGATTGGGTACGGTGGGGAGAGCGACGGCTCAACGTTAGCCCGTTCTTTCGCTGTACCGCTCGGATAAACACGTTCTTCCCCTGCATACAAAACACTCACCTGCGGTTTTTATGTCTTTAGACCCACTTTTTCGCTGTTTTGACCTGATGGCCGTGTTCGGCGTCCAAAAATACATGTGGAGGAGCACCTAACTCGATTTCGAGGAAAAAGGCAGTTAGCCCGTTCTTCCCCTGTAGTCTTCAATTTATTGTCATCTTTCTATAAATTTCTACAAAAATCATCTCCTATATTGATCGATAGAAGTGCGATCGAAGTGGGGTTCCAAATTGTTTTATTTGTATTTTTTGCTGAGTGAAATAAGAGATTTATAGAATTATATGTGTAAGAATACAATATAAGATATATATTTCACTAGATTGTATGTTATCCAGGTTGAGGCTACCTAAATCTTGTGTAAAATCTCGTGCCTAACAAGAGACTTCCTTCGTTGTTTAATAAGCTTCACCTGATACAGGGAAGCTTCATGGCGTTTGTATGTCGGCGGCTTCTATTTTCCCTTTGAACCCTTACAGTGACTGCGGGGAACGATGTGTATGGCAAATTTATTACTTGATGAAAGCTTTGGCAAAGCCTCTACAAAGCCCTTGTCAAAACCTCACGTGCTTCCTAATAATATTTTTTTCTTCGTCCTATTGATTGAACTTTTCTTTGTGAGATATCAGACATTCTCACGTATTTTTTCTTATTCTTTTTTTCATCCAATTATTTGATACACTTTGGTGACTGCCCGGACTCGTTCAAAAAATAAGCCTTTCCTTGATTAGTTTTCATGTTTCGTTCATAATATTCAGAATTACCATTATTGAAACTGCATTTTCACTATAGTTTTTTCAACATAAATATTCGGTTGATACATTCAAAAAATAACTCTAGCGAACGACCTGTTATGTCCTTCAAATGATGATCGCAAGAATAATTTCCGATCAATTTATCGTTCAAACCTCAAGTCCTTTGGAAAACAAACGGTTTTCCCATGAACCAAGAAGAATTTCATGTCGCTCAGTTGTACAATCTTGACAGCCAAGAATCAAATTTTGTATTTGAGGCAACCGCAACTTCGGGATCACAATATTCTGCTGGTTTTGACTTTCCGTCAAAATGAACTTGATTGGTAGTTACTAATGGGAAAGCCGTGTTGTTTCGGAAGTTATGTTATAATTTGCAGAGTTCTTTGGTTATCAATCCTTTCAGCAAATGGTCTATTTGGACACTGGGAGAAGCGATGACGTTATTTTTAGTCTTTATCAAAACTCGTCGAAACGCTCAAAAGGACCCACCCGAGTGACAGGATCGCCGTGTATGCCAACGGTGATATCGCACATGCTTAGGCGAACAATCACTGAAGAGAGACCCTCTCGAGCGAACGTTGGAAATGGCGCCGCAGAGCGTGACCGGGCGCCACTCGTAGGGAGTTATCTCGGCGAAAGCAGGCGTCGGGAGTCGACGGGAGGAAGCGCCCGGTGTAATGATCCGACCGCAGATTTACGCTATTGTCATAAAATAGGGAAAGGGTGGACCCAGATAGCTCTTATATCATGCACGCAATTCTCGACGTCTACAACATGCGTATTTTCACCCGCCATTTTTTGTGGAAATCTTCGGATTTGCTATGAAAATTTCCCAAAAAATAAGCTATTTCGAATGCTTCAAAATGTTTAACATGAACAATTTAAAAATCCGTCTTGGAACCTTCTTAAAAATTCCTGACGATGTACGTAAATGTATAAATGTTATTAATGTATGCGTGAAACTCGAAGAAATAACTAGTTTTTTTAGGACGTCCCACAGTAAGACTTGGGCGTTCTTATGCGATCGATCTGGGGTAATGTTGGACAACAATATGAATCCAAATCCGCGAAAAAGCCCATAGGTGTATGTCTGTGTGTGACTAGGTGTGTGTGTGTGACAAAATCTTATGTCGTCTGCCCAGGCCTTAGTTCTCAACCGATTTTCTTGGTTTTTTGCTTCCGAGTCTACCAAGGTAGCGGAAGCTTAGTTTTCACTTTTCAAGGACGAAAAAAAAAGTTCTCCAAAATCAAAATTTTCACTCGTGTTTTGCGTTTTAGACCTTTCTGAACAATTTTGGTTCCGTGTCTGTCTGTCTGTGTGTCTGTGTGTCTGTCATGAATTCCTTGTAACGCGCATAACTATACGAAGTTATTGTTCGATTGCGCAAACGTGAATTCCTTGTAACAGCCAAAACTTCCACATTTTCCATCCGATTACAATGAAATTTTCAGGGATGTTACAAATTGGTATTTAGATGGTCCCATATGAAAATCATTACCTTCGGACTGATAGTAGTCACTGCGCATGCGCGAACGTGAATTGCTTGTAACGGCCATAACTACTACATTTTCAATCCGATTTCAATGACATTTTCAGGGATTACGCGGATTAGGTGGTAGATGGTCCCCAATGAAAATCAAGGCCTTAAAATTCACAGTAGCCTCTGCGCATGCGCAATCGTTAAATCCTTGTAACAGCCGTAACAGTTGCGTCTGAGGTGAGGATTTCAAAATCAGTCGACCAACCCCTTTGTAGATCGTATTTCGTATTTCGTATTTGTAGATCAGTGAGCAAAATACTGGACTCACACCCAGGAGTTCCAGGTTCGAATCCCAGTCTTGCTAAGAAATTTTTTGATTCCAATCACTACCGCACTCACATTTTTCGTCCGAATTTGATGAAATTTTCTAGGATTGTCCAGATTAGCGTGTAGATGGTACCCTATGAGGGTAGTGGAAGGTACTTAGAGATTGGTGTTTTCATATTAACTACTATGCATCGGATCATCTATATAATCGGGTTATGGATACGAGGAAGCTATGTGCCACACCCACTTTTTTTTTGTTCGACGCGGAAAACTATCTAGTTGTGCACTACGTCGCCGGAATTTCGAATTTTGCCTTTTAAGGGGAGAAAAGGGGGGGTTAAATCTTGTGTCGTCTGCCCAGGCCTTAGTTCTCAACGGACTGCCTACTAAAACTAATAGATGTTCAATGTTACGACGCATTTCCGCTTCGGTGCCAGACTGGCACCATTGGTGATTGTGGAGAGGGGGGGGGGGTGAACTCGAATTCGCATGTTGGGTATCGCAGATCATGGATTTTAAAATGCTCTTCAGATTCGAGGCTCCCATTCCGTTAGAAACGTTATGGTGCATAATGGTGAGGGTTACCCATCAAGGAAGCAATTCGAAGGTTATGGTTGGTAACCGCTACGTGGAACCCTGAGGTAAGCTCGGGCGTCAAACAGGGAGATTTGCTGTCAGCCACACTGTTCAACCTAGCTCTGCATGAGGCTGTCAAGAATGCAGATAAGAAGGGAACAAGTGTCGACAGAACATGGCAAATACTGGCTTATGCCGATGACATCGCTTTGTTGGTCGAAGTCTTGATGCCCTGCAGAAGGCTTTTGGGGTTTTGCATGAAGGGGGAAAGCCAATGGGTCTGCGAATAAATTAAAGCAAAACTAAATACCTCAAGATATATCCCCCGAGCCGTGTCCAGCGGGAACCCAGAAGGGTTAAGTTTGGTTCTTATAAGTTTGATGAAGTCAGGTCCTTCACCTATGTGGGGACCTTGGTCACGAATAATGGCAGGCAGCCGAGCATTTTATGCCAATATAAAACTCTTCAAGAGCCGTGTGATCTCCAGATCAACGAAGTTGAGGCTATATAGATCCCTGGCGCGGCCTGTGGTCTGTTATGGATCGGAGGCTTGGACCATGCGAGCTGAGGATGAGGCTAGACTGCGGACATTTGAGAGAAGGATTATTAGAAGGATCTATGGAGCGGTCAGAGAGGGCCAAGGGTGGAGAGCAAGACAGAATGCAGAAATTGATGAATTATTAAAACATGAATACATAGTCCGATTCATCAAAGCTGGGCGCATCCAGTGGCTGGGACATGTCGACCGCATGCCGGCGGAGGCCTGCTCGAGAATGATGCTGCGAGCTAGGATGGAAACTAGAAGACGAAGAAGTCGTCCTCGGAGTCGCTGGCTTGATAATGTCTTGAAGGACCTCCAGGTGGTGGGATTGCGGAGGTCTCAGGCGGGTGACCGTGTCCGGTGGCGGAAGTGAGTTCAGGAAGCCGGGGGCCACATCGGCCTGTAGTGCTATGTAGTTAGTTAGTTATGGTGAGAAGGGGTCACTATTTCTTGCCTAAAGTAATCAATAAATTACATCGAGTGAAACAGTTTTATTGCTCACCAACTGGTTTACATTGATCTAACGCTTACCCAATGGGATGTCCCCTGGAATGCATGCATTTCTAAACAACATATTTTTTAATAACATTTAATTTTATAAGTAATGATTACTAATAATATAGCTCATTTATGTTCGGTAGAACAAGCAGCATGGTATATTTTAAACCTTCGAAAATTCATGAATAGAAATTAAATTACAATAAACATAGGTAGATCGCTTGTTGATACAGGGTTTAACTACAGGACCGGGGAACTTCGGGAGTCGATTCTACAACTAATTTAACTAAGAAAATGACTTGAAGCAATTTTCTTTTAACCCCTTGTTTTTCCATGTTTTTCCCATTTTAAGATTTTCTTCGTGTGTTCGACTTATATCTACTAAAATTACCATAACAATACTTTAATTTACCGTAAAACAGTAAAAATAGGGCCACCGATGAAAAGGGCGTCAAATTTTCTGTATACATCACCCTGCTGTATAGATCACTGGTTCTCCATCAATAGCACCTACCACCATCTGTATTCTCCCTTGACCTTCCCTCTCAAATTTCAGCTTCCTGCGTTCAATAGGATTGAAAATGGCTGCGGAGCTCACTCAGCTGATCAGTGATCTGAAGAGTGAAGAAGATCTTCTCGAATGCTGGAGACGCCTGGAAGAGCACTTCCATTCAATAGGAGTAAAAATGGCTTTGAAGCCCACTCAGCTGATCAGTGATCTGAGGAGTGAAGAAGATTTCCTCGAATGCTGGAGACGCCTGGAAAAGCACTTCCATTCAAAAGGATTGAAAATGGCTTCGGAGCTCACTCAGCTGATCAGTGATCTGAAGAGTGAAGAAGCCTTTGAGCAATGATTTGCAGCGTTTTTTACCCGCCAACATTTTTTTTACCTACCAACTTTTTTTTACCTACCAGCTAGGTACTACCTACCACACCATACTGCTTCACACCTTCACAATCAAGTTTATTAGAAAGAACTAAACGCTTCACACTCGATTAGAAAAATAGAAAGCTTCATATGGGAATTTGATTACTGGTTACGCAGAATGTATACAAATCTAAGAAATGAACAGCGATCGCATTTTAGTCCGATAAAATTTGAATGGAGATTAGACCTCTTTTGCGATTCACACTCATGATTCTGTTTTATCGATGAAAACCTTTAAGTACTCGTAGGGACCGAACGGTTTGTCCTACAGAGCTCCGGGTGGTCTCAAAAAATTTTAAAAATTCAATACTATTTAAAATTGGTGAAAAAACGATACGTTTATTTCGAGAGTTTTCGAGCTAGGACACTCTTGAAACATCAACCAAAAGCTTCGCGGCACAACTAGACCCCAAATGGAGCCCATATACCAAATTTGAACCAAATCGGTCCAGTGTTGCTAAGAAAAGTGCCGCATACGGCGGACGGACGGAAATTTTTTATTCAATTTTCGTATTCTACGTACCTTGAAACGTAAAGCATCAAATTTTGAGGAGGTTAACATTTTTTTTCTTGCTTTTTTATTATTGAAAATAATAAACCAAAATTGAAAAGACGAGTTAGATAACGGCCGGTTTCACGAAAGCGGATTAACTAGAGTTGATCCTTGACAGAAGATGAAGGATCGCGTTACCACAGCTGATCTCGGTGTTATCAAGACTCAAACCACATCGATTTGAACCACCCTTTCAGGTGGTTTAACTCTCCGATCCGTTGATTATCTTCGAATCAAAAGCTGTTGCCATATTTAAAACCCGTAACCGAAGGTAACCGAATTCTGACCCGCTTATTTAATTTCAATCCTGGATTAAGACGACTCAAGGGGTACATTCTAAGCTTGTAGAACCACTCTAAGTGGTAAAAATGTCAAAAATGGGGTTAAAAAATGTTTTCCTAGAGATTTTTACGCACATGTTAATCACCGTCCCAGGTAATTCAGACTATTCAGAATGTATGTTGTATCGCTTACCTGTTGAAATTGAACTAATCCTTATCCACAATATCATGTTTCTACCTGATTTTGGTTTATTATTTCCAATAATTAACCTTTGGAATCGCCCAAGAAAAAACATTTTCAACCCTCCCTCAAAATTTGTTGGTTTACGTTTCAAGGTACGTAATCCAAAAATCGAATCGAAATTTGGCCGTCCGTCCGCCGTACGCGGCACTTTCCTCACTTAGCATTGACCAATTTTGATGAAATTTCCGTCGAATTGCCTGGGCACAACGTCTCCATCAAACTACAGATGGAGCTGAACTGGTAAAATCACGCGACAACGGAGCTAGCATGGCATGGATCAGGAACCCTTCAGCGAAACTATGGGGATGGAGGTCGTTGGGTATGGTGAAAGTCCATTCTGGTTCTCTACCAACAGGAGTGAGGAGGACAAGAGGCAGGCGTACAGGCAGCAGCCATCTATGCCGAATGGGATGTCAAACACCCGAAACAGCCTCGCATGTGCTCCAGATTTTCCCAGCCGTGGTAAGACCCAGGTGTGCCCGTCACAATTCTGCCCTGAACCTACTGGAAGCCTACGCTCGCCGTAAAGGATGGCCAGTATGGCTAGAGCCACACTTTAACCTGGAACAGCGAGGTTATCGTCCAGACCTCTTGGTGGTAACACCACGAGGAGCTTTCATTATTGATGTCTCAGTGGTCTCTGGCTCCGGCCAGAGATCACTCGCAGACATCAATGCTTCCAAAATTCAAAAATATGAAGTTGAATCATTACTAGATGCTGCAGCAGCACTTGCAAACATTCAGCGAATCCAACTAAAGGTGATTGGAGCAACGATCACCTGGAGAGGGATATGGCATGGCAAGTCAGCCAAGGATTTGATTCGGGCTGGTTACCCACTGTTAATCCTGGAGTGGATGACCACCCGAGTCCTAACAGGAGGATCATTCATCTGGTCTAAATTCAGGGCTACGACCACACGACGGCGTGCCACGGCTCGAGCAAGTGGGTCCCGTGGAACTTGGAGCTGAACTCGAAACCCATGGGGAGGAGAAGCGTCGACTGATGGCATAGCCAGAAGAGGCACAATCCTCCCTCCATCATTTGTGGGATAAGGTGATTCAACCTTGTCCCTCACCCCAATGTCCGGGGTCGGATCTCGGACCCTGATAACAAGCAGCCAGATGGACATGACTGCTGAGTGCTGAAAGTGCTGATACAATACTGTGATGTAATTATTTATGTACAATACCATCAATTGTAGCGGTGAAGTATTTTTTCAAAATATAAATTGTTAATGGTATGTCGGCTCCATTTGGGGTCTAGTTGTGCCCCGAAGCTTTTGGTTGATGTAGGTCACTTCTAAGGGTTAAAATTTTGAAAACGCCCTAGCTCGAAAAAAAAAATTTTTTATAAATTTAAGATAGTATTGAATTTTTTAGAATTTTTAGAGACCACGCGGAGCCATGTTGGACGTTCGCTCCCTAAGCGAACTTAAGGGTTGGACTTACAATTAATCAGAAACACGAGTGTGAATCGCAAAAGAGTCCTAATCACCGTTCTAATTTTAGCTGACCGAAATGCGATCAATGTTTTTCTTCATGTTGGTTGGTGGTAACAACGGCATAGCCGTGTTCTTTGCAGACGAGTGATCTATATAAATGAAAATAATAAACCTTTGTGTAATAATTTGCAGCATTTTTAGTGGGGGTCTCTCCTTCCTTACCACCTTAATATTACTCGGGGTTTTACTAGTGCTGGTAAGGCTGTACTTGAAAATCTCGCAATATCCTATTTGAGCGGTTTTCCAAAATGTTTCCTAAAATGCAGTTTATTTGAATTATTGTTGCTAAAAATTTATGAAAACAAAGGCAAACATAATTCATTACATTTAAACTACCAAAATGGCGTTTACATGTTTCAAATCCGAGTTCTCAGTCATGAGAAATTTTGAAACTAATCCCTTTTTCATCAAATCAATGGAGTGTATATAAGTGTGTGTTAATCATGTTAAAGTAATGTCACAAGTAGGTACCTAGTTATCTGTTTCGAATAAACTTATAAAAAGATGTAAACGTTCTTCCCTCAAAGGTGGATTTTGATGGGGAAAGAACTTATTCACAACTAATTCAAATATATTGAACTTTTCTTTCCATGACTTTGCCTATCCTCTGTCGGAAGTTTTGAATATAAATTGACAACACAATTTCATTCGAAATCGACTGGTTTCTTCCATCTTCTGTCACGGTTGCACCAAAACGATGACTAACAGTCTTGCGTTCTACTAAAAGCGAATTCACGAAAGCTCTATAGAGACAGCTTCCACAAATGATTTATGTACCTCCGTCCGACTGGGTGAGCAAGCGATTCCCGCGGACATTCATGGAAGGGGACACCCACGAAAGACCAGATATATAACCCGAGAGCGACGCGAGGTGATACAAAAGAGGTTCTCGCCAATATGAAAAATGTCGTTTGGACGGAAGAACTCCGAGACATTGGAAACTCGTTATGGTATATGAAAGTGACAGGTGGGACGTATATATTTACAGGACCCACAGTCGAAGAACGCGGGTTTTTTCGAAGGAGTTTTTTCACCTCTTATTTGCTGTTTCTCTTCCACAATGTTCAGCGACTGCCGCTGATGGTTATTGAAGAAATGACGTTAACGTCTCGACTATTTTGATGAAATCCTCACATAATAGTAATGCCTTCTTCTCGTCTGGCTCTGTGATGGTTTCTCTTCCTGACGTTCTCCAGTTGTCATACTTAAAACTACTCGTCGCCCCTTACTGAGAAACCTCTCTCCTTTTTGGCATTCAGGAAGCAACTCCAATTCTAGACTAATGTCATCGTAGAGTGACAAAAATTGCTAAGTTAACAATTGCTAAGGGAGGTTTCTTCAATACCCTCTCGGAGGCCAAAAAACATTTCTATATCTTCCCCTTCAAAAGTATAGGTATTTTCCCGTTGTAAAACTTGCGGTTGTAAAACTTTAATGATGTGATAATGATAATGCGGATGTATGAATACCTTTACTGGATCATAATGACATTAATGATTTTTACAAATCTCACAACTTCATTCAAAATTTGAATTAGGTAGTTAAAAGTTCAGTATAATATACGGATGTCACCAAGTCAACAACAAAAAACGCTTCAAATTATTACACAATGGTTTATTTTTTATTTTTCTATATAGATCACTCGTCTGCAAAGCCACCAACCATCCAACATGGAGAAAAACATCGATCGCATTTCAGTCAGCTTTAATTTGAACGGAGATCAGGCCCCTTTTGCGATTCACACTCGTGTTTCTGATTTATCGTATGTCCAAACCTTAAATTCTCGTAGAGAGCGAACGGTTTGTCCTACAGAGCTCCGAGTGGTCTCAAAAAATTCTAAAAATTCTATAGAATCTTAAATTGAAGGAAAAACAATACCTTTATATCGAAATTTTTTGAGTTAGGGCGTTTTCAAAATTTCAAAATTAATTTTTGAACCCTTAGAAGTGACCTACCTCAACCAAAATCTTCGGGGCACAACTAGACCCCAGAAGGAGCCTACATACCAAATTTCATCAAAATCGGTCAATGCTAAGTGACAAACGTGCCGCGTACGGCGTACGGCGGACGGACGGCCAAATTTTTATTCGATTTTTGGATTCTACGTACCTTAAAACGTAAACCATCAAATTTTGAGGGGGTGTTAAAATTTTTATTTCTTGGTCGATTCCAAAGGTTCATTATTGAAAATAATAAACCAAAATTACTCGAATTCAGGAAGGGGGTCCTTTATTTCACATTTACCAGGTTATTTATTTTGGTTTCGTCAGAATCAACGATAAATTGTATAACTTGAGTTTAACTCGTAAATTTCCCACACCTGTTGACAGTGTTTCCAGCAGCAAACGACGTCCAGTGATCGAAGCGGGCACAGGTTTTCACTGTTCAGGACTTACTGGTTGGTTTGGGCAGTTCTGTTTCAAGCGGCAGTCCACGTTGACTCTCCAAGAGGATTCACGTCCAAGTAAGAAACCTTATTGAACACCTTATTACATCTCATATCACATTTCACAGTAAACTCCAAGAATCATAGAAAATCTTTTTTAAATCATTATTATTATCTCTGTGTAGGTTCATGACCAACATGTGGGCTATGTTCGCCGTCGTATTTCTTGCCATCTACACTGCTAATCTGGCGGCGTTTATGATCACCCGAGAGGAATACCACGAATTCTCTGGAATCGACGATAATAGAGTGAGCCGTGACTCAATGTTACATACGACCATAAAATTAACACTAACTGGTTTAAAATTTACTTGTATAACAATTAGGATTATCAAAATAATATAATTACAAAGTACGTTGAATAAAATTTGGTCTCTCATGTTTGTTTTAGCTGTCAAAACCTTACAGCCACAAGCCTTCGCTCAAATTTGGAACAATCCCTTTCAGCCACACGGACTCTACGCTGAAAAAGTACTTCAAAGATATGCACATGTACATGAAACCTTTCAATAGATCAACTGTAGTTGGTGGTGTGGAATCTGTAGTTAATGGGTGAGTGTACTGAGACATTATTTATTTGATTTATGTAATAAAAACACACCTTGTAGAGATAAATTAGGGTCGACAAAAATGTTATGATTGGTGGTCTCTTCCTTTCGTCCATCTTTCCCTCAGCCTTCTTCAACTTTCCAAATTCCAATAGGCAGCTGTATCACAGACAATCAATGTTTTCTCCCGTGATACTATCCTGCCTATCGAAATGAAAAGATTTCTTGATCCATTCGTTGACAATGTTTTTGATATTCAACATTCAAATTCCTCACCATTATTTCCTCAAATCGATGCTAAAATTCGGATAAACTTGAATCTTGTCAATAGTGACTTGGACGCTTTTATCTACGATGGCACGGTCTTGGACTATTTGGTGGCTCAGGATGAAGACTGTCGACTACTCACGGTTGGGAAGTGGTACGCCAAAACTGGTTACGGCCTGGCCTTCACGAGAAACTCCAAGTACCTCCAGATGTTCAACAAACGCCTCCTGGATTTCAGAGAAAACGGTAACGAGAAAATTTAACTCAATTTTCATTGCATAAAAGCCATTAATCATCCCTTATCATCAGGCTATCTATAAACGGATTTGATTACATGCATGTTTACTTGATTGAAGCAATGCCCTGTATACAAGCATGGTGTGGTGCTTCATACAACTGAAGCACCATACCTACAAAAATTGATGTTTCGTACTACAACTGTTGCTGATAAATTTCTTGGTTTTAATTGATTTTTTTTGTTTTTGTTCAGGTGACCTTGAAAGGTTGAGAAGGTACTGGATGACGGGGACGTGTAAGCCTGGTAAAGAACAACACAAAACCTCTGATCCTTTGGCACTGGAGCAGTTCTTATCGGCTTTCCTGCTCCTCATGATGGGAATCCTGTTAGCTGCTGCCCTCCTATTTTTCGAACATCTCTACTTCAAGTACGTCAGAAAACATCTAGCGAAAAAGGACAGAGGCGGGTGCTGTGCTCTTGTCAGCTTGGTAAGTTGCTTCTGCATTGAAAACGCGTGCTAATGATCCTTGTATCATTGAGTATTTTTCTTCTTTAAATTTTTATTGAATCGTTTGAATCGTGTTTTAACACAGAATGTGTTTTTGCGATGACCTACCGAGAAAAAATCGTCACGAAAAAGCGACAGAAAAAACCGTTACGCGCCTTTTATAATGATTTTCACGTGCAACCAAGCCGTTGGTAAGGAAATAGAACTCCCGCAGTGAAATTTGAGAGGGCGGGTCAATGGAGAATGCTGAAGGCGCCTGAGTGGTCACTGATCAGCTGAGTGAGCTCCAAGGCCATTTTCTCTCCTGTTGAACGAAGGAACCTGAAATTTGAGAGGGCGGGTCAATGGAGAATGCTGAAGGCGCCTGAGGGGTCACTGATCAGCTGAGTGTGCTCCAAGGCCATTTCCTCTCCTGTTGAACGCAGGAACCTGAAATTTGAGAGGGCGGGTCAATGGAGAATGCTGAAGGCGCCTGAGTGGTCACTGATCAGTTGAGTGAGCTCCAAGGCCATTTCCTCTCCTGTTGAACGCAGGAACCTGAAATTTGAGAGGCAGGGTCAAAGGAGAATGCTGAAGGCGCCTGAGTGGTCACTGATCAGCTGAGTGAGCTCCAAGGCCATTTTCTCTCCTGTTGAACGCAGGAACCTGAAATTTGAGAGGGCGGGTCAATGGAGAATGCTGAAGGCGCCTGAGTGGTCACTGATCAGCTGAGTGAGCTCCAAGGCCATTTTCTCTCCTGTTGAACGCAGGAAGCTGAAATTTTAGAGGGCGGGTCAATGGAGATTGCTGAAGGCGCCTGAGTGGTCACTGATCAGCTGAGTGTGCTCCAAGGCCATTTCCTCTCCTGTTGAACGCAGGAACCTGAAATTTGAGAGGGCGGGTCAATGGAGAATGCTGAAGGCGCCTGAGGGGTCACTGATCAGCTGAGTGTGCTCCAAGGCCATTTCCTCTCCTGTTGAACGCAGGAACCTGAAATTTGAGAAGGCGGGTCAATGGAGAATGCTGAAGGCGCCTGAGTGGTCACTGATCAGATGAGTGAGCTCCAAGGCCATTTCCTCTCCTGTTGAACGAAGGAACCTGAAATTTGAGAGGGCGGGTCAATGGAGAATGCTGAAGGCGCCTGAGTGGTCACTGATCAGTTGAGTGAGCTCCAAGGCCATTTTCTCTCCTGTTGAACGCAGGAAGCTGAAATTTTAGAGGGCGGGTCAATGGAGAATGCTGAAGGCGCCTGAGTGGTCACTGATCAGCTGAGTGTGCTCCAAGGCCATTTCCTCTCCTGTTGAACGCAGGAAGCTGAAATTTTAGAGGGCGGGTCAATGGAGAATGCTGAAGGCGCCTGAGTGGTCACTGATCAGTTGAGTGAGCTCCAAGGCCATTTTCTCTCCTGTTGAACGCAGGAAGCTGAAATTTTAGAGGGCGGGTCAATGGAGAATGCTGAAGGCGCCTGAGTGGTCACTGATCAGCTGAGTGTGCTCCAAGGCCATTTCCTCTCCTGTTGAACGCAGGAACCTGAAATTTGAGAGGGCGGGTCAATGGAGAATGCTGAAGGCGCCTGAGTGGATTGAAAATAAAATAAATAATTGTTAGACATTTAATTTGGTCTAAAACCCTATAAATGTGCGCATCCACAAAGCAGGATATCCCTTTGATAATAACTTTTATTATAAAATCCCTTTTATTATAACTCTTCATTTTCATCTTCTTGGTTAGATGGAGCTCTTCTCTTGAAAGACGGAAGAGAGATTCTCCTTTTTGGACGAGGTGTCATCTGTTCATACAGCATAAACTGGAGGTTCATATCAATTGAAAAGCCACTGCTTGTAATTTTAAACCTGTTGCATTGAACGATAATAGCAGAATGGAAATATTTGGCATTTAATAGACGATCAAAAGTTCTGTCAGACACATTATTGCCAAAGACTCCACATTTATTATTGTTGTTTTTTATTTAACGGATGACTAGCATCGCAAAAACACATTCTGTGTTCCTATGATTTCATACAGAGTATGGAAAAATAAATAAACCGGGGGGTGCAGGGGGGCGGAGCCCCCCGCCGAGGCGCAAAGCGCCGAGTTTTTTTTTTAATTTCTCCATCACTGAAGAAGGAGTGCATTTGCTACTTCAACGTCTACCCCAAACGTTGGCAATGGGAAAAAGAAAAGTTTTTAGAGTGGACATCTAACTTAAATTCCTTCAGGGTAGAAGCTTCAAAAGAAACTTGCATAGGGACAGTGAGAATACCTATCACTGAGTTACCTATATTAGGGTGGGCCGAAAAACCATTTTTTGTTTGTTCCGTATTCTAATAGTGCGGAAAAGTTGCAAAATGTTTCCAAATGAAGGGGCAAATTTTTTCTAGCAAGTCTTCCATTTGCACAAAGTCGTTGAAATTGAATAAAAACCGTGAAAATCGCTTATTTTCCGAAATTTTTAAACCATTATTAAAATAGTCCTTTGTAGTTCTAATAGTTCGGGATTGACACTATGGACCCTCGCGTGTTCAAATCTGTCAAAAAATTGCCAATACGATGATGTTTTCATCTCGCGCAATGAGCCAATAATATAACATTTTTCAGTTACAAACCCAAAAATGGTAGAATTTGGTTCCATGTAAAAAGTCTTTCGAATGCCTGTAGTTTTCTTTTTTGGGCTTTAAAACAGCAGTAAGGCAAGGTTGACTCCTTACAACGTTGGTTTGTGAATGTTTGGAATGTCATTGTATGTGAAAACATGTTCTGATAACTTGTAACTTAGCTGATCGTGCTAGCGTGCCCGGTCAGTCCTTGTCTTCCGCGGTGGATGTGAATTGTAAAACTACCGCAATCATGTTTATTATTTGTGATTTTTCGTCCGTCGTGAGATCTTATATTGTTTGTATATCGATTACATCGGACTTTACCACCAGTCTCTCAAAATGGAGATCATAGTTGGATCAGATTCCCCTCGTAGGAATAAACAGAGTTCAAAGTGGTTCAGCAACAAAAAGGTTCTTCGAATTATGAATATTCCTCATCTTTGACTCACAGAGCATGGGGAAATCTCTCACGTTTCGAGGGGCAGTCTTCGAAGCTCAAGACATCATTCGCCATCACAGGTGTAATGATCCGATCTGCGACACGCACCTCTGGAAAGTCAGGCACGAACTCGACCTGTCACGCATGCGCATCCGCCAGCTCGAAAAAGAAATGGAAGCCCATGGTATCAAACCGTCCCAGAGGTAAATTTTTTAACATTTCAACGCTAATTTCGAATTTTTGTTTTGTATTTTTGTGTGTTTTGGTACACATTGTAGTTTGTTGAATCGTGTTCACGTGGAACGATTTATTTATCTCGGGATTGTGTTCATCTATCACTTATTTTATCCAGTGTTTCCGTTAATATTTCGATCGCTATTGACCTTCTAATTCTATTATCATGTGAGCCCCAGATGAGAAAAAAACTATTTTCCATATTTTATTACATTTAGATGAATGATTTTGACACCTAGCAGTTTTTATGACAAACCAATACCTTACTTTTCTTCTTACAAATTATTGAATTAAGCTTCGACAACAAATTACACAGAATTTACCCTTGAAAATTACTTTCCTTTATGCATGCAAAATAATTGTTTCGAATTGAGTTGTACGAGTAACAGTATACAAAACTGAGACAAATTTACCTCGGTAATTTATGTAAAATGTATGTACAAGGTGATCCAAAACAGATGGTGGAGTTTCAAAGGGCGATTAACAACAAACAACACAACTTAGCAGAATGCGGTTTGTTTTATTTGGCTCCACACATCACCCCTTTTTGATAACTTAAGTCCTAAAAATTACATCAGGAAGGTGGCTGACCTCAACAGCGATACATTGTTGAAGGCGATTTTTAAAGTTTTCAATTGCTCTCTGGCACATTTCGATGGTAATCGCGGCAATTTCTTCACTGATTCGTGTCTTGAGGTCTCACAGAACACCTTTTCTTTCAAGTAGCCCCATAGGAAAACGCTGCAAATTATTACACAATGGTTTATTATTTTTCTATAGATCACTCGTCTGCAAAGCCACCAACCATCCAACATGAAGAAAAACATCGGTCGTATTTCGGTCAGTTTTAATTTGAACGGAGATTAGGTCTCTTTTGCGATTATCGTACGTCCAAACTTTAAATTCTCGTAATGAGCAAACGGTTTGTCCTACAGAGCTCCGGGTGGTCTCAAAAAATTCTAAAAATTCTATAGAATCTTAAATTGAAGGAAAAACAATACCTTTATATCAGAGTTTTTGAGTTAGGGCGTTTTCAAAATTTCAAAATTGATTTTGGAACCCTTAGAAGTGACCTACCTCAACCAAAACTTCGGGGCACAACTAGACCCCAGAAGGAGCCTACATACCAGATTTCATCAAAATCGGTCAATGCTAAGTTCCGTACGGCGTACGGCGGACGGACGGCCAAATTTTTATTCGATTTTTGGATTCTACGTACCTTGAAACGTGAACCATCAAATTTTGAGGGGGTGTTAAATTTTTGTTTTTTCTTGGTCGATTTCAAAGGTTCATTCTTGAAAATAATAAACCAAAAAGGGCGACCAGGAAACATCAGCTGCAGTTTCACCACCGAGATTTGTGCTGTGTGGGCTGTAGCCCCATCTTGTTGTAACCAGATACCCCCCAGATCCTCTTCTTCAGACAACTGGTCCAATTCGGGTTCAAAATATGTTTCCAGCATGGCAAGTAACGCTGAGAGTTGACAGTAACAGTTCTTCCGCCCTCCTCAAAAAAATAAGGTCCGATCACCCCAAATTTGGAAACGGCATACCAGACTGTGACTTTCGGGGAGTGGAGAAGTCTCTCGTGAATTCCTCTAGGGTTGTGGCTACACCAATAGCGGAAATTTTGTTTGTTAACCGCTCCAGAGAGATGGAAGTGGGCTTCATCTGAACTGAAAAAAGTTCGCCAAGTTTCCTTCATCAATGTACCGCTGCTGAGGGCGCTCTCCTTCACTTAATTTTCAAGACCTGAGTTATCAAAATGGGGTGGGGTGTGGAGTCAAATAAAATAAACCGCATTCTTCTAAGTGGTATCGTTTTTTTTAATCGCCCTTTGAAACTGCACCATCTATTTTGGCTCACCCTGCACTTTGTTTTTTCTAGGTGAAATAGACTTTAAAAAAAATTCAAATTTAGCCGTACTTAACGTATTCTATTCGTTATTTGTATAGATAAATGTAAATTAACGAGTAGGATAATAAACTAAACCGTCCATTCAACACTGCCTGCTCAAGATGCCTACTCCATCATCATTATGAAATACTGCATTAATAATTATGGGAGATCACTCGTGCCAAGTTTCAGAGGATGTGTAAACCTCCTAATGAACTTTATTTTTGTGTCAATTATCCAACGTTCATCATTATCGTTGATTGTAAATTATCATCTGGGTCTCACTTCACTTTACATTCATTACGCTGTAATTCACCGTATTTGAAGCGAGTGTTTCACACTAACTTTCGTTCTTGCCGTTTGGTACAATTCCTAATCAGTCAACACGCTGGTATTTTGTTTTCATGATTCTAATAAATGCATGGTTTTTTTTTCCTGTAATATGAAAAACTGTTGCCATGTAAAATTTTTGGGCCTTGTCACGAACGTTTTCTTTTTTTTTAATCACGCTTTTGTTTCCGAAATTTTGATTTTTTTGTTCTTGCGTGTTGAAACAATTTGATGAGGAAGTTAATCAATAATAAAATTTACCAGATAGGTTTTATCAGTTTTATCAGGGAGAATCCATCGACTACATCAAATTCCTTTAGTTGTGACTTTTTTTACAATATCTTTATATGTTTCAATCTTTTTTTTTTTTTTGTCTATATTGACACGAACAATTTCGAATTACACGACTTTAGATCATCATGAATGATTTCAAACTGATACAATTTGTTCTAGTTAGCTTTTAATATAGTTCATATTACCTATAAATTATTTTTGTGAAGAAAGAAAGAAATTGAACTTAAATTTGACCTAGAATGATACCGACAACAAGACCCCTTTCTGGTCATGAGGTTTCCTGATTATCATTAGTCATTTAATTTTGAGCTGAATCATCCAGTGGTACCTTTGTATCCACGCATCAATGTATAGTACCTAAGTTCAGTCGCAGTTTCAGTTTCCAAACTTGATCCAGTATTTAGAGCTCGTTTCCTATTGTTTTGAAATTATTACATAATTGTAAATCACGAATAAGTTTGTTTAGTTTATACACCAAACTTCAGTAGACATGACTAGATTCTATTCAATAGCATACTATCTCTTATCTAATCTCACGTACTGAACACTTATCTGATTGGATCTTGCACAAATCTATCCTTACACATTATTACCTCTTTTGTGTAACACAATAAACCCATGATCTATTTCTACACTCTACATGTCACAAACGCATCATCCAAGCATGAAAAGTTTTCTGTCACCTTCCATGCCGAATTATACCTACATTCAATATTTCCAAGATCGTACTACACGCGGCGGAACAACTGGTAACATCAGGTACATTTATACAAACCCCAATATTATTTTGACAAATTTATTAAAAATAGTAATTAAATGATCAGTAATAATGTAGAGTTAGTAATCTAATTTTTGAATGGTGAAGTTGAAGGAACAAGACTATATTTTGGCCTCACTTAGGTAGTAGAGGTAATCCCAGTGATGTACGGTGTATTCACTTCCCCAATAACACTATAATGCTATGATGAATTAGTTGTTCACACGAGTTATCGACAACAATCATATACAAAACTCTTAAGAGGGTCTCAGTCGGTCGCCTTTCGTTCCTCGTTCCTGGTCAGTGTTTCGCGAAATTGAAGGGTCAAAAACTTAGAAAGTTGTACCTAAATTTGAAATTTCAAAGGATTTTAGAAATTCATCAGTGCACTGCCCTAGGGAATTGAAAATCTGAAATATTGCCGCTGGAATCATCAAAATCGAACAATAATTGCCAGAGAAAAATGGGAAAAACTGTTAATTTAGTTACGTTTTTCTCATAAAATGGAGCTAAACTTGAAATTTTCTAGGATTTTAGAAATTCATGGGCCTTGGGAATTAAAAAACTGGAAGATTGCCGCTGGAATCATCAAAATCGAACATTAATTGCCAGAGAAATATAGGAAAAACATGGAAAAACCGTTTATTCAGTAGTTTTTCCCATTTTTCTCTGGCAATAATTGCCATTGTTCTGGCGAATAATTATTCTTGTTCGATTTTGATGATTCCGGCGGCAATATTTCAGTTTTTCAATTCCCTACGGCCGCGGACTAATACATATCTATAATCCTTTCAACTTTCAAATTTAGGTACCTACACCTTTCTAAATTTTTGTCCCTTCAATTTCGCGAAATACTGACCCGGAACGAGGACCGACTGAGACCCCCTTAATAAAATATCAACACAAACACCAAACAAAAGAAAATCAATGACAGCACTACTGACCGCGGAAAAAAACCTCAGCGTTGTCAGAAACTTGTACAAAACGTCCGAAAATATAAAGCCGGTAATCCTGTTTTATGGAGGAGGAAGAGAACCAAAGATGGTGACACTTGCTGTTGGGTCCAGTGTACCGCGCCCCCAGATTCCCCATTGCAACTGGATTTGGCCCCTCACCGGTAAGTAATATAAGAACCGCAAAAAACGTGAATGTAACGGTGTCGTCCGTTTTTTCCGTATTTTTATTCACTTATTATCGTCATGCGATCATATGTCACTTTTTTGTCAGCGCATGCGCATGAGCAATGTGGTTTCAGACTCACGCTTTGATTTTGTTTCCGCGCCGACAATATAAGGTGTAATGATGTATATGTTAAGGCAGGCGGTTTTTGTACAATATACAACGGACAGAAGAAAATTGGGAGGATCTTTCATCAATCGTCGATTCAATTTTTGGTGGTTTTCTTGATTCATCAATCATACGCGTTCATGTTTCCATTTGTAAATATTCCACTGGCATGTATTCAATGCTATAAACTATGAAGCAACTATGAATCATCAATAATCTACGTAATTTGGCAATACCGCAACACCATTGATATCTGAGGATTACATTGTTTATCTTAGAGCTTTAAAAAGATGACTAGCACTCAAGGATCAGTCAAGAATCAATTAAAGGAAAAATTCATGAATAGGTGTGATGGAGACTCACTGTCCACATGAGGAACGCCTGCAATCACTGTGTACATCGTGATGATCTCTTAAGGTTGCTTATTGCAACCCTCCTAGTTGAGTAACCCAGGATGTAATGGTTTATGGTATTTTATCAACTCTCTCAAGTTTAGAGTGAAATTACATCACTAGCATTCTCAATCCATTGAACGTATCAAACATTATAACCACCATCTCCAATCGTAGATAAACATCAAGGTATCTATCAGTTTTGTAGTATGCATTCGAATTCGAGATCTTACCGAAGTGATTCAATGTGTATTAATTTATAATTTTCGTGTATTTTCCTGTGTATATATATCGACATCCAATCGTTTATGTTTCTGTTAAATAGCTGACGAATGAGTGTATCTCCAAAATCGAATCATATTTGAGAACGTTATTTAACCCAATTATGGATCTTGCTACCTTATAACCATCATTATCGAGGTAACACGTTATTGGATGGTTTCCAGTGATTTCGATTTCAATGTGGACTGGAGCCGCGAGATGCCCAAAATTCTGGCGGCACAAAATGCTAGCCGTGGAGGAGGTGTTCGGGGTGCAGGGATGGGTCGAACAACGACCATGCCTGCCCTCAAGCACAGAGGGGAGACGAGGAGCCCGCAGAATGCTAGGGGCTTCCTCAACCTTCCTCAGGGGTGAGTGAGTGCGGAACGTGTCTCAATCAAGCCACAACTATTCCATTTTCGTAACGGTGACAATGTTTTCTGACAGTGAACAACGGGTACCAAAGGTTACAACAGCCACCCAGTCCAATACAGCATCGTAATAGCCCAATGGGATCACGGGGGAAAAGGATCAAACTCCTCTTTTCCTAATTCTGAGAAAATCGAAGAACAAAGTTGTCCCAGGCAGACGCTATGCATAAAATAAAGTGATCTGTTTGGGCCAACTGACCGATAACTTAATTATTTTTAAGTGACAAGAAAGAAAATTAAGTAGATTGGAGATAATTTCCAGAAATAATTAAAAATTTCAAACAAGGTATTGACCTTTTTTCCCCACTTTTTATTCGCGTTCTCGAGTCGCCATAATACCTAATATTATATCACCAAGTTAGTAATTGTTTATTCAAATCTCTTAATTCACTTTAGTAAATTTACTATGGTTTGTAGGTACCTTCACCTTGTAGGTAACTGCACATTGTAGGCATGTTACCTCCAGAAAAATGATCAGCAAAAAGTAGCTTTATTTCCCAAATTAGGCATAGTTTTTTTCAAAACATTGTTGGAACAGTGCAATCACGGAACAAAGGTCCGTCGCAATATTAAATGAAACCATCTCTTCATACCCGCGTGAATCAGAAAATTTTAGCATCGGGGTTGACGAGAATCTCACACAGGTGTTTTAAATCCTTTGATTTTGCTGGTTTGATGGGTATGGGGCCGTTGTAAAGGTTCCCCAATGTTACACCTGCTGTTGGTTCTGAAGTCATCTTCTTCTAAGTGGAAGGGGTTAATACAGTTGTCTGATATTTTCCGAAGAAGCAGATTTTGTGCCTAATGAATCATTGGTGTGATGCCGTACAACTAATGCAAAGGCGAGAAAAGGGGTCTTAAATCGGACACTGATCTTTCTTCCCTGCGAGCGCACGGAATCTGATCCTTCTCCCCCGGAGCCTCGTATTTGTTTTACTTTTAAAACGAATGAATGCGATATTTTTTCCCCAAAGTGAAACAACTCTCGGTTCTACTTCTTCCAAGCTACACGATGGCGTGCTTATATCAATTCGGCCGAAAATTGGAGTTTGATCCTTTTTTCCCGTGACCCTTCACACACAACGGGGCAAGCTTGGTCTTCTCATGTGGTTAGACATGAATTTACCAAATGCACATCTGATGGAAACGTCCATAGACGTTAATCAATCTATCGTATTAACCAAGACAGCATTTCTAACCGTGCTCTAAGTACCTTTTAGAGCGTTACTTGGATGAGTACGCGTTATGGTAGTTGAGTAACTACTGTGATGTTGAGAGTCTCCTATCCATATACTTTCCACATACTTTCTTCAAAATTTCTTCAACATTATGGATGGCAGGTGACATCTCGATAGCTGAGAGCAGTTGTTGTCGAGCGGAAGAAAAGCTATCCTCAAGATCATATTATCCCATCAATGGATATAGCACATTGTTTGAACACCCCGCCGTTTCACTGAACGGTTATTCCAAATTAACCACCTAACTCAGTTCCGAAGCCCACCAACCGGTCAGTGCTCACACCCCGTTTAAAAGCCCAATCCCGTATATTCATAAACTTGAATATAAGAACCATTACGAGTACATTTTAGACAATCAAAGAACATTAAATAGTACTATCAGAATGACTTTGTATCGCCCCCGGTTTTGCCCCTTTCCGCCTTCTTACCTCAGTCCAGATCTCAATCTTCAACAGTTTACCCATTTACATTTGAGTGCTGCTTATTCCTGTTTATTATCGCTGTATTTTCAGTACAATATGCCGTTTTCCCGTACAGTTAATTGCCGTAATATTTCTCCCGATTCCCGAGATCAATCAAACATTATGATAAGGATGACCAACGTATGATTTTTACAAAACACATACCTGGGTTTATGGTAAAACGATTTTAAAACTACGATTTTCCAAAAGTTTTTGAAAAGGAGTATTGTCAGCTGTTTTTTCTTTCATGAAAAAAGTTGGATATTTTGAGGGATAGAATTGTTAGGGGCGAGGTGTCTCTAGAGACTCGAAAACTGCCTGAACCCCTACTCACGCTCACTCCACTGGACTTGGGACCAGCCATTCTTAAGTATGCAACCTACTCATATATTACCTTCCCTTTATAGTCTCCGTTTGTACAGGGATATGACATATTTTTTTCCACCAAGAGTCTTATGCAGCTTCTTCTGAGTTACGACTTAGTGCGTCTCACTTCGAGATGACGATAGGGCCCTGGAGCTTCAACTTTCTTCAAGATAAGGTTCTTCACCTAAAAAAGGAGAAGTCCAACGTAAATCTCCAAACAATGCTTGCTCCTAAACTCCAAACATTGTGCATTTTTCATAATATCTACATGATTTGGACTATAGCTGCCGAATTTAATATTTATGTATGCATATTGCATTGTAGAGGTACTCCAAAGTGGCTAGTTCACTGTCATAAAACTCGTCTATAAATATCCAGTTATCGTTACTTCTTGTTTATTGTTATCTTACTATCAACATTTTAACTGGACAAACTCATTTGAAATGGCGATAATTTGTTTTTTTCCGACGAAGAATGGTTCGTAGATGTGGCATTAGAGATCGTTCTAGTACTAGTTAAGGTTACTCCCTCAACAGCTCATCCCCATTTGTGACTGTGAGAGACGCTGAAGAGGAAATAACCGTCAATCAATAGAAATCCTGGAATGTAGACTAAGTTTAATATCTCACCTCTGGACAACGGTGAAGTTGCATGTGCTTACCAGCTGATGATGATGTGCATGGCTCTAGCAAGGGTCAGACTTGATTATTGAGAGCATTAAAATATAATTTGATAGTTCAATGTTCACACAAACGTCATAGTGAGTCCTAAACGATTTCGCCAAACACATCATTGTTCAAAGACTCTGATAATCAGCACCTTGTCGTACACCAACTTCCAGTAATATTGTTATAGTAAATGTAATCTACTCATATATTCTTCTCAAATCTCAAGACGTTTAAGTTCCAACGTGTAGGAGTGAGATGGCAATACATTTATTAGGCGCAAGATTAACTAGTGTTGGTCCTTATGCCCTATTGCGTATGCGCGAGGTTACTAAGCTATTTTTCGTTAATTAAATCATAGCTTTTAGTAGTCTTACCCAGCCTCAAAAGGATCTTACATACACGAACGAACAATAATTATTTTTAATCTGAGAATCGGAGAGACTCTCTCAAATCTGGATTGTTGACAACGCCAGTAAGTGTAAAATCAGATTAGCCGTTCGATTGTAAGTTATTGCAAAGTGTGATTTTATTATATTTTTATTTTATTTTATTTATTATTACGGTTATTTAATTCTAAGATCCATACATGGAGGAGGGTCGTTGAAGACGGGCCTACACGCACCTTATTTAAAAGCCAACGAAAAATAACTTAGAAACGACCAAATCCTCGCGCTTGCGCATCAGGGCGTACAAACCTGCCTGCTCAAGACACTCCTTTCATACTGCAAATTTTTCAGGAGCCGTTCATTAGCTCAGTTTGAGACCATAAAAAATATAATTCCATGTTTCATATTAGCTTAGCTTGCACAAATACATGCATCTGTACTGGAATCTGTACTACTATTTCTGATCATACCTATAATAAATAATGTTTTGATATCTTCTAAAGAAAATTTTCAGACTCCTGACTATTAGATTCTCGAATAGCATTTCCGCCTTGAGTTGCATTGAACCTCTCCATGACTGTTAAATAGCTCAAGAACAGCTTTCAATCCATTTCTATCTCCTACTTCAGTCGTCGATAGATCCTTTCATAGGTCAGTAACCTTCCAGTGCCTAGTTAGAAATGTACGACACCTATACTCGACTCTACCGGAAATCCTTGGAATCGTAGCAACTTCTTCTAGAAACCTTCTACAAAGACTTCTAATAGAGCACCGATCAAGGACAATCAAGGAACTCTACCAAACTACCGAATAAAATCGGAAAAGTCATTTGAGTCGCCAAGGAGTATTCTGATTTTGAAATTTTCTCATCAGAACTGCATGGGGATCTAAAGGAGGTGGAGGACCTCCTAAGTTTAGCCCCTTCCAACAATCTATGCCAGCTGCCTGGAGACGTCAGTACTTCAGGAAAAGCATACTCCGATCTGCTGGAAGCGTGGAAATAACGTGAGTGAATGACAAATCTCCCGAAGTGCTTTATCCAGTTCCTAAACACTGTATACTTTATTCGGGGTTTTCAGAGTTATTTCAAATCTTTCGAAATGTAACCAAGTTTTCATTACCGTCGCAGAGTTCACAATGAAAAGAGAGCATCGCGGGATCGAATGAGTCAGGAAGGGAACAGAGGATCAAAAGAAGATTCGGATCCGGGAGAAGGTCCGTCTAGTGAACGTTCAGAGAAAATTAGTACACGAACCGTCCTCAAAACGGAAGACGGTATTGAAATCAAGTAAGTCAGAAAATTTGAAATACATTCAAAATATAAATTGGATCGGCCTTTCTGATGCGCGGTTGGCACCTTTCTACTGATCGTCATAAAGCATTATTAAATTCCATCGAGAAATAGAGGATTTCTCCGCTTTTACGTAAGGCAAAATGCTGAACATAGAATCGTGTGCTGTGAGGACAGTGGTTCTTGCCAGCACAGGTAGTCAATGGACCGAGAGAGGTTCTTGAACCTATCCTTACGAAAGCGCCCTTCACCGAGCAAGGCTGAGTTATATGGCATGGCTTTAGAATTAGAGTTGATCATTTTTGTTCGACAGTGTCGAATCCGAAAGGGTCGAATCGATTGAAGAGGAAGAAGAAACGTTTCGAGATTTTGATACGCCGCATCTGTCAAGGAGCTTGACCACGCCTAATCCTCGAAGGTACCGCAGAATCATCAAATCGGAAGGTGAAGGCTATGATAGTACCGAATCAGCGGGCAGCACGTAAGTGAGCACTAATATAATTTCTTGATTCAATCGATGTACATCATAAAATAGCAATGCACCTACCAATCATCAAAAAGAAACTTGGGATCGAAATAATGTGTACGAGGGTAATTCTGGTAACCCTTTTGAACTGTTAGGCTCTCAAGCAGGCACTATGATGTGGTAGGCATAAGTAATTCGGAAGTATGAAAATGTACAAAGAGTGGTGAAAATTGAAAAAATCCACACAAAAGTTCAATCTTCCCAACGAAGAACTTAGTTCCTTGATGATTGGGAAGTTCTCAGTTTCATCATCATTCGTAATAAGAAGTAAGTTATTATCGTCAACAAGCACTGATCATAAAAGTATCCAAACTCTTGCAGAGACCATTCGGCAATTCAGTTTGCTTTGTCCGACCGGAGACTCCAAAGAGGGAGTGAGACATCGGAAGAAGACTTCAAGCAAACTAATTTCCGAAGAATGACTGTCTACGATCGACGGAACCATTTCAGGAGATCGATACTGAAAGCCAGGCAGCAGCAAGGGCCCGGTAGTACCGGTAGTTCTACTAGGTCTCAAGGTAGCCTAGAGCAGGGGTAAGTATCAGCTCGCTGTCAAGAACAGCAATAAATGTGGAAAAATAGCATTGATACCATTCTAGTCAGCCATGGATTCCCGTATAATTTCTAACCACTCTAAGAATCGAGCCGGGTTTACTGGAATATTTCCGTACATAGTTTACAATTCTTTCAAGGCCCAAACCTACGAAACCGAAAAGCCAAGCGGGTCAACATCCTTTCGTGAAACCTATCGATAATGGTCTTGGAGCCTCGCTTGCAAGTCCTCCAGCAGCAACATTGAACTTTTTTCCCCGATCTGAAGGGAGTTTGGATTGCAACAGCGTTAGGTGAGAATTCAAGAATTAACCCACTCATTAACTGCTTACTTCATTATTTTCAATATCATTGTGTATTTAATACATCTTATTTAGCGTGGATCGAGGTCACAGTAGTTTCGAAAGTGACCCAGGAGGGCGAAGTGCCAGACAAACGAAGCAACTGACGTTGATGGCAAGTCCTCCAGAGAAAACTAAAAGTCAGCAATTGTTGAAAACTGACAACAGCCTGGAACTCGGGTGAGTTGAATGAGGCTACTTTGGACCAGTTTGTCATTTTTTAGATGCCTTATGTTAGGTAATCTAGATCATATCTAGAGTAGGAACTCAAAAAGTTGAGTTTCTTCATTCTTGGAGTACCAGAAAGACAACTACCTACTCAGTAGTATCTTACTCTCATAGTGGATAGAGTAGTGTTTATTGAGCTTGCTGTAACACATAGAACGGTTTACATAGTTCGAATTCTAGAGCCTCTGGAGCACCAATCTCCTAACCAACTATGAATCTGAAATGAGCAGATGACTAATGGAAAGCGGAACTTTATGGAAAAAGAGCTTTACCATGGTAGAACCCTCAATTCCTTACTAGATCCACATTCATCTAACATCCAAAATCACCTCAGTCAGTTGGTATGAAAAGTAGTATTCCTTCAGTTCGATAATCCTACGAAGTATGTGACCTTCATCCTTCAATTCTTCAGCGTGTTGGTGTTACCGTGGGTTTTTCGCTCTATAAAACTAAATTTGAGACGGAGCAGTGAACGAAAAAATCTTCAGCGAACGAAAAAAAATTGAAGTGTTAAGTTGAAAAATTGTGTACCAACTTTTTAGGGTTCCGTCTAGAGGACACCACAGTTTTGAAAGTGATCCTGGCACTAGAGCGGGGAGGATCTCAAAAGGGCAGCTGAAAGGCCAGCTGAAAGGTCAGTTGGCAGTTCCATCACAAAGATCCAGAAACATGCAAAGATCAGAAGGAAGTTTGGCAATCGGGTGAGTGGAAGTAATACGGTTTGACAACTGCAATTTCATGATCACCTAAAGTATACTAATTTTTAAACCGGATGATCCGATGGGACGGACATAATCCAAGTCGATACAACCCGTCACATTTATATCTGAATATTACAGAGAGCAAAGAAGAAGAAGAGGTGACAGAATGGCTCACGCTCATTCAGGTCCGATACCCCCTCAATTCCAAAGGGTTCGTCGGGATCTGAAAAAAGAAATGGCTGAAGCTAAGAAGTACGCGGAAACTGGGTGAGTCGGCTGTCAATAAATATACCTGATCCTACGTCCCGCACCACAAATAATATTTCTAACAAACTTTGTGCAAAACTAAACCTTGATAACACGTAGTTTTATGTACCTAATCAGTGAATATAAGGATATAAGAATATAAACTCAAAGTCTCAACCCAAATTGGAAACGATTCTTTTCAATTTAGGTTGAGATCGAAATCAGATGATACCCCAATCTTGGTCAGGCTGTGCAGCTTGAAGCGCAAGAACGGCGACGTGCCTAATACAGAGAGTACAGGTAACAACGGCAGCCCCTCGTCTTCTGAGGGGTTTATAGCCGTGGGGAGGGAAGACGGCAACAAAGAAATTCTTATAAGGTATGTAAAAACGAAATCAAATCACTTTAAAAAGTGTCGTAACTCCTGCTGAAAGAAGCACTGTTATTGAAAACATGCTGCTTCACCCATCAAGGACTAAAATCATCCGAACACCGAACTCCTCCTGATTGAGTCGATTATGAACTGTTACTATATTATATACGATAGTAATCCAGAATGCCTATCATTAAAGCTATGGCTGTTTTCGCTTTATGCGGCATGAAGCATTGACATAGAAAATTTGGAAGGTTTCCGCTCAACAAGTTGGTAAAATGAATTTAGCATCAACCGTAAAGCCCAACTATACAGAAATTACTATTATTATAGGTATCCGCTTACAAAAATTAAATACTCGATAAAGTTATTGCAAATGCATATTATAAATTTATCTCCCTACGTAACTTAATTATGGAAAATAGAACGTGAAACATGTTCTGTACGTCGGAGGTTGCCTTGATTATTGATAAGGAATCCAAAAAACTAGTTAAAAGTCTCGCTTCAGCTGGCCAACTTTACATTAGCAACTGTTTGCTATTCATTACAGCTTTATTGGGATTTCATTGAAAGTCCATTACACTTCCCAAGTAGGTGCATAAAACACTCAGATCAGCCTCGCAGGACTCTAGCAGATTAGGATGTATGAGACCTTTGAATGAAGAAAAGGATGATTAACTTCTTAGGAGGAGCTTAAGGCCTTCAGGCAAACCAGAGATAGAACTGATAGCCTACATCGTCAAAATGGTAGAGTGAGTGAGATTAAGGAGCTGATGAGAGTATACTACAAAACATTGCTACCACGTTACCATATCTACTCGATGCTGAGAGGGTAAGGCGTCGAAGCACCGTGGCAGTGCACGTGGAGCTAATAATTTTGGTTTATTATTTTCAGTGATGAACCTTTGGAATCGACAAAGAAAGACAAATTTTTAACCCCCACCCCCCCTAACTCAAAATTTAATGTTTCACGTTTCAAGGTACGTAGAATCCGAAAATCGAATGAAAAATTTTCCGTCCGTCCGCGTTCCGCCATCTGCCGTACGCCGTTTGCGGCACTTTCCTTTTTTACCATTTTCATTATATCACGTATATGGGCTTCGTTTGGAGTCTAATTGTGCCCCAAAGCTTTTGGTTGATGTCAGTCACTTGTAAGGGGTGAAAAATAGGGGTTCAAATTTTGAAACGCCCTAGCTCGAAAAATTTAGATATGAAGGTATTTTTTCCATCAATTTAAGATAGTATTGAATTTTTAGAATTTTCAGAGATCAAGCGGAGCCGTGTAGGACAAATCGTTCGCTCCCTACGAGAATTTAAGGGAGAATCTGTCCCCTTGCGTCAGGTGCGAAGGGACAACCTTAAACTATCAAGATTTATAAACGGGATTCGCTTGCTCAGTGGTTCCAATTTCCCGTCCGTCCGCGTTCCGCCATCTGCCGTACGCCGTATGCGGCACTTTCCTTTTTTACCATTTTCATTATATCACGTATATGGGCTTCGTTTGGAGTCTAATTGTGCCCCAAAGCTTTTGGTTGATGTCAGTCACTTGTAAGGGGTGAAAAATAGGGGTTCAAATTTTGAAACGCCCTAGCTCGAAAAATTTAGATATGAAGGTATTTTTTCCATCAATTTAAGATAGTATTGAATTTTTAGAATTTTCAGAGATCAAGCGGAGCCGTGTAGGACAAATCGTTCGCTCCCTACTAGAATTTAAGGGAGAATCTGTCCCCTTGCGTCAGGTGCGAAGGGACAACCTTAAACTATCAAGATTTATAAACGGGATTCGCTTGCTCAGTGGTTCCAATTTCCCGTCCGTCCGCGTTCCGCCATCTGCCGTACGCCGTATGCGGCACTTTCCTTTTTTACCATTTTCATTATATCACGTATATGGGCTTCGTTTGGAGTCTAATTGTGCCCCAAAGCTTTTGGTTGATGTCAGTCACTTGTAAGGGGTGAAAAATAGGGGTTCAAATTTTGAAACGCCCTGGCTCGAAAAATTTAGATATGAAGGTATTTTTTCCATCAATTTAAGATAGTATTGAATTTTTAGAATTTTCAGAGATCAAGCGGAGCCGTGTAGGACAAATCGTTCGCTCCCTACGAGAATTTAAGGGAGAATCTGTCCCCTTGCGTCAGGTGCGAAGGGACAACCTTAAACTATCAAGATTTCCAAACGGGATTCGCTTGCTCAGTGGTTCCAATTTTCCGTCCGTCCGCGTTCCGCCATCTGCCGTACGCCGTATGCGGCACTTTCCTTTTTTACCATTTTCATTAAATCACGTATATGGGCTTCGTTTGGAGTCTAATTGTGCCCCAAAGCTTTTGGTTGATGTCAGTCACTTGTAAGGGGTGAAAAATAGGGGTTCAAATTTTGAAACGCCCTAGCTCGAAAAATTTAGATATGAAGGTATTTTTTCCATCAATTTAAGATAGTATTGAATTTTTAGAATTTTCAGAGATCAAGCGGAGCCGTGTAGGACAAATCGTTCGCTCCCTACGAGAATTTAAGGGAGAATCTGTCCCCTTGCGTCAGGTGCGAAGGGACAACCTTAAACTATCAAGATTTCCAAACGGGATTCGCTTGCTCAGTGGTTCTGTACAAGAAATGACAGAGACGGAAGACGGAAGTTTCGGTACGAAAATATATTAGGATATAAACGCGGACAGAGAAAACGGAAAAATAGATGTGCAAGGTAAACAACACGGAATTTTGTGAAGAGAAAAAAGTAGGCCAAAAAAGACACGTCACTTCCAACTCACAGCTGACGCTATCAGATGCGATCGGTGAAATTGTGGAGTTAGTCCCTACAGTACTCCCTCCCCAGTGTCAACGGTACTGATCAGGAAAATGGACACGTCTGCCACTTCGGGTGACTGTGATGGGGCTGTATGGAGGCGAGGCCGACGATTGAGGTAGCTGGGAGGCAGAGGTTGTTGCAGGTGTTTGGGTCTCCTGTGCTGTTTCTTGGAGAAGGAAGGCTGGCTTCAGCCGATCGATGGAAACAGTTTGTTCTCCTCGTGGTGTTGAGAGCACGAAAAACTTGTCTGCCCGAGAGACAATTCGAAATGGCCCATCGTAGGTGGGTTGTAAGGGTTTCCGGGCGGCATCGTGTCTCACAAACACGTGGGACGCAGTGGCCAGATCAGGGTGAATGAACACAGTCCTGGATGTCTTATGGTGAAAAGGAACGGGTCTGAGGCTGTGAATGTGCTCTTGCAGCTTGGCGACGAGTGTGGGAATGTCTGTGGCCGTTGAGGGTTGATCCAACAAGTCTGCTGGGAGACGTATGGGTTCACCATAGATCAGCTCTGCAGGAGTCCTGTCGCAGTCTGGGATTAGGTAGGAGCGAAGCCCAAGGAGGACGGTTGGCAGTTTTGAGACCCAATCCTCTGTCAGTTCCGCTTTCAGAGCTCCCTTCAGAGTTCGGTGCCACCTCTCTACCGCACCGTTTGCAGCTGGATGATAAGCTGTAGTGCGGATATGAACGATACCCAGCATTTCAGTGAGGCAGGTGAACAGGCGGCAGTCAAACTGGCGTCCCCTGTCAGTGGTGATGCGTTGTGGAATGCCATAACGTGATATCCAGTTGTGAACCAAGGCCTGAGCTACTGTTTCTGCGGTGATGTCCTGTATTGGTACTGCTTCAGGCCACCGAGAAAATCGGTCTACTATTGTGAGTAGGTACCGAAAACCTTGAGAAACAGGCAAGGGACCGACGATATCTACATTAAGATGCGCAAACCGGGCTTCAGCTGGTTGGTATCGACCTACTGCACTGGTTGTGTGTCGTCCGGTCTTGACCCTTTGACAGGGTATGCAGGTTTTAGCCCACAGTGCCACATCTCTCTTCAGAGAAGGCCAGCAGTAGCGAGTCTGCACGAGGTTCACTGAAGCTTTGACACCTGGGTGTGCAAGAGAGTGTGTGGAGTCAAAGATCTGACGACGGAGCTGCTCTGGGACAAATGGACGCAGTTGGCCTGTTGATGTGTCACAAACAAGCACCACCCCTTCATCCAGCGCCATATCCTGCAGCATCAGCTTCGAACTAGCTGATGTTCTGAGCTGTTGCAGTTCGCCGCAGGTGGCCTGCGCTTCAGCAATGAGCTGGAGGGAAAGGGGAGGAACAGCAGCCACGGCTGAAATGCGTGAGCATGTATCAGCGGGGATGTTTGTCGTTCCAGGCACGTACCTAATGTCTGTTGTGAACTGTCCAATAAAGTCCAAATGGCGGAGTTGTCGTGGGGAAGCTTTGCCTGGACGTTGAGCAAACGCGTATGACAGGGGTTTGTGGTCTGTAAGGATGGCAAATTGACGACCTTCCAGCATGTATCGGAAATATTTCACTCCCTGATATGCTGCCAACAACTCTCTATCATACGTGCTGTAAGCACATTGAGCGGTGTACAGCTTTTTAGAGAAAAACCCGAGTGGTTCAGCAGAACTGTCTCGAAGTTGGTGAAGAGAAGCTCCCACAGCAAAGTCTGAGGCGTCAACCATCAGGACTATTGGGAGGTTGCAATCAGGGTGAGCCAAAAGGGTGGCGTTGGCCAAGGCAGTCTTGAGATTGTCAAAAGCTTGCTCAGACTGGGCTGTCCACTCTACTGGCCGTCGATCGCGCTTTTTGCAGCCCTGGCACAGGTCAAACAAAGGTTGTTGAAGCGTAGCTGCACGGGGAATCGAGCGTCTGTAAAAGTTAGCTAGGCCAAGGAAACGCCGGAGCTCTTCAACAGTTGTAGGTCGAGGGTACTTGATGAGCACTTCAACTCGGTCCGGCAGTGGCTTGATACCTTTTGCGTTCAACAGGAACCCAAGGAATGAAACCTCAGGTGCTCCAAAAACGCATTTTGCCACGTTTATGCAGATTCCATGAGAACTAAGCCGCTCAAACAACTGCTTCAGGTGGGCTGTGTGCTCCTCTGCTGAAACAGATGCGATTAAAATGTCGTCCAGATAGACGTAGGCAAATGTTAAATCGTGCAGGATGGAATGTATGTACCGCTGGAAAGACTGTGCTGCGTTCTTCAACCCGAATGGCATGCATACGAATTCAAATAGCCCGAAGGGTGTGACCACAGCGGTTTTAGGTATGTCCTTGTCTGCGACCTTCACGTGGTGGTATGCTCGGACCAAGTCAACCTTTGTGAATACCGACTTCCCTGTGAGCTGGGCGTTGAAATCCTGCAGGTTAGGGATAGGGTACTTGTCTGGCACTGTAACGGCGTTCAGGTTCCTGTAGTCACCACAGGGTCTCCAAGAACCGTCCTTCTTCTTGACCATGTGCAAGGGACTTGCCCAAGCACTCTTGGATGGGCGACAGATGCCTAGATCCATCATGTGCTGGAACTCCTGTTTTGCTTGAGCCAGTTTATCAGGAGGTAGGCGTCGAGGCTTGGCAGATAGTGGAGGTCCTTTGGTCTCTATGACATGTGTGAAGTCACTGTTGGGAGTACAGACAGCTGGGTTTCCATGGAGCAGGTTGGGGAATGCGCGGAGCAGATCAGCATAATGGTGGTTAGGATCTACCAAATGGATTGAAGAGTGGCCCAAGTCATAAGCTGGTGTGGCTGGTTTCCAGAGGCTGGTAGTTGTATCAATCAGGCGTTGGTTCTTTACGTCTATAAGCAACCCAAATTCGGAAAGAAAATCGGCGCCAATAATAGGGTGTCGAACTTCAGCGATGGTGAAGGGCCAACGGAATTGCCGTCGTAGACCTAGATCAAGCGTGTAGAGTCGTTCACCATACGTTTCAATGTGTGAACCATTAGCTGCGAAAAGCGTTCTTTCAGATGGAAATTGGCGTTCTGATGCTGTTGGAGGTACCACAGAAATGTCTGCACCCGTGTCAATGAGGAACCTGTCGTTGGTAAGACGGTTGTAGACAAATAAGCGGCATGATTTCTGCGTGCCCGTCCTCCCAGCCGCATCTAGGGAGGGGGCGGCTAGTTTTCCACGGGGGCGGCGCTGCCTGTGACTTGGAACGTGCATGGAAGGAGGCATCTCCTTGCATTGACTCCATATCGGCGATGGAAGCGACACACCGTCGTTTTATCCGCACTGGGGGTGGCTGACCTCGCTCGAAAGTTGTGTGAATCACTCCTCCCTCTTGGTTGGCGGGAGGTTTGAAGGGCAGCTACTGAGGCTGTCAACTGACCGATGTGAGTCTCCAACCGGCTGAGACGATCTCCCGTTATATCTAGGGTGCCGAGTGCCTGAACCTGGTGTTGAGGCGGCGACAATTCGAACACCTTATCAGCCATCACAGCTAAATTGTCGAGAGGGTCCGTAGATGGTGCGAGGATCGAGCGAATGTGCATGGGGAGCCGCTGCAAGAACATGGTCTTGAGGAAATCGTCCTGAACTTGGCTTCCTGCGAGTCCACGCATCTCCCGGAGTAGTTGGGACGGTTTTCTGTCCCCGAGATCCAATTCAGTGAGGAGTTTGCTAACTTTTCTACCCTCCGATATTTCAAATTCGGTTTCGAGGCGGGTCATCAAATCGGTATACGGGGTCACTGAGCGTGGCTTCAGAAGAAAATCCGAGATTAGCTCCGCTACATCGCTGTCCAGCGAGGCTAATACGTAGTTATACTTCGTCAATTCCGCGGTCACAGGAGAATTTGCAAACTGGGCATCGACTTGAATTCGCCAGATTTTAACGTTCCTGCGCCATAACGGCGGAATTTTAATCGAAACGCGCGCGATCTGTCGTTCATCGTTTGTGTCGTTCGCGACATCGTTATTTTTTGCCGTAGCCATGTGCGGAAATAGCGGACGCGATCGCGAGCACGGTACGAATATCGCGAAGGTAATGAACGGAATCACTGTCACTCCTAAAAGTATTTTTTTGATCGGGGTCACCACTGTACAAGAAATGACAGAGACGGAAGACGGAAGTTTCGGTACGAAAATATATTAGGATATAAACGCGGACAGAGAAAACGGAAAAATAGATGTGCAAGGTAAACAACACGGAATTTTGTGAAGAGAAAAAAGTAGGCCAAAAAAGACACGTCACTTCCAACTCACAGCTGACGCTATCAGATGCGATCGGTGAAATTGTGGAGTTAGTCCCTACAGTTCCAATCATACTCTTGTTCAGAAATTTTTTGATCCCATCACATCGACTTTTGGATTGGATTTTATTATTTGTATGTCTACTTGCGATCGATGTTTTTCTTTGTGTTGCTTGGTGGTAACAATGGCAAAGCCGTGTTCTTTGCAGACGTTCGTATCTTCAAGTTGTGTTCAGTTTTGCGTCCTTAGCAACCATTAATCTAATTTCCTAATGAAGGCCCTCAACTCCCTGTTTCTTCCATTTGAGTGTGAAGCGTTTATTTCTTCCGAATAAACTTGATTTTGAAGTAGAGGTGTGTAAGACAAGGTCCTTTGGCGGATTCGAATCCCAAACGGTCACTCATTACAGAGACCAGGTCTTTTGAATCCGTTCGCCCGTTCATTACGTTCACTCACAAGTCAAACAACCAACTGGTCAGAAGTCACAAAAACGAGCGAGTCGATAAACCGAACGAGTCGGTAATTGGCCTTCTGCAGTTGTTCTCAGAATTTTGCGGAAATCTCGATTGGTGGGTTGATGAACGAATGACCCTGTTCAATTAGACAACCCGTTCAGTTCAGACAAGGTCGTTTTGAAGATAAGGTCTTTTCAATACGGTCACTCCTGACCGACACACCTCTATTGTGAAGTAGGTACGTAGAAGATAGGTATTACCTTTCGTTGATACCTAGGTAGTGACAATGGCTAAGCTGTGTTTTTTGCAGACGAGTGATCTGTATGAAAATAATAAACCTGTGTGTAATAATTTGCAGCGTTTTTCGTATAATCCTCTGCTCAAGTTAATTCAATTACCGTTGCATCTCATACCATTGACTACTCTATTTAGAAAATAGAGATTGATATTGGCTTTGAGGGATCATTTTACTGAACGGCTACGCATTCTATTGTGATGATATACTTTTGGGGGGATTTTTTAAATTGCTTGATGCTGTCATTTCAGCGCAAGAATCACAAGAACAACTAGTTCGAAGCTAAAACGCATGTATGTATGAATATTCATGTGATTCCTCTACTAAAACGTTATTTTTTTAACAAAGCGTAGGGGTAGTCAAGTTGTAAACGTATTATACATATTCGCATAGGTAACCGCAATAGTTTTCACAATCAATTTTTCATGAATAGAATCTTAATTTATTGACGTAGTAAGTTCATGTTCATCGATGGCAACTGCAATAACTGCATAGCGAGCCAAACCATGTTTTTATTACTTCAATTAGAGTAGAAATAATTATCATTAGCAAAGAATTTGTAATTTCTGGTTATTTATATATTCATGCATAGACATAGCCAGCATTCCGCTGTACATACTGCTTCATTTTTTTTTTTACGAAATTTGATAACTATTTAGGTATTGTTCTTATCATAACTCTCCAACTATCTGGTGAAAAATATGACTCAATGTACAGAATAAAACCCACTTAACCCCTCTTGTGGTTTTCAATTTTTGTCAGTAAGTTGTATCGAACTATATCAAACCTGTTCAATAGATTCCGATGACAATATTTAAAATCATGTGGTGGGTACTTATAGGAAAATTATTTTATTAATGATTATTTCACTTTATAAAAGAGATATATTTATAAACCAAGTTAACAACCTCTAGTCATCCATTTGTTGGATTCAGTAGATTTTTTCGTTTGTGAACCGATCATTATAATAACAAAACAACTATAAACTATACTTCTTGTGATCTTATACAATCATCATCTTATCGTCAAATCGGTAAAAAGGTGCAAAAATAAAATTCATTAATCCACTACCTAAGTTGATACAGGATTGGTAAATGTCACTAGGTATAGGAACTCGTATTAGTGAAAAATAAGTTGATGGAAGAAAAAACCGAGCTTATAAAAACTGAGAAAAACAGTAAAAATAATTTGAACTGGCCCGCTCCAACATTCAGCAGAAATAGCAAAAAAGTTGTATTTTTGAAATAAATGTTTATTATTAACAAGTTTGAAACTAGGACATTAACAATATCGGAGCTTCAGGGTAATAAGGCAAAGAAAACAAGAGTGTGATTCTTCGATAAAGTAAATAGGTAATGACTTCATTAAATTGCTCTATGAAAGAGGTATACGTGCTTTGTGCTTTGATTGACACTTCCAATTATAATTTATGATGGATATTTTTAATGAAAACATCAATAATATTAATGTGAGGGAAAATTCGTGACTATGGTACTGATTAGTACCTATTCTTGTATTGGAAATATTAATAAATAGTAAATTTATTCGATCTATCGGGGTTCAAAAGATAACTCATTTGTATCGGAAAGCATGATTAGAGCTATATTCAATGGAAATGCGGTTTCAGTTCAAATTAGTAGGTAGAAGTAGATGGTTTTCAAAAAGGCTCTGAGTCTTCACGTATTTTCAGTCCATCCGCTAATCTTGTTCCATCATCCAATTATCCGGATCCATTCATATGGGTGGTGCTGTTGGGAACTGTACAAACTTCTACCAGTGCATATATCCATCACATCCCTGGTGTTATACGGGAGATAAAACGTGAATTTTGTAGGAAAATAAGCTCGCTTTGTCAGTCTTTGGAAAGACCGATGTGGATTCTGCGGTTGCAGGTATTCATGGTCTTCATTCGACAATTCCCACTCTGTGCGACCGGTTCTTCGAATAGTGGGTGGGAATTGGAATCTCTGGAGGAAAAAAGAAAATGGTTTGCCACTTCAAATTGAACTCTCGTGTTACAGCTTAGCCTGCTACGACCGCTACGTCACGAGCAGTGAGATGTTGAGAACGCGTGACGTCGCGCGGAATTGCATCGCTACAACGGAGTACGAAGGGCGATTTTGCGCTTCGACACCTCAACTGTACAGGTAAATCAATTTCTCTCTATTTTTAAAAATTATGAACACAAATGATTCACTATATTTATAATTATTCAAGGAAACGTATCAACAACAGAACCACTCGTACTTCCTGTATATACATTGCCCAACAAAGTTTAGAGCCTCTTTGACTCGTTGGATTTTTTATACCACTTTAGTGCGAAGATTTAAACAAAACAAGACAATGATTATATATTTGTATACACTGAAATTTTTATAAAATAACAATTTTGTTTTTGAAATAATTTTTATGATTTTTTTTCGATAATTTTTTCAAATTTTGGCACTTTTTTTAGGCCGAACTTTTACAATTCTTAAATTTCCAGACTCTAAGCCTATCAGGATGAAAATTAAATTCTGCTTTCAAATCCGTTGTGATTTTCGTTCTAGACTGTCTCTAAACACTCAAGGAAAAACGCAATTACTTTTTGGGAAGCTATTATTTAAAAAAAAAAAAAAAAAGCTTCTTCAATGAGCGAATTTAATTATTTTTAAATATAATTCTGGGTGAGTGAAGATAATATTTTTTATTTCCAAAAATTATCTCCTGCCCTTTGTGCGTTTTAGAAGACATGAGGTAATTCCGATCATACAAAGTGCCATATTATTTCTTACACATATTCAGCTCCTACTTACAACATAATATAGCATATTCCTCAGTGAAGTTATATCCCCACAGGATAATATTATGGTAAATAGATAGGTACTTAGACTCCTACAAAGTTCGCATATTATATTATCACCTGTACGACGATAACTCTGTTCACGAATAATGGAGTTTCACAGCACTGTTCCTTACCAAGAACACACTACGTCTACACTGCACATGATCCAATTCTATACACGTGGTAAGTCACTAGGAAACTTATTTAATGACAACAACCAAGAAACAAACAATAATCATATAGTGAACTAAGGGTAAATTTATTTCGTATTTTTCAGTTCTCATACTAAAGCCTTATGTGGTCTCCGAAATCAACCATAATTCCTCTCTCAAATCTATTTTCAGACCTTTCTAAACAATTTTGGTCTAACAATTCCATGGTTATTCTTCGTTCACTCTTTTAGTGGGAATGAGAGAAATTGGTAGATATTTTATTCTTAATTCGACGCTCGGCAGGGAAATACGAGATGATGGTTAACATTGAGTTATGCACATAAGTTTTCTTTTGTATTTCAATCCTCTCCAAGATGAAGAAGGAATCAGATGGAGCAACATAACAATAGAGCGGGTATTTGGGGGAAAACTCAGAAACCAAAAGGCACTTGTTGAGCATCAGATTTACTAGAAAATAGTTTCACTATGGCAACTCCATATTTTCAATTATTGGGACTAGAACTATTGGATCAAACTAAAATTCCATTATTACCGCCGTAACCAGAAGAATAGCAGTAATACGAATACTCTCGGTTAGATTGCGCAAAGCCTCTTGGAAACGCTGCAATCCCAACTTCCCAACATTTTGTATTTTGGAATATTGTCCCTTTTCCCTGCCGAGAGTCGATATAAATATGAATACAATATACAGGGTATTACATTTTAAAACGGTCACAGGCCAGGAATCAATTCTACAGCTAATTTCCAGAGTGAAAATTGGACTTGAAACGAAAACTTTGTAAAATAAAGGAAATCTCAACTTTTTTCAAAGGTCCTGTAATCCGGCCCGTGAATTTTTACCTGTCGGCCTGAAAAATGCGCCAAAATCTCAGCTTTACAACGGTCTAATTATTTTTATTTTGAAAGTAGGGCGTATCACAAACATTTGTGTTTGAACGCAGAAAAACGTGACTTTTTTCAACGGAATCAGCTCTCCGGCCTCGCTGTCTACTGCGCTGCCCACCAACCCACCAGAGTAGGGCAAAACCTACTTAATCATGAATATTAGTAAGATTTTCAATCATTGGAACATGTTTCCTCGATCAAGAATAAGATTTAATTCGTATTCACACTTAAGAGTGAGTTTAAAATAACAACCACTGTATGAATAAGATTAAATTCTTGATCATAGGAAATGTCTGATTAATTACACGAAAAGTGTAATTCATCACACGAAATGCTTGACTATTTACAGAAATAAGTGATTAATCACTGGAAATGTATGATTGATCACAGAAATTCGTAATTAATCACAGAAACCCGTGAGTAACCATAGAATTCAGTGAGTAATCATGGGAAAATTGTAATAAATCACAATAACCTGTGTGTTTAATCATAAAATTTATGATTAATTTAATAATTTAATTATTCACACATTTCCTGTAATTAAGAATTATTATTATATTATTATTCTTATTCAGACATTTATATGATTTCATACTCTTATGTGTGAATACAAATTTAATCTTATTTTTTATCATAGAAACATACTATTGACATTCAAAATCTTAATCATAATCATGAGTAAGATTTCGACCAACTCTGCCACCCCCTCCCATCGTCCAATCCCCCAGATCGTGTTAGCAAGAGCTCTGATTCCAATAAAAAAATTCACGTTTTTCAGCGTTCAAACACAAATTTATGTGATAAGCCCCACTTTCAAAATAAAAATAATTAAACCGTTGGAAAGCTGAGAGTTTGGCGCATTTTTTAGACCTACAGGTGAAAATTCACGGGCTGGATTACAGAACCTATGAGCATTTTTAAAAAGTTGAGATTTTCCATTTCAAGTTCAATTTTCATACGTTTTTACCGATTTAAAAAATGTTTTTCCCATCAAGGAGACCAACGTAGTTATCAGAGTTAAATTTCCATGAATATTCGAGGATTATAGCCGTTTTACTGAGATAAGGTCGAAAACACGAAAAAAATCTTGAAAGTGAAATAACTCGAAAACGAAGCTTCTAAAAACAAATTACCATAAGACATTTTTTGCTGGAAACGAGCTGAAGAATCGATTCCTGGCCTGTGACCGTTTTAAAATGTAACACTTTGTATAAAATGAATATTAAATACCTATACGGGGTGTGTCAAAATGAGTAAACCAAACTTCAAGAATTTCTTAATTCTGAAACTGATTTCGGATAATTTTTTTGAGGAGTAAGAACTAGGTATACACCGATAAAAAGTTGAGGTACCGAAGGTGGTTTTCAAATTTTCAGCACTTCCAGGAAATCATATTTTTTAAGTAGCAAATATCACTAAAATTGCAACAAATTATTTATTAAAAAATTCTGAGAATGACAAATAAAAACCGTTATGGCGTATTGTGGCAAAAATAACGGCTTACCTTGCATTCGTGTTCGAGGTTGTTTGTGCTCAACTGAACTGGCCTTTGAAAGAGATTCGAGCTATTCGAAGAATATCTTCTATTCTCTGAGAATCAATGCAGATGCAAGGGAAGGATTGATTTGCACGAGGGGCTTTTAGTGTAAAGCTTATCTGAATGTGCCAAAAAACCCGTCATTATTTGTGATTGTACAGGATAAATTGAGAGAGTAGGTAATTGCTGGTTAAATGGTGAAAACAAGTTAAATATTCAGAATTGAAACACCCTAAAGAACTGATGATTGAAATACCTAAAACTGTCAATTTGTTGAAAATTATGAGTTGTAGAATCGATTTTAGGAGTTTAGACCACCCATTCCAGGACACTCATACAACTTTACGTGAATGAATGCTAAATTAAATTACCATGCTAGTCATGAAGTGATCATGCAAAAGTTGTTAAGTTGAAACCGACATTTTTGGATTGTTTCTAAGTTGAATCAATGAAAACATGTTCAAAGTCTTGAAAATATAATATAATAATGACTATGTGTTGCTAGCAACCTCTGACATATGACAGTATTCCATAGTTCGTTGATTTGCTAGTTTAGTTGCACCGAATGCCACCCGCACTGCGGGTTAATTAAACGCTGTATCGGAACAGCAGCTTCATCAACTAATAACAGATTAGCCCTGTTGTTGTTCACTGTTTGAATCCAATATGTATGAGTAAATAGTTGCATTTCCCGTCCTTGCCTAGGATAGAACATGAGAACATGGCATCTGCTCTCACTATAAGACACACAAACCAGTACAGTCATTTTACAGAACAAAATCAACTCACTACTACAGCTAGACACTATAAATATATCAAACACCTCAGACATTTGAACATGACTTATTTCAAAGATTAGGGTTGCCATAATTAATGTGAAATGTTCAATTTGGTGTTCATTTTTCAAATTTTATAAATTGGGAGAAAATTGCAACATTAAATGTTTTTAAATTTGTTATAAATTGTTATAAATTTTATAACTGGTTCTGTAACATAGGTTTTACATTACTATCACTCATGTTTTATAAAAATTATCACACTACGCTAAACTTTGACGGATTTTCAAGTAAAATTTCTATTCGTCCATATTTTAATAAAACTTTTTTTTTTATTCACTAAAAGTCCTCAAAATTAAATTTAATTAAAATTAAAATTGAATTCGTTCATTATAAAAGCAGATATGGATAATGAACGATTCAAAACAGAATGAGAAGAATATATTTTAAGATATGAGTTTTTCAATTACTCCAGACATTTACCAACCTGGAATAAACTATCGCTATCCACCAAACATATTTATTATTGTATGCATTCAGTAAAGTTAAACGGTTTTCTTTATTCGTTTTGTAAAATATTAATAATATTTGATAAATCCGTATTCGGGATGGTAACTTGTCCCCGATTATGGCAACCCTAATGTTTGATGTACCTACTATGTTTTGACAAGTAGATATTATTCTGCAGTAGATTGTGCTCTCAGTAGATGCTTGATATTAACTTTAGTCAAATTCTCTCATCTTGGTGATTATCATTATTTATAAACGCTGAATAGAAATTCGTCTAACAGCCTAAATGACTCAGGGCATATCCGTTTTCAAGACGAAAATTGTTCGGTACTAGTAGTTTTCCCATTGCTTTTGGGCCTTTGGTAGAAAATATAGCGCCAATAGGGTCACTGAGGACGGACAAGCGTCAATGAGGCAATAAATTGAAGCTCTATGATTTTTTTTAATTTTCCAATGGCGGATGAGGCACTCTAGGAGATAGAAAAACAATATAAATTGATAAATATAACGAGAAGGTCGCCCAGGACTATCCAGCGCCTGTTCTGGGAATTTGGGAAGTAAAGGAATGTAGGTGTGGGAGGGATGGATGAAATGCCTCTATAAAATTACCACCAATTCATATTATGAGTCTCGAAGGACGCGGGTGGTGACGACACGGAGAACTCCTGCTGAGATCTCCAGTACTAGTAATTCCGCAACACTCCTTCTACACTACTTCTCACTAGTTCGCGTATTGGAATCTACTATTGAATGCCAATGTTTTTTATTCTGGAATTTCCATTTTATGGTTGGGTTTGTGCAATACGAATTTATTCTTCCTCCCATACGTTTGCAAGTGTTTTTCCTTGATTCATCAAAAGGAGGTACAAATGTAGTAGTACCTACCGTTCTTGAACTCCACCAACTGTCTCAGATTCTATGCCCACAACTGGTACAAAAAGCACCGACTCCTGTGCTCAAGTGATACATTGACTTTTCAAGAATTCTTTTCAATTGATACATAAATATTTTGATATTCACCAAAATGTAAGAACAGTAGAAGTTGTCTGATGTTGTAGTAGTGTTGATTTTATGCACTTTGAGATCAGTGCTCAATGGTATTGTTTATTAATGCAATTGTTTTCTCTCTTTCCTCCCCTGTCGCTCCTCCACCCATATCTGCGACTGCTATTGTGTGTATCTAGTGACAGTAGAACACCTAGGTTAGACAAGGACCGGAGGTGGCAGGGGCCAGCTCTAGTCTCCGCTTTGTATTCCAGCGGACGAACGGAGATCGCAGAAATGGAAACCGTTCTGTGATACCAGGAGACCAAGGAGACCCGTCTGCAGCCCAATCTGAGCTACAGGTTTCCCGTTTGGTAGCCCACGGAGATGTGCACCTGCGGCGCGGGGCTCCCTGATGTAAATACAATTGTAAATACTAGTCCAACGGTCCTCATCTCAGAGTCAGATGAGTCTGGAGAAGAGAGTCGGTGAAAGGCGCAAATGAGTGAGAAGGCGCCATGGAACACCGAGTCCACGACGAATTCAAATTGGAATACAAAATCCGCTGCAACATTGATACATATGAAATTGTAAATATGACGTTAATTTTTACATCAGGCATAAGAAATATTTCTAGTGTAAGTAAGAACACCGAATTCACAAAGGGTAACGTGGTAGGTACCTAACAAAACAGCCTCTTTCGCTGTATCATAGTCGATAAGATTGTTTCTAGGGGATGTGAACAGTCGTTACAAAGTCTAGTGTGCGGCAGTAGTGGGTTCCCTCACTATTTTTAGTGATAAAGCAGACTCTCTTGTGTCCTCTGAGTGCTCCCTCTTGCTCTACCCTGTGTGTGTAACAGGGATGAACCAACTTGGAAATGCCAGGTTTCATCGGATGCGGTACCCATAGACAAGATAACAACATCTCAGTTGAGTCTTCCAAAACGCTATCTAGAGTCTTTTAACTGACCCTGGTTTGAGTCTTGGTCTCGATAAACAGAAATACGCTGATCGGCATGCAATCGATCTGTTGAATTTCTTGAGGATTGCAGCTAACTTTTGACGCTTTATAACAGGAATAGATCTCAGAACAGATCATCTAAGTATATTATATTACCTTCCTAAGAATCTAGGAAGCCTGTTTGTCTAGCATTCTACCTGCACCATTTATCCAAACTGGTGTACAAGTTCATAGCTAAACCCATGTGCCAATAACACTTGATTAAAAAGTGTTTTCTTCTAAGTCATCTCTACCCTTAGAGCACTCAAGGACTTAGTCCAGGAACCATTCAATGGCCATCACGAATTCATTCAAAATTAGACACTGAAGGGCAAGGTGGAAACTCTTTGATCTACAGCTTTCGGTAGTATTGAACAAATAAATAGCATCAGCGGTACCAAGAGCCATTCAGACGATTCAAATATCCTTGAATCCAATATTACGGGTATTCCAGTAGTACGTAATTGGTGGAGAAATTTCGAGTATTTGGCCAAATTTGACTCCTTGCATAAACGTATGGGTATAAGATAGTTTATGTCGTACCAGAGAAATGTAATACCTATGAAAGCCTCTGAGATAATACTAGTGCTTTCTATGATCCCAAAACACTTCTGAAAAGCATAGATTCCTCATCATGATTTAATTGAACTCTTCGTCTACTCAGTATGATAATTCTGTTTATTATAATTTATTGTGGAAAAAATATTTGATCCCATATGCTACCTCATCGTGGCAAGATCGCTCCTAGTACACGCTCTGAATATAATTTTCGGTCAAAATAGAATAAAGACGTGGTTATTTCAAGTGCTTACGCTTCGCGGGTTCGGAAATTAATACCTGTATTTATCATGTGACGAGTTTCTAGAGCCTTGAGTTATGATCCTTGTACAAGACGTAATCTTGAATTTTTAAAAAAAAACCTACTGAGTTTTCTGGGTATGTCCCTTAAGTTGAACTTAGTAAAACAATATATTTCCACGGCAACTCTCTCAAAGGCTATATTTATACTTGTATACCCAATTTCGGAAATAGTGCGATATCGACAGAACACCTTTTGATGAGGTAGGTTTTAAAAACAAATTGAAGTATATTTTTCCTATCGGGTAGGAAAAAGTATTCCAATTTAAATTCGTCTATAAATGTACATAGATGCGGTTCAAATTGGTAACGTTGAACAATAGTTGTGTTCCTCTTGGTCACTCTTTCTGGAGTGTGAAGTACGAGGCATATTACTCAAAAAAGTACCGGTAATTACCTATCACTTTGGATTAGGACCAATTTCCTCAAGTAGCTACGTACAAGAAGAGTTACCCACAAAAGAGTCATTCAAATATTCAACATAATTTGCCAACATTCAACTTCACTGAGATCCAAAGGAACACACACTTTTGTACTGTTTTCCATCGAGAACATGAACAGAGAATGTGAACTCATTTGAGCAAGTGAATTCAACACAGTGAAATCTAGAGAAGAATGAAATTTAATTTTTGTAAAACTCAAAAGCTTTAAATTCCAGACTTGATTGGGTTACCCCAACAAAGTTTTATCCCCATCATGGAAACATTTGTATGTCCATGTGAAGCAAATTATTAAGAAGATACTTTTCGAATTTTGTTATAACTGTTATGTTGAAAAAAAAATATATAGCTATAGATGTACGCTCAATGTTAATAAATTGTATATTCTATAATGTGCCTGTTGATTTGATTTTTTCTACATTTATTTCCACAAAGAAGTAGCTTGGGGAAAATAGCACGTTTTACTACATGTTTAAACAAAAACAGCATTAGCTGTAGAAAGAAAAAAATAATGAAAAAAGTACTTTTGTTAATTTGGAATCGGCCTAAATTGGTCGATTTGATGTTCTGAGACATGGTATTTGGTTCCATATTATAATATTACAAATCGTGAACTCTCAAATTGAAGATGTTTATGTGAAAACTTAGGATAAAATGCATTTAGCTTTATGATAAGTACCTACCTATTTGTATGTTTAAGTATTAGAACCAAAACATCTTTAAAAATCAGCCTAAAGAAAGTTTAATGTTTTTTAAAGAGGTTTTTTCAAGTCTTTTACACATTTTAATACCTATTTTTCAGTATTAATTTGTTGCCTGCTCACTTTTTTCATTCAATTTCGATGATGATTAAATGTACTTACCATCATAAATGAGGCCTCGTTTACAAATTTCAAAGCCAACTGTAACACGTTTATACAATCCAGTTGTGTTGGAATATGTTGGCCGCCTGAAATCTCGTATTATTTATGTTAAATTCTCAAACATGTGTGCCAAACAATGTGCCAAATTTCAAGGCCAAAATACGCTTTTTCATCATTAGAAATTGTTAGCGTATTGTACTGTTTTTGGCTTTTGTGCGATATCTGAGAAATTTGAATTGTGATAAATTTGCATTATCATCCTGTAAAATAATTTTTTTTTTTTCAGTTTTCATCCTAGGTATGTATCTATCTACTTGTTGGTCTACGTATTTCCATATAAGTGCAGGCAACGACAAATGAATACTGACCCCCATGTCACCCAATCTACCTTCGATCACCTAATCAAACCTACAGAAAATATCACCAAGATATTAATCAAATTTCAAAATCCTTCCCCAATTCATGTACACCTCTTCATGTCAATACTTCAACCCCCATCATTGTCTTCAATAGCATCTACCATAATTCGTTACGTTAAAACTGTTGCAAAGAAAAGAAAAAACGCTCAAATCTACCTTACCTTTCCTGTATTTCATTTCAAAAATCCAATTCTAAAATCTCTTCAAAAAGAACGAGTTTATCTCATTTACAATAATCAAATATCTTTTTTAAAAGGTAATGACAAAGAGCTGCACATGTTAACCCGAAAAATTGAAGAAAAAAATCATCTAAAAAAATAATGGTGCTTATTTATATTATACGAAATGTAATACCTAGGTCTCAGGCAAAAAAAGAAGTCCTAGACCATGGGAGTGTTTGTGAAGTAGTGATAATCTTGTAAATACATGATCTACTTATATAACGGATATATTTATATTGTTGTTTATCTAGCTGTTATTTGTTACATCAGGTATTTTTATATTTTTAATTTCGATTCGCATTTTCTCTTGAGAAGTTTTGAAGAGATAATTATCGTCCTCATAAATAATATATTTCAATGTCGAATTTAAGGGGAAAAAGTACCTAGGTAAAATTTAGATATGGAAAAAATGAAGAAAGCGAAATTAAAACATATTACACCTTACGGGAAATGAAACAATTTTAGAGACTTACGAATTCACTCATGTTCAACTTGTGATATCGGATTTAGAGAGTTGTTTTATAATTATTGTTGATAATTTGTATTAAAATTTATGGTGAATGCAAGACAAACAGAACCTAGTAATTTTATCATTTAGACGAAAAAATTTGTAGACAAATGTGTTATTATTTATGAGTTTTGTGAACATTTTTTGAATGTTGAAATGGACATTTATATTGGTGTTTATAGAATAAGGAATCGTGTGATTCTGTCTAAGAACGGTTTTCATCAGTATTGTTCATAAATCTGAAAGGTTGTAATTGTGCTAGTTTTATAGTCGTGCAATTTATGGGACTTTTATAGGTGTACATTTTAATTTGAGCTCAAAAATGTGGAGTTCATAGTGTTGGTATTCCTTGATTGAGTTTCAGCCTGATATATGAAAGAAAGAGAGGAGTAAAGTGAGTTGTAGGTGAATGAAATTGTTGTATTTTTGTCATACTTAACCACCGAGACTACCAAAATAGCGAAAACACTGTTTTTTGGAGGGAAAAACTATCCTTGGAAATCAAAGTTTCCTCTTGAATGCAACTTTTTTGATTTGCCAACGAACCATTTTGGCTCCTCTCACAGCAAATCTTGCGGCAGGTATGATTTTGATGCTATTTATTGGGTTTTTGACGGTTAGGGTTTAAATTTCACCCGGATTGATAGCAGCCGCAATCGTGAAATCTTTGTAATTGGCAAATGGCAATTAAGTACAGTCTAATTTCGATTAACTCATTAAGGTTTCAAGTGGCATTTTGAATTTCTTCTCTCTAACATGACAAACACCGGTTTTATTCACCTTCGATCCACAATAAATCTTCCGATTATATTTTATTAAGCATGTTGTGTTACAGAAAGAAGTACCTAAATAATATTCGAAAAATGGCAAAACAATTATTCATACTTCTGAATTGTTTTATCTCTCTGTTTTATCATCATTATCAATGATTCTATTTGTTTATTTTTAGCAGGCAATACGTGGAAGGCTAAAAGTACCGTGTTTCGCTTAGAATTGAACAAGTCCCTTTTTCAGAATCATTTGTGTGCTGCATGCTTAAATGTGCGTTTTCCTTTGTCTGTATTACGACCTAACAATCGAGGGTACTAAGAGCTATCGAAAAATAATGCATTGCATCATTGATTCCGATAATTTTCAAGTTGGATTCAACTATATTGTCAGAATTTTGTCGATGAGCCTAAATTTCCTGGTAGGGGTTCGTTTTGACTGAAAAGTTTTGTTGATGTTTTTAAAGACAAAAATTATATAACTGTAAGTTTGGTTTTCGTCTGAACAAATTAGGTTGATGATCGAAATTAGAATTTCTAAATTAACTGTTCAACATACCTAAATATATAATAATGTCAAAAAAGATCGTTAAAATAACATTGTTGAATGATTTAAAATAAGACATGTTATAATAAAAGAATGGTTTACGATAATAAAGAACATAAATAATGATGGAATAAAAAACTAAGATTAAGAATGTAAATAATGAACTTATGAGTGTCATGACCCAGTAAATGTGTTAAATAAACTGAAATACGTCAATCGAAGTTGTTGATTTTTTCTTTAATCCGGTCTCAAGTTATTGACGATTACTCAACCTTTGAGGGAGACTAAAACTTTTCAACTAGTTCAAAATATAATCCTGTACGTACATCTTTTGGTCGGGTTTTTATGTGTCTTTAACCAATGTAATGTGAGCCAAAATCGGGCGTCTGGGATCAGGGGCCAAAAAAGTAAACGAAATGATTGTTATTCCTACCTGGGTGCTACTATTTTAATTAGTATAGAAACATTATAGTACATTGTAGGTTCTTGATGAACAACTCATTACCTACCTAAATTTTTGTTGTTTTTCTTCTTGCTTTTAGATCCAACCCACCATTCAGGAGTAGTTAAAAACGCGGTAGTAATGCATGCATTCCAGGGGACGTCCCATTGGATAAGCATTAGATCAGTTTAACCAGTTGTTAAGTGATAAAATTGTTTCACTCGACGTAATTTATTTAATACTTCAGGCAAGAAATACTGACCCCCCTCCCCCCACCATTATCCACCTTAACATTTCTAGCGGCATGGGAGCCTCGAATCTGAAGAGTAGGTATTTCAAAATCCATGATTTACGATACCCAACATGCGAATTCGAGTTCACCCCCCCCCCTCCCCTCCACCGCCAATGGTGCCAGTCTGGCAGCAAAGCGGAAATACGTCGTAACATTGAACTTTCATCTATTAGTTTTAATAGGCAGTCCGTCGAGGTTCACATCCGTATTCAAAGTGAAACACAAAAAAAAAAACACGAAATATGCGGTTTATGGTGTCTTGGCACCACGGTGGCACCACTATTAGTTCCATGGCGGTACAGAGAATAATTCATGCAAATCCGGAGGTATAATGAGAATTTTTCCTGAATTTCAAAGGTTGGGTACAACTAGTAAGCAGTAAAGGAACCGAAATATTGAAAAATCGGATATTTTGTGAATATTATCCCCCCACTCACCCGCTCCCCTTGCGAATTTTGGTACTCTGGTAAAATCATGTACAACTCGGAAGTTATTTGAGTCAAACAAAAAAAGAAACACGCAAATCGGTTGGAAATTGAGGCCTGGGCAGAGTTTACAAGATTGTGCACGCAAGCGCAAGTTTTTTAAGCATTAACCCCCCCTTTCCCCCTATTAAAAAGCAAAATCCAAAATTCCGCCGCCGTAGTGCACAACTAGATAGTATTCCGCGTCAAACGAAAAAAGAACCACGAAAATCGTTTGAGAACTAAGGCCTGGGCAGAGTACACAAGATTATGCCCAAAAACGCACGTTTTTTGAGCATTAACCCCCCGTTTCCCCCCTTAAAAGGCAAAATTCGAAATTCCGGCGACGTAGTGCACAACTAGATAGTTTTCCGCGACGAACAAAAAAAGAACCAGGAAAATCGGTTGAGAACTAAAGCCTGTGCAGAGTACACAAGATTTTGTTACACACACACACACACACACACACACACACACATACACACACACACACACACACACACACACACACACAGACATACACCTATGGTTTTTTTTCGCGGATTTGGATTCAGAATGGTCTAAAACGGATTACTGTGTGGTTATTTTTTTTTTTTCTGTTGAGTGTTGTCCTCCTTCACCCCAGATCGATCGCATAAGGACGCCCAAGTCTTACTGTGGGACGTCCTAAAAAGTCGATAGTTACATTATACCTTTAGTTTCCAATAGTCCAAAACTATCTATATTATGAATAGATAGTGCAAAGTTCAAGTTTCAGCTAGATTTTCACCTGTTTCGCAACCGATTTTGAAGTATTTTTCTCGATTTCCATCTCCATAATCTTTGATTGTTAATTAGGTCGGGTATGGCTAAAAAAAAAAATATAAAAAAAAGTATCTCAAAGGACAGTAGAAATAGAAAAAATCTGCTTAATTAATACATACTTTATTAATACATAATACATACTTAATTAATACATAATTTATACTTTCGATCGTTTTTCCCCAGTTGCACAAACCTTATTTTTTAATTTATAAATCCTATTATTATTCGCAATTCCAATTATTTCATCTCGAATTACCTAACTAAAATAAATTAATAAATAAAATACAATCTACTGGCATTTATTGGTTCCTATAGAACCCAATTATAATAAGGGTAAACTTGATAATTTTGTTCATTCGTGTAAAATGGTTGGCCCTATGAGATGCGAATTATTGAGTTGACGGTATAATGATTATAAAATCATAAAAGCTAAGGTAGCGAATAGGTGAATTGATCGGTCCAAACAGTGTTCCCACGCATCAGAACGATCCCATGGTTCTAAAAATGGAAAACATCCCGAGAAAAATTGGTAAACTTCTTCCAAATCAGAACGAGACATTGGAAAATAAATAAAATTTTAAATTTATACGGCTACGCATCTAGCCACCTTTGTGACTACTGCGATGTACTGGAGGATGCGGAACATTTATTCATGGACTGCCAGAAATACAATGAATGGAGAAGAAGTTACAGAGTTCTGCTAAACTGTCAAGCGTCCATCGCAGATGTACTCATGAACTTGGATCGACTTGGACACCACAATTTACTGCAATTCATGGAAGACATAGCGATGTCATTTTGATCACAGAAGTTTAATTTTAATTTTAATTTAAGTTTTACACACACTTGGTGTGTGAACATTATTATAACCTGTACCATTGTAAATACCTGGCGACAAGGGTACTTTTTGTTGTACCTATAATAGATGCATGCAATAATTGCCATCAATAAACGGAAAAAAACGTCTGCCAAGTGGGTGTGGCACATAGCTTCCTCGTATCCATAACCCGATTATATAGATGATCCGATGCATAGTTGTTAATCTCAAAACACCAATCTCTAAGTACCTTCCACTACCCTCATAGGGGACCATCTACACGCTAATCTGGACAAATCTGGACAAACCTGGAAAAATTTCATCAAATTCGGATGAAGAATTAAGTGAGTAGATGTATGTGATTGGATCAAAAAAATATTTAGCCTCGGCTGGGATTCGAACCCGCGACCCCTGGGGGACAGTTGAAGTTACGGCTGCTAAAAGTAATTCATGTTTGCGCAAGCGCAGTCGCTTCTATCAGTCCGGGGATGATGATTTTCATAGGGGACCATCTAAATACTAGTCTGTAACATCCCTGGAAATTTCATTGAAATCAGATGGAAAATGTAGAAGTTATGGCCGTTACACGGAAATTCACGTTTGCGCATGCGCAGTGGCTACTATCAGTCCGAAGGTGATGATTTTCATAGGGGACCATTTAAATACTAATCTGTAACATCCCTGAAAATTTCATTGAACTCGGATGAAAAATGTAGAAGTTATGGCCGTTACAAGGAATTCACGTTTGCGCATGCGCAGTCGCTTCTACCAGTCCGGGGATGATGATTTTCATAGGGGACCGTCTACACACCAACCCGCACAATCCCTGAAAATTTCATGGAAATCGGACAATAACTTCGTACAGTTATGCGCGTTACAAGGAATTCATGACAGACACACAGACAGACAGACAGACAGACAGACACGGAACCAAAATTGTTCAGAAAGGTCTAAAACGCAAAACGCGAGTGGAAATTTTGATTTTGGAGAACTTTTTTTTTCGTCCTTGAAAAGTGAAAACAAAGCTTCCGCTACCTTGGTAGACTCGGAAGCAAAATGTTGGTTAATGAGTTAGAGGAGGCAGTGTTCCTTTCATAAAAAACGTCTGCCAAGTGGGTGTGGCACATAGCTTCCTCGTATCCATAACCCGATTATATAGATGATCCGATGTATAGTAGTTAATCTGAAAACACCAATCTCTAAGTACCTTTCACTACCCCCATAGGGGACCATCTACACGCTAATCTGGACAATCCTAGAAAATTTCATCAAATTCGGACGAAAAATGTAAGTACGGTGTGATTGGATCAAAAAATTTCTTAGCTTGACTGGGATTCGAACCTGGGACTCCAGGGTGGGAATCCAGAGCATTGCTCACTGATCACAGGTCACACGCGACTGTTACGGCTGTTACAAGGATTTTACGTTTGCGCATGCTCAGAGGCTACTGTAAATTTTAAGGCCTTGATTTTCATTGGGACTATCTACAACCTAATCCGCGTAATCCCTGAAAATGTCATCGAAATCGGGCAGAAATTGTGGAATTTATGGCTGTAAGAAGCAATTCACGTTCGCGCATGCGCATCGGCTACTATCAATCCGGGGGTGATGATTTTCATAGGGGACCATCTTAACTCTAATCTGTAACATCCCTGAAAATTTCATTGAAATCGGATGGAAAATGTGGAAGTTACGGCCGTTACAAGGAAATTCACGTTTGCGCATGCGCAGTCGCTTCTATCAGTCTGGGGATGATGATTTTCATAGGGGACCGTCTACACACCAACCCGCACAATCCCTGAGAATTTCATCGAAATCGGATGGAAAATGTAGAAGTTATGGCTGTTACAAGGAAATTCACGTTTGCGCATGCGCAGTGGCTTCTATCAGTCCGAGGATGATGATTTTCATAGGGGACCGTCTACACACCAACCCGCATAATCCCTGAAAATTTCATCGAAATCGGACAATAACTTCGTATAGTTATGCGCGTTACAAGGAATTCATGACAGACACACAGACACACAGACACACAGACACACAGACAGACAGACACGGAACCAAAATTGTTCAGAAAGGTCTAAAACGCAAAACGCGAGTGAAAATTTTAATTTTGGAGAACATTTTTTTTTCGTCCTTGAAAAGTGAAAACAAAGCTTCCGCTACCTTGGTAGACTCGGAAGCAATAAGGCAATTCAATCATCGCCATATTATATTCTTTACCAGTCAATTGTCGTCACGTGTTGCCCAACCTCTATTTTGAAAACGCTGCAAATTATTACACAATGGTTTATTATTTTTTATTATTTTTATACATTTATTTAGTTTATTTATTTAGTTTATTATAGTTTATTATTTTTATACATCGATCACATTTTGGCCAGCTAAAATTTGAACGGAGATTAGGCCTCTTTTGCGATTCACACTCGTGTTTCTGATTTATCGTACGTCCAAACTTTAAATTCTCGTAGTGAGCGAAGGGTTTGTCCTACAGAGCTCCGGGTGGTCTCAAAAAATTATAAAAATTCTATAGAATCTCAAATTGAAGGAAAAAACAACACCTTTATATCAAAATGTTTTGAGTTAGGGCGTTTTCAAAATTTTAAAATTGATTTTGGAACAAATCAAATGGAGCCTACATACCGAATTTCATCAAAATCGGTCAATGCTAAGTGGCAAAAGTGCCGCGTACGGCGCGCCGTACGCCGCGGCGTACGGCGGACGGACGGCCAAATTTTTATTCGATTTTTGGATTCTACGTACCTTGAAACGTAAACAATCAAATTTTGAGGGGGTGTTAAATTTTTTTTTCCTTGGTCGATTCCAAAGGTTCATTATTGAAAATAATAAACCAAAAGCCTATTATTCATCTAAAGTCATCGAGTCTTCTTTCATCCTACTACGCAATAAAACATCAACTAGTGATGTCCAATAACAGCATTATTATCTGTGGAATTGATGGCTCAGCAGCCTTGACTGTTCCAACTGAAGACGCCCTAGAGGAATCAGAGCGTGGTGACCGTCGCGTCTTGAGGGGGAAAGGCGGTGTCTCCGGAGTTCTGATGCAGTTTTCTCTCCAGTCAGTTTCGAACCTCCCTTCTGACTCTCTGACTCTCCGGATTTTGTTTCCGATATGCGCTTACCGGTCTATGTCATGTTAGTGATTACCTTAGCTTCGGCTACTGAAATTCTGGATAACTTCAAGCCTGATGACGACGAAGATTATCAGGTACGTTATTGCTGAGTGTAGAGGACAGTATTTGACTTCAATCATACACTGGTAAATTTTCAAGAGCAGTGGTGTCAAACTGAAATTATCGCCTGACCACTTCCAATTCATAAGGCAAGCAAAGTTCCACAAACCCTATTTGCCTGCTTTTCCTCGCCTAATTGCGTTATTTAATACACATTTATGTAGGAACTTCTATCAAGGTACAAGGTAAAACAATTGGAAACTAGGCCCACGTTCAATTCAATTTTATACAATTTTGGAAGTTTTACCAGAGCTTCAGGCTGACCGCGAGCTGCAGGTTTGACACCTTGGTTCTAGGGTTAATTCCATTATTATTGGAACTCAATACCTAACAAATTACCGATATTAATCTCATATCTTCGCGTTTTACATTGGGGATGGAAAGTCTCAAGAGCCTATAATGGATCATCTAGTCTATTCCATGCATCATTTTCATTTATTAATTGTTCTAATAACCAAATTGAGAAAAAAAAACATAATTTTCAGATGGCTTTTCAATACTTTTCCGACACTTCTCAATGGTTCTTGGTCGACATAATTGTAATTCAGCGTTTTTATTGAATGAAAGTCTACTCTAAACTGGAAATTTGAACATCAACTATTCTCTTCTCTGAATAGTGTTATGTGAAGAGAAAAATTCTCCTCGTACAATAGGGCGATTGGTATCAGAATAGGTTTAGAATCAACCTTCGATTAAAATATGGACAAAGTGAATAGAGTTAGGATATACTTCGATATGTAGTAACTCAAAATTTCGCTATAAACGTCTCAATCAATTTGATGAATGATAAAAACTTCAGCACTCATGTTTCTACGAACTATTCACCAATCCACGTCTTTCTTCATTCAAAGGTATTTCCGATTATGGCACTACATTAATAGTACTGAACACGAGAAAGTAAGTTTTTTAGTAGAGGGTAGTTAATGTATCTAATCTAAATGTGGAAAACAGGGTGCTGTAGATTTGGGTAACATTCTGGGTCATGATAGCGAATAATACCAAAGCACAAGTTGGCACAAGTTTGTTTATATCTTTGGTGCACATTTGAATATAATAATTTATTTCTTGAATCATGTATAGTTTGATCTCAGGTTCTCTCTCTCTTACGATTTGGTAGCCCAGTTTCAACTGATTTCGGCTCTTTACATCAAGATTCATTGACATTGGAATGGGAACTAGCGTTAACCAATAACTTCAGTCAGAACTACTTACTCGTATTTCCGAATGTTTTGGTTTATTATTTTCAATAATGAATCTTTGAAATCAACCAAGAAAAACAATTTTTAACCCCCCCCCCCCCTCAAAATTTGTTGGTTTACGTTTAACAAATTTTCCGTCAGTCCGCCGTACGCGGCATTTTCCTTAGTTACCATGGACCGATTTTGATGAAATTTGGCATATAGGCTCCATTTGGGGTCTAGTTTTGCCCCAAGCTTTTGGTTGATGTAGGTCACTTCTAAGGGTTGAAAAATAAGGGTTGAAATTTTGAAAACGCCCTACCTCAAAAAATTCCGATATAAAGGCATTGTTTTTCAATCAATTCAAGATAGTATAGAATGTTTAGAATTTTTAGAGACCACGCGGAGCCCTGTACGTCAAACCATTCGCTCCCTACGAGAACTTAAGGTTTGGACTTACGATAAAGTTGGTTGGTGGTAACAATGGTAAAGCCGTGTTCTTGACAGACGAGTGATCTATATAGAAAAATAATAAACCTTCGTGTAATAATTTGCGGCGTTTTTGGGTTTGAACTACAACATATTCACGTTAACATAATTGCCCAATAATTCAAAAATTAGGATTACCAGGAGTTTACTGAAAAAAATACTAAATTCTTAGAAGTGTAGGGATTTTATACGTTTAAAAGTTTACATAGTGCATTCAAGCCTTGAATCTTCTCCTGGACATTTTTGAACGTAATAATAATAATTATGACAATCTCCAAATCCAACAGAAGAATTAAAATTAATTGGATTTGGTTTTAGATCGAAGAAATAATAGGAAATGTTGTACAGAAAAGGTTCAGGAGTACATTTCATAGAAGGTGATTTTTATATAGTTGATATCTACCAACAAACAATAGAGAGGTAAGTGAATAAGTAATCGCTTTTCTCTTCACCATGATTTTCATCTGGTTGCATAAGGATATGGTCCTAAATGGATAAGTGTAGATGTATTCTGAAGAGTTTGAAACCTCGCGTTCCACTGTATTTCTTTTGTTTTACTTTCCTCATCTGATTGCCAAGCATTATATTATTACCGAACAATGACATCCACCAGAAGGAAGAGCTTGCAAACTACGGAAACAACTGGTAACTGTCACACTACGTCAAATTACTGCACCCCACCGAATGCATCACAGGAACAAAAAAATACTCGTATGTCACGTCGCTTCAACTTTTAAATCCCGAAATTCCTCATTTATAACAAGTAAAACAGGTCATATTTAATATTACGACTTTTTTTTTATCAATATTCGAGTGGACTGAAATGTAAGCACAAAATACGTTATTTCGTACGAACGTTAGATAAAATAACTAATGTAGATTTGCCATTTTCAAGTAGTCTTTATTAAGAACGTAGGTATTATTTTATATATCGATACATAAATACGGCAATATAGAAATATTGTTGAAAATTGGGATTTTGTGGTTTGAACGTCGGATTCAACATTTTTGTGTTCCTGTTTTTAATTTTTTTGTTCCTGCAGTGAATTTTGAATAAATAATTTAGTACTTACAGGGAAATTGACTACGTCTTTCTGACTGACTGGAGGTAAATTGCAAATGAATTGTGAGGAAGACATTTTTGGTCTGCTAAAACCAGATCTTCGGAAAGGTTGAAGAGGATCCTAAACTTTCCACCGCGTTTGTAATAGGTTTGTGGAAAGGAGAAATATTTCGAGAGTTCAAATTCAAAATGAGCATATCCCTTGACCTGAGCTTTTATACTGCTGGCATATTACAGTCTCAGAGCCGAATATTCTATTACAGTTCGGATACTAAAGTTAAAGACTACTCTAGGCGCCAATGAGACGCCTTTGAAACGATTGCCTGACCGACATGTATATCCAGAGAAAATACGACCTCACTGTTGCTGGAGTCATGATATTATTTATGGGATGAAATTGGGTTATGATTTACAGAAACTCGATGGTGTGTATGATACAATTAAACGAATTTCAAATTAAACTAAATAGGAAAACATCATCTATTTATCAACCCTAAGATATATTACTTGAACATACAGACAATAATATTTTGATATGACTAATCCTGCAATAATTTGATTTAACCCATTTCCGCCGACTGTGACATATATGTAACACAGTAAGAGGCTTCTTGCAGTTCGGTATACAGCTACCCCAATTTTCTGAGTCGTTTGAATTACGCTTAGTTATCAAGGAGAAGTGCCTTACTAAGGATTTTCACCGAAATTTTAGTCCCCGCGTCAATTTTGCAGCGTTTTCAAGCGTTTGTATTTGACCAAGTGCGCAACGAAGAGAATTTCGAGACCCCGCCATGTTGTAAGTACTCGACATCCATTGTTGTTGGTTATTTTGTACCATTGTTGGTAGTAATTCCTTCCTTAGGTTTATAAAAGATGATTCGAGTTTGCTAACCTCAGTTTTATGGCAATATTGCTTTCTGGTACTACTAGAAATAGTAGTGTGACAAATATGTCACAGTCGTCATACGAAGTTCAAAAATGTGAACTTCATACCATGCATCCCAATTTTTTTCCCTCCGTTGTTATTTGTCAGGTAGTTGTTTGCATTTCAGTTTTCAATCATTTTCATCAAAATCTACTCAGTTAAAACTCAAGTTCACTCACAATCTTTTCCATTTTTCAGTAACGTCGTGCAACTACTCATATTGTAGCCGTTATTCACTTGGCTACAAAATGATTTCCATCCAGGTCTACACCTGGGATCCGCATAATAACTGGAAATTTCATCGAAATCAGATGTGAAATTTAGAAGTTATGGTTGTCACGAGGAATTCACTTTTGCTCATGAGCACTGACTATCAGTTCCGGGGCGATGATTTTCAAAGGGATGATTTTCCCCATTCCACACAATCTCTGAAAATTTCATCGAAATCTGATGGGAAATGTTTTTAATCGTACCATACTAAATAGTGGGCGAATTCATGCAGTGATCTACTAGATAACTAGACGAGCATTTCTGTTACCTACAATTATTCTGAGTGATAATGAAATAATGTAATACTCGTACTTATCATGTTCCTTATATTTGATTTGAATTTATATGAAAATTGAATTACGAACTTCTAATATGATTTTTCAAAAATTTTCGGCATTTATTTGAAAAAATTGTTTTTATTGACTTATTATGTTCCTTTCAATTGCCTTCATTTATTCTAATTTTCAGCAAAAATTTCAAAATGGGTTAACCTTGAACAAATAGATCATTCACCTATACATTATCCTAAATAACCATCATATTGCCATATTATTGGAATTTATCATACTTTCTTGATTTCTCACGTGTAGGTAATACGTCTACACGATCCACAAGGGAATTTAACCAGAACTATCATCATCCCGAAAATCAGGCCTCTGGACATCACGACCAGTACGACAACTCCAACACCATCGAGACCACCCGAACTAACATTCCGACCATCATACGAAGGTAGGAAATGTTAATTGGAATTAGTGAAATTTAGTGTAATTATTAGCGGAATATTTAGACTAGCTGTGACGCCTATTTTCATATCCTAACCTATCCAAAGGTGTTCTAGTTGGCACTAGGTTTCATTAATGGTAGAAGATGATAAGCAAGCTATCTAACGCCTATGTGGAAGATCCAAAAATTCAGTAAAACTTGACAATGTAGGTACTAACCAAAAAACTATCGACAAATATTATAGTATCATGCTTAGTATATTTTATCTAAAGTGAAAAACATTCTACAAAGGAATGTGTAAGGGTAGAAAAATCCGTCAACTGATAGATATTTGACGCATATACTATTTACAAACTCTTGAATTATGAGTGTCTACCTACACTAGTTCTTGATTTCTTCCAGAAAATCGTTTCGTTCTCATAAGTAACTCTTCTTATCCGAATTGGCCTGATGTGGTCTCAAATCCAAACGGAAGCACTCCAGTCATACCGGATGCCCCAACGTCCGGAGGCGTTCCACCAACAAAGAAGATCAAAATCAGGAGACGGAGAAGAAGGAAGAAACAGTTGAAAAAGAAATTCGACCTATCGGGCGAAGCTAGTGATCCTTACGTCTTGAAGAACTCAAAATGTAAGTTTACAATTATAGAAATACTAGCTAATAAGTCTGCTAAAAGCAAGCAAAAGCAAATCGTAGATTATATAAATAAGTAATTTATTAAATTACAAAACATTTTGACGTCACGGCCTGGATTCGAACCCGGGTTTCCAGACGATCGGCGATGTACACGTACGGTTGGGATTTTATACCATGTACCAGCTGAAAAGCCTGCTAAAAGTAGGCAAAAAAAAATCGTGACAAGTGATAAAATTGTTCATGTCGCGGCCTGGGATCGAACCCGGGACCCCCACGTTCTTGCGACGTACATACGTACGGTTGGGGTTTTATGTATTAGGATTAGCTAAGTAATACCTCTCAAATCAAGACAGTATAAAAAATGCTGCAAATTATTACACAACGGTGTTAAACATCCTCCGTTTTCAAAGAACTCGGCTTAGCTATTATTACTGCCGTAGAAAGTACCTACCAGCAAAACTTCTTAATCTCAAAGTTGTGGATGGCTTCGTTCAGTTTTTAGTTTGGTTTCGGCTGGAAGTACGTAGTAAGTAGTAAACCCTCAAATTTTTATGGGCGGAAGAGGGTCATATATTTTTTCCTGCTCGATTCCAAAGGTTTGCATTGAAAATGATAATAATAATATATCTGACTTAATTGTGGAGGTAAAATACCCGAAACATAAGAGTTGATCAGTTTTCGTGTGGCCACTTAGTACCCAAGTTTCTCTGTACCAGTTCAACCATTCCCTAAAACAACTACCAACCAACATTTCGATACTTCACCTTGATTTGGGTTACATCATGACGCCTTGTCATGATTATATCGCCAATCATTGTTATGAACAATTGCCATTGTCATGAAAGACCCTACAGTTTCGAATGCCCCTCGTCAAACGGACGCTCTCCTTGAAAATGATAACTTCTGATGGGTTTACCTCACAAATTCTTCATGAAGTGAATTCAATTTTCTATGATCGATACGCCAGGACGTTCATCCTGAAAGTAAACAAATTGCGAAATACAATAGAGCCTTCGGCTAAAATTCAAGAAACATGGAACATGCTTTAGCCGTGGTTTGTTTGTTTTCTGTTTCTTTTTACTAGATTTTTGTCTGTTGTTTTAATTTAGCTCTTTATGGGCCAGCTTTTCAAATTACTCGTCATTTCATTCACCTCTTGATGTCCCAAAAGTATTGTTATTATTAAGAAATCGAAAATATCAAAACTTCGAAGAACACATCGCAACTAAATGTCTAGGTTACAAGATCCTTTGATTACTTTTTGCGGTTTTTACCGTGAATGTTGTTTGCAGTTCTTTTGAATCAGAGGAGTATCTCAGCTTCGTCCATATTTACAGCTGTTTTGGCAGTACATAACTTTCGTATAAATTTAGGGCTTTTCAACGAGTGCCGAACGTTTTTCTTGGGATGAAAACTAACGATTCGGTTGTAAGAGGAAATCATTACAAAACCCTGCGCTACTTTCGTTTCACGGTTTCGTCACGTTTTTGCCCAGTTATGTGATGGCTAAAGCATGTTCCATGCTGAAAGGTCAGAACCGTGTAACATGTCTTACAGTTGTTGAGGTTTTTGGATGATCCACGTATCTTGCAATGTAATTTATTGTCAAGAGGGTGTCTGTTCGTTATTCATAATCAAGTCGTTGAGATGAATCACTTTTAATGTTAGTATGTGCTATGCAATGACGTTCTACTTGTCATACCAATATCGTTGTCAGTTATTTCTCAATAATCAACATTCTTAAAGCGCAAGAACGAATAACCTTACCACCTACGCTCTACGCAACCCTTCCACTCAAAAGTTCTGCCGCCTTCCGCCTGACCTTCTACCCGCCATCTTTCCCTGAATTACCTATGAGACGAAGTAGCTAGCAGAGCTTTACTCTCCTGAAGAGACCAAAGTTTTCAACTTATCACTAGCCGTTCTCCACCAAACTTCTACATTTGGGGCTTTATCAACCCAGGTTTTCTGAAATATCCTCAGTTATAAATATAGGGTAGATTTCGTAATAAGGCGTAACAAAAAAATGTAAAATACTTCCATGGTACTTTTCCATGCCTGACAATGGAATAAATTTGAACCTGCGGGTACTTGCCCCCACCTACTCTGCATCTCACGACCATTAAACCACGGTACTGGGCTAGAGTCCAAACTACATAAATATGAAAAATATTTGAAGAGTACCTACAGGGGTAAAACCCCCATCATAGCCAAAAAGCTGACTTCGAGAACACGCAATTGAAAGTTTACAAATGAGAAAGTAATGAACCACGGCTTTTAAAAATTTTCGAGTTGCCTGGTTTCATGCAGTCTAATTTCCATACTTACTTGGTTACGAGCAACCAAATTTTCAGACTTACCTGCTTACCCACCATAAAAAAAAACCAACATGCTTGGTTAAGCACAATTTAGTGCACTGGGAATAAGTAGGTAAACTCAGTTACCTGTCTGTTCTCGAAGCAGAAATGAGAGTTAACCAAATAATCACAAACGCCCCAGCCCATAGGAAGCATTGTAGACTTAGCTGATACTCGCAAACGAAAGCTAACACAAAATATCGCTTACAGTGAAGATATCTCGATTTTCACCAAAAAACAACTTACCTGGGTTTTCTCCATCGCCAGCCATTTTTAGATCTTGTTTTGTATGTGCTTTTTTTCTTTCACAAAATTATGGTTAAGTTTTTGACTAAGTTCATCAGCGAATGAACTTCTTCAGGACCATGGCTTCATCCTCTTCTTTCACCTCAATCTGATGTGTATTGACACAATGCAATCAGTTCATGACGCTGGAACAATATATAGCTACACTTTGAAAACACCGTCGAGTTCTAGATCGGCGGTTCATGGACCATAAACAAAAGCGTTGTCTCGGTTGAAGATCTCTAAGCACAGTTGGTTAGCAGACCGAGGAAGAGACTCGTCCGACGCGTTTCTCACATAGCACCCTCCCATACCTGCACCGATAAAATGCAGTGATTTAGAAGTTTCTGGTTGATTTTGGTTTATTATTTTCAATAATAAACCATTGGAATCGACCAAGAAACAACAAAATTTAAGCCCCCTAAAAATTTGATGTTTTACGTTTCAAGGTACGTAAAATCCGAAAATCGAATAAAAAAAAATTCCGTCCGTCCGCCGCACAGTGGGCAAAATGACCAATCTAGGTGGACAAAATTATTTTTTGGTCGGTTTTTTATTCAAAATTGAATAAAAAGACCCTGATTACGGGAAAAATAATGAAAAGCTTTCTTGACTTCAATGAAAGTAGGCAAACGGTGTATCATGATATTTTTGTTCATGTTTTATCTTAAATTCTTGACATTATAATTAGGTAGGTCCTACTGATTAATTACTTTGAGATTAATGACATTATTACAGTGTTAGACGAATATAACTCTGAAAAATTGAATTTGAAAATATTATAGTCATGCTCTTATTCGACATCGTAGAAGATTCAACTGTTGATGTGCTTGAAGTTGCTTCTTTCAAGATACGGCTTGTGGACCTGTCTTCTGCCAAGTAGAGAGCAGTGAGCGCCGCTAAGCATAACTTTTCGGGACCAGCAGTCAACAATTCTTTCTCTTTTCTTCTTTTTGTTTTATCGCTTGAGTCCTCAAACGGTTTTTCGGGACGCACAGTTGGTTGGTTCATGACAACTTCAAACTCTTTCCCACTCAGCCATGTCGAATATTTGTTGGAAAAAATGTCTTCTTTCCCATGGCTATTTTCCCACCTCTCTCCGATTTTTTTGAAAAGTCTATCACAGCATTTTTGATCATTTTTAAATTCAGTATTTTTGAAGAATCGTCGAGATTACCTAACCCGATCACATACCTAGTGAGGTTTTCGTGGCCATCTTTCTTTGGTAGCAAATTGATGGCGATGAATCGTGATATTTATACATGAAAATCAACCATTTTATTAAGTAAGTTGGAAAACGCATAAAATCGCTAAAAAAGGTGGTTGAATACCGAAACTAGAACACTTCAATAAATGAAAAAAAATCGGATTTCCTTGGCAACTCTTGGCCGTGTGCTACTTTAACTCCAAGATGTAAATTATCATTTTTGGAAATACGGTATGGCATATACTCATAAACTTACAGTATCAGACACTATTTTTACAATTTTAGCAGGAAAAAATAGTACTTACTCCTTTCAATGGTTTCCATTATTGCCGAAACCAAGCCTGGAACGATTCTGCCTACAACTAACTGCAGCGTAGACGAGAAAAGTTAGGGATTCATAGTAGCTGATAATACGATCTTATTCGAACAGGAAACGGCGACACTTTTGATCGTAGTTTTTACAGCAATAGAAGGTTTTGATAATGTAAATATTAACGTTTTGGGGACTGCAAACTCATAATGAACAATGACTAATATTAGAGATTCCCATTTTTTGACTTGACTTTTGTCCACCTAGATTGGCCATTTTACCCACTGTGCGCCGTAGGCAGCACTTTTCTCATCAACCCTGGACCGTTATGGTTGAAATTTGGTATATGAGCTCCATTTGGGGTCTAGTTGTGCCGCAAGTTCTGGTTGATGTCAGTCACTTCTAAGGAGTGAAAATTTAGAGTTGAAATTTTCAAGAGTGCCCTAGCTTGAAAACTCTCCAAACGCTCCAAATAAAGGTATTGTTTTTTCACCAATTTGAAATAGTATTGAATTTTTAAAAATTTACTGACCACTCGGAGCTCTATAAGGGTGATTCTCACAGAAAGCTCAAGCCTAGTGTATCTCGAGGGTTTCTCCATACAAACTAGTCCTATGGTTGCTTTTTTCTTTCTCATTGTGTTCATCTCACCACTCCCTGCGCTTCTCGCTGAAAAAACTATTTATTTTTGCGGTATGGATGCATTTTTTTGGGTCTTGAAAGATTCAATTCTCATTACCACCGCCTGTAACTATTTTGTTTTACTGATGAAAGTTCTCTCCCAAGCCTTGGGAAATGTCCTTATGTTGAAAAGATTCAGTGAAATTGGAAGCCTACCAACAAATCTCCACAGAAACAGCTTTTTTCTATTTTTAAGTTTACTTGGGGGTTCAACAAGTGACAATGAACTGTGTATCTGAAAAAAATCTCATTACCGCACAAGAATCAAGATTTTCCCTCCCATAGCGACCAACAGGGCATTTTGGCAAACTTTCGACGAGAATCGTAGTGGCAATACTGCAGAGCGCCAGGGAACTCGCCACCGCCATTTAGGGGGGCCCCGCCAAGCAGGAGGGGTTGTTTAAGGTCACGTGTCAGGTGCGTACATTTATTGTTATCATTACCACGGTTCAATGATTCTCTTTCAATGTTGGTGAATAATTTTTTTAGATCCAATTTTTTTGTAGCCCACTAATTGCCTTCTCAAATGGCGTAGAATGAGGAATATGGTATGTACAGAACGATAATGGCAAGCTCTCAAATTTGGAATTCTCATTACCACACATCAAACCATCTCATTACCACTAACTTAATAAAGTTCGGTGGTAATGATAATAGGCGTGTGGTAACGAGAAAATGTTGTTAGTTGAGTATTTTAAAGATGAAGTATAAATATTATTTTCTACGTTAGGTATCAATTGACAATTTTTAAAAATAAAACGATTTTAGGTTTTCGAATTCTGATATTATTATCTCCATATTGCCCTAAGCTCTTAGAATGAAAAAATTCTTATCCTTCCCTTAGGTAACCCTGGCAGATGACTCGCCCTACATTTTACATAGCTGAAAAGTTGTGCGAACAAAAAAGGGAGGCTGATCGACGAGAAGAGAGTATGGTCGAGAGTTTCTTAAAAAATATTTGCCTACTTACTATCCAGTTAATGAAACAAATCTGTGATGTAATTAAGTAAATTATGTGACGAATATTAACAAAATTTTCAAGTTAAATAATATAAAGAGTTGAAGATTGATATATCTTATGTTGTAGACTGATAAGAGTTTTTTGAATGTCATTTAGCTGAGTGTTTTATTTTTTTTTTTACAGTTCTTTACCTACTTGGAATACATTGATACTACTGTGATTTTCATTGATTTTAGTTTATTTATTCCCTCCCTATCAATCCATAGAAAAGAGAAATGGAGATTTTTCAATATAATCATCTTATCCAACCAACTGGACAAGCTCATTGCTTGAAAGGTAGAAACAGAATTGTGAAACTAATACCATATTCTCAATACCAACTGCGCTTCTCATTACCATCACTTTAAAAAATTAGTTCTCATTACCGCCGCACTATAGATTTTCAAAATTGAAATTTGAGACTAAAAACTGTGAATTCAGCTTGCATTACAAATTCTTCTTTATGTTCCCAGGATACTTCATGAATTTCATTAAACAGAATTGTGAAACTAATACGATATTCTCAATACCAACAACTTAAAAAAAATCAAGTTCTCATTACCGCCGCACTATAAATTTTCAAAATTGAAATTTGAGACTAAAAACTGTGAATTGAGCTCTGTCTCGCATTACAAATTCTTCTTTATGTTCCCAGGAAACTTCATGAATTTTTTTGAATTTTTTGGTAAAGGTTCACTTACTCAAAGTTTGAGCATGGAAGATTGAGCTTTTTCTGAGAATTACCCATAAGACAAGCTGTTCACTCCCTACGGGTACTTAAGGGTCAGAGTTATGATAAATCAGAATCGAGAGTGTGAATCACCAGAGAGGTCTAATTTCCTTTGAAATTTCAGCTAACTAACTAAAATGCGATCGCTGTTCGTTTCTTCGAGTTGTAATCAGTTTTGCGTCCTTAGCAACCACTAATCAAACTTCCATGTGAAGGAACCAGAACTCCCTATTTTTCGAATCGAGTGTTCGTTTATTTCTCCCAAATAAACTTAATTGTGAAGTATGTAGTACCTACCTATAGTTGTTTGGTAAAACAAAAGCAGTGATCTTTGCAGAAGAGTGATATATATTATTTATATGCACCAAATATATAGATAGTATGCAGAAAAATAATAAACCATTGTGTAAATAAATAATTTTCTGCGTTTTTTGTTACTATCTAGCCATCTGAAATGACCAACATCTTTTATTGTTATGTACAAATCGTTCCACTTTTCATTTAGTATGTTTAGCTGTGTAGTAAATTGAAGATTATGTTTCAGTTTTGAACCTCTTCACTATCGTTCAGTTCCCTAATGACGATTGTTCAGATGGAGGTACTTGCTATACTGAAGCCGAATGTGCCGATTTAGGGGGATCAGCCGGCCTGCCTTGTGCCAGAGGATACGGAATTTGTTGTATGTGTAAGTAACTCAGTCTACCAAAATTATTCAGCACCGCAATTCACGATTCCTAATACTGATAGGTAAAACTCGTATTGGCATGAAAACTAGTTGGCACATGCAGTAATTGTTATTACTGTACTCAGTGCTGCAGTTGTCGTGATTCTGTAAACTTTTGAACAGTGACTTCGCGATGCGGAACGATTGGTGAAATCAACGGCCGAGTGTTTAGAGGGCTTGGAGAACAAGGTGTGTGCTCGTTGACAATCGAAAAGACTGCCTGCGCCAAACAGATCAGACTGGACTTCATAAATCTCGAGGTAAATTTACTCAATAGGCGACTAAATCAAACTCGACTAAATTATTAGATAAACAGTAATTTTTCCTAGTAATGTATTAATAATACAACCAATGAAATCTCAAAAATTGGGTCGATAGGCACGTCATCATGCTTGATGTTTATACGGGCACAATCAGCCACTCAGATTTTCAAAATTTTTATTTTCGCGCTGGCCACTCGTTATTTTTGTGAAATTCTTAAGGGGGTCTCAGTCGGTCGCCTTTCGTTCCTCGTTCCGGGTTAGTTATTCGCTAAATTGTGCGAAAACTTTAAAAGTTGTATCTAAATTTGAAATTTAATTTAATTTAGCAACAACTTTTAACGGTATTGCCCCTACAATTTAGAGAAATACTAACCCGGACCGACTGAGACCCCCTTTCCGTGAGGGGTTGCGATATGAACTCCACCAGGTCAATGAGAAGATTCAATTTCCTGATTTCCCTCAAATTTGGGGGATAGTTTGGGATTTGGCCTAAAATGGTTAGGACGGTTGCTTATCGATTTCTTCGCGGTTTTATCATTAGGAATGAAAAATGCTGCAAATTATTACACAATGGTATATTATTTTCCTGTAAAGATCACACGGTTTTTCCGACTCTTCTAAGGACCTGAGATAAGTTGGAAGTTTCCAAACAAGAGCGTTTTTTAAAATGTTTTTCCCCACTTTTTACCCCATTGAAGTGACTAACCAGTTAACCTGGTTAACCAGAACCTTCGGAGCACAAATAGACCCCAAATATACCTACCAACTACAGACGGAAACTGGTTTACATTTCCGTATTCTACATACCTTGAAACGTAAACCATCAATTTGGGGGGGGGGGGATGTAGTTTTCTTTCTTTCCTAATACCAAAGGTTTATTATTGAAAACAATCAAAAAACGTCTGCCAAGTGGGTGTGGCACATAGCTTCCTCGTATCCATAACCCGATTGTATAGATGATCCGATGCATAGTAGTTAATCCCAAAACATCAATCTCTAAGTACCTTTCACTACCCTCATAGGGGACCATCTACACGCTAATCTGGACAATCCTGGAAAATTTCATCAAATTCGGATGAAAAATTAAGTGAGTAGGTGTATGTGATTGGGTCAAAAAATACATAGCCTTGGCTGGGTTTCGAACCCGCGACCTTAGGAGCTCACATCAAGACTCTATCCTCTGAGCTACCGATGACCTGCAATTATTGGGATTTGAGATTCTCACAGGAGACCATCCCTCTATGAATGAATCCCTCTATGAAAAACAATTCTCTGTGATTTTCATAGGGGACCATCTAAACACTACTCTGTAACATCCCTGAAAATTTCATTGAAATCGGATAGAAAATGTAGAAATTAAGGCCGTTTCAAGGAACTTCACGTTTGCGCATGCGCAATGGCTACTATCAGTCCGAAGGTGGTGATTTTCATAGGGGATCATCTAAATACTAATCTGTAACATCCCTGAAAATTTCATTGAAATCGGATTGGAAATGTGGAAGTTATGGCCGTTACAAGGAATTCACGTTTGCGCATGCGCAGTCGCTTCTATCAGTCCGGGGACAATGATTTTCATAGGGACCCATCTACAACCTAATCCACATAATCCCTGAAAATTTCATCGAAATCGAGTGGAAAATGTGGAATTTATGGCCGTTACAAGGAAATTCACGTTTGCGCATGCGCAGTCTCTTCTATCAGTCCGGGGACGATGATTTTCATAGGGGACCATCTACAATCTAATCCACATGATCACTGAAAATTTCATTGAAATCATATGGAAAATATAGAAGTTATGGCCGTTACAAGGAATTCACGTTTGCGCATGCGCAGTCGCTTCTATCAGTCCGGGGATGATGATTTTCATAGGGGACCGTCTACACACCAACCCGCACAATCCCTGAAAATTTCATAGAAATCAGACAACAACTTCGTTTAGTTATGCGCGGTACAAGGAAATCATGACAGACGGACAGACACACAGACAGACAGACACACAGACACACAGACAAACAGACACGGAACTAAAATTTTTCAGAAAGGTCTAAAACGCGAAACGCGAGTGGAAATTTTGATTTCGGAGAACATTTTTTTTCGTCCTTGAAAAGTGAAAACAAGGCTTCCGCTACCTTGGTAGACTCGGAAGCAACACGCTCGGGTCTCCGAACATGGGGAAAGGAAAAAACCCATCAACATAACTGCAAACAACTTATCAATTTTGTTACTGACTGTCAAATTTGGGAAACTAGCAATATGATCGAAAAAATCAGGTTTCATATTGCTCGAAATGACTGATTATTACACTAAATAATTCATAGTCCGCGTTATTCTGTGTGAGGAAGCTTAAGTGCCAAACGTGACTTTTACGTACAAGTTTTCCGAGTCAGAAATAGTTTATGATGTTCATAACTTAACTTCTAATGGATCCTTTGACGTTCCATCATCCATTAAATGGTCTGTGCTCACTCAACCAAAGTAGGAGGGAAGCACCTTATTCGTGCAGAAGGTCAAAGAAAGGTTTGCACTCTGAAATCGCAATTTATATTTCCCCTGAGCAAATCTCCATGTTGTGAAATGTGTTGATGGAAGGACTCAAGTAAGATCAACTATTATTGTGGAGGAGGTCCACAGTCAAGTAGCTTGGAAGGTTTACTTGACACCTTCAAGGAGGGAAGCCACTCATTCCTATGCCCTCAATTAATTGATTTCCCATTCACCAAATCAAGATAATTTTATATTTCAACTGCCGTCCCCAATAATGGTTTGGTTTCATTCAGGATGGTGTAAATTAATGCTCATGGTGTTGGTATAGGATTATGGGGTGGACCTGATTACTTCATAACACTTAACAATAAAGAGATGAAGAAATTTTATTGTAATTCAAGAGGATCTCGGAAAACTACAATTTCAGCTACCTTCATTTTATACATTCTGAACATATTTGTGTTTTCAGATTGAACAAAATTTCATAACGTTCAGAGGAAAACCATAAAAACTTTACCCCGCTTCCAACGCCATATATTGTTTGAGAATCCTTGAGACCTTCCACCATGGTCTCAAGATCAATATGATAAACCAAAAAAAGTTAACATTGAAAGGAATTACTAAATTACCTATATAATCATGAGGAGCATTACACTGTAGTTTTTCACTACTACCTGAAATAACATGTATAACTGCGTCCATTTGAATTATTTCTAACTTCTTGGAGAAATTCGTTTTGTGTAAAGCAAACGTTTTGATTTTTCAGCTCGAACAACCAAATGACGGTGAATGCGGTCCGGAACGTCTCCTCATAGCCGGTCAGAACCGCAACAGTCCCGTGCCGATTTTATGTGGCTCGAATTCTGGTCAGCATGGTAATTAACTTTGTGGCTTCATAACTACCAAAGATGGGAAAGCTTTTGATTCGGTCTGTATGTGTGTGGTTCTGCTTATTCGGAATGTCTATCTGATGTTCAACCTTTTGTTATTTCACTATCGAAGATTGGGGAAGTTTTATGTTCGTGTAGCAGATCAAACAGAAAGTCTGGCAAACCTCGTGCTCCATTCATCTTGTGCATGGTGATGAATGGGGATGATGGTGTGGTATTCACCCAGCTGTTTCCCGAGCGGACGTAAGGAGTACGTCCGATGCGCATGCGTGGGACACTTCAACACCCAGAGAAGGTGCCCATTTATGTGGTAGGAGATAAAATCAGATTTTTCTTTAAAAAAAACTCTACATCCAGGAAGTTTTCATTCTTCATATTGGAAACTATCTTCATATTGGTGATACTAAAATCCGAATTTCAATATTCATTATTAGAGTGGAGAGAAAAAAAAACATGGTTGACTGTACGCGGGTTTTTCTGCTTTAAAAAATCCCTAGCTTTATTGAATCTACAGCAATACTGGCTTGATTGAACTAGTTGGGAACCTAAGGAATTAATGGAATTGAAATACTTATTCATGCAATTTATATGCTCAATTTATTAGAATAAATTTGTTTGCGAAATTGAATGAACTTACGAGTATCTACCCAACATAGGCTCTCCAAAAACTAGTTTAGAAATTGCGCAATCCCGGACTATTTGCGGCTATTTTCCAGGGTGACTATAAATGACTCCAGGAGGTTTGTCAATCTCCCGGTGATTCGGCTTTCTGAGGACTTTTCTGAGGAAGCAGATGAAGGGAGGTCCGTCTGGGTTGCTCGAACTATATCGAATAACACTCGGTGGTCCAGATCTTGCCTCCGAAAAACATCATGGTCGCACTTGGAGCAGCGGCCTTTTAGTTTGCGTTTTCTCTTGATTAAACCGTGAAGATCCGTGTTGGGATGAGATGTAGGCATAGCAATGTTTTATGCCTTGCATTGACCGAATAACTTTCCCTGTTGAGAACCATGGAACCTGAATGGGAAGAAGGAAGCTGGAATGTAAAGGTACCTCTGGGCGTATTGGACTGTCTTCTCGAGGCACTCCGTATGTACCCTGGTCATGGACTGTAAATTATGATCAAAATTGAACCACAAGCCTATTGTGGGCCAATGATCACTGAGTGATGTAAAGCGTGTAACTACCAGTCTAATAATTACAGTGTATCTTGACGTGGATGAAGCCACTGGCCCAGTACTGGTGTCGGTCGTATCCAGTAATCCACAAGACTTCATGATCCGCGTGACCCAGATCTGCGACGGCGATCGTCTCCAAGCTCCCAAACACTGTCTCCAGTATTACATGGACAACGAAGGGGTAGTCGAGAGCTTTAATTATTTGAATGAAGCTGGCAGAACAACCGGATACCTGGTAATTTACACATTTGATTATAGACGGCTTATTATACATAGAATATGGATACATCGATCAGAACTTAATTCATATCAACAGGCAACATAAAAACAATAATTCAGGCATAATTATATAACACTGAGTTCTGTAATCAGACTTTCTGGAATATTGTTTCCAATCCTGCAGTCAATACCTACCTCTATCTATCAGCTAATTATACATCTATATTTATGCTTTTTATGAAGTACCTGAAAACATCCAAACATAATTTATTTGCATAGACATCTAACCTGATTAAGTATTTTTTTTAAATGTATTGATTCAAAGTTAATAATTCGGCCTTGACAAACGAAAAGTTGTTGTACACACTTTCTGAAAAAATTTAAACAAAATGTAGAGTCCCCAGTTTTCAGCAAAACTAACTCAAGACACTTGAAATCGACCTCAAAAGTGTCCAATATTATGATGGATTGAAAACATTTTCTCAACTTATCAGAACTTATTTGTAATTTTTTCAAAAATTTAATTTGAATTTTCCAGAACAATCTAGATTACGCTGTCTGCATTCGTAAGGGAATTGGGATGTGCTCTATCATGTATAGCAACGAAGCAAATGGAGTTGAAATGCCTTTTGACATCAATAATGTTGATTCAGGTAGGTATAATTATATTCTCATAATATATACTGGAAAGTCAATAGACAAGTCATACAAGTCGATCATCTATATTTAAAATAGCCTTAGCAATTTGGCTGTAGACCAATGGTTAAATTTTGAGCGTAAACGCGGGTTATTTCAGGACATGTGCGCTATACTGGAACAGTCAATTATAAGGTTCTCTTCCAACTCCCACTCCCAAAACCGTATTAATTACTCAGTAATTGGAATCACCTGGTTTAGCGGAACAGCCCATTAAAAATACTTGAATTTTGTTTCGTAGGTCATTATATTAGTATTACTTGAACCCCGTCATTGTTGTAGATGGTGGTCCAACAGTACCGGACGGTGAAGCAGGCGCTGAAGTCTTCAATTGCCCAGATGACTACATTGCAGTACGAAATGTGAGGCTCTGTGGTCAGAAGGTGAACGACGCTACCGTTCAACCGGACTTCACTCAAAACGCCCCAGTTATCGGTAATGACTCTACCATTTTCAGCTAACTAACTCTGCAAATTACCCTAGACTCCAACTAAGTGGTACCACATTGTTCAGAAAGACTTGTCAGTCTCGAATCTCTAAGGCACGGACGGCATCCAGGATAGCTAATGATGCTTTGGCCAGCAGCTCATGCTCCTCCTGGGATTCATTTACCAGGGTCTTCAGATCCTCAGTCCTCGGAACTCTTCTGTACGGAATCAATATGGCCCCTTCGGTACACAAGAGAAATTGAATGCGTCCAAGCCCATTTTTTTAAGAGAATCCTCGGTCTCCTTCGTTGCACTTCCAGCTATGTGGTCAGACTCGAATCAGCAGAATTCTCCGAATGGAAGAGTCTAGGTTTCGAAACGTCCGTCTCTCAGCTCTCATTGCATTGGAAAAACGTCAAAATACAACCCGAAATGCAATTGGTTTACCCAGCTGAAAAATTTGGTTCGGGAGTGCACTGGAGAGAAGGTGAGCCCTGACTGCCTCAATCCCGGGCGTTCTCGAAACTGCGAAGAACGCCGTTCTCGAACTTGCTTGACCAGGACTTGGCCAGTATGTCAGAGATCTAACGATTCTTACATATTCCTCTTCCATTCACGCCCCGGCTGCCAGAAATACCTTCAGCTGGATGTTCCACTTGCTTTTTTAGCGACTAACAGCTCAAATTAGAACGATGGGATCTTACAGTTGGGCCCTCAGAATTGGTAGAAAGTGCTTCAAGATGACCCTTAAAGAAATTGGTGGAGACTGAAATTTTAAAACTCACCAGACTATTTTCCATCTTCTTTTTGAAAACCAACTCTATGTCGGCTTTAGAGAGGAACTATGTTCTTACCTTTTCTATCCAGAATATGCCATACCGATCATCCGGTCCCCAAATGAAGTTGACCTCCAGCGACTCCATCAATTCGAGATTTCCTTATCCAAAACAAGAAGCCTTTGTTTATTCGATGAAGAATGATATTTTGATCAGCTTTGAAGATTTCGAGAATCCTTGTTCATGGTTGTGCTACAAAGTTTTTCAGTTGTGAATTGCAGAACAAACGCATGGTGATGAGCTACTTTCTTGTTGACCCTTATTTTTTTTGGCTTAATTTTTTCTCATAAAACAACAGATACTTTGTTCATTTTAGTATTATTCAAGAATTATTGTTTTGTTATTATACTCGTGAGTAACTCCACCTTTCATGTCAGATAATGACGAAAATAAAGGTTATTTTGATTGATTTGATTGATTGATTTTACCATTTTCACTTACTATTGTAGGTAATTACTATTATTGATCTTTTTTGGACATACTCCAGCGTTACATGACGTCCTTCTAGCAAACTGACAAACAAGAGTATACAAGATTACTTATAAATAAGATGAACTCTTCATAGGTGGTATAATAAACTTTTTTTATAAAGAAAAAGTGGACGTTTTCGACAGATCACGAAATCTACTCTCAGAAGTTACCATCATCTGATATATTTATGCCTTTTTCACATGCTTTAATTATCCTACAGTAAGTAATTATTCAAATCTCTGTATTTCAGATTCATCTACAGGCCCTTTTACACTCTCTTTTGTGACTGATAGATCGATCTCCGGCCTTGGGTTCAGATTGAAATACGAACAAGTACCTTGTTGATCTCAAATCGAAGTGAATTTGCGAAGACACCCACCATTTCTCAATACATTTCAACAACGTTCATGCTTCCTAATACAGGAATCATTTTTGTACTAAAGGTTCAATAAAACTCATATTGATATTTATAGTCAACACTTTATTTTACAGAACAATCTTTCTTTATTTACACCCAAAACTATTCCATTTTTTCCTTTGATAAGTAACCTTATTAATAAAGAACTATTCCCAAAATAACAACATTTTCGGGTTAAAAGTGGAAATGACATGGAGTGGTTGAACGGAAGAAATTTTGGACGAATGACCTAAGAATAATTTCGATTATAAATCATCATGGAGCGGAATTATTTACAGTAATTGGAAGGAATGATGAATTTATTGTAACTATTATTGACATTTTTGAATTTAATGAACAAAATGAAAATAAAACCTGTTCTCCTCACGGATACATTTTTTTGAGTTTTCGAAATCATTTAATTCGTTCCACAGTTTAGACCTAACTGGAATTATTGTTGATCAATAAATGTATTGCTACGAAAAACAAGAATAGCTTTGGAACTTTCTCGTCAGTTTAAATAAGATAATAAAATAAATTACTGATGCATTGAATTATTATAGTAGTTTAAGAAATATTAGGATAACTTTTCCCTTAAATGGTAGAACGCGTAATTTATATAAAACGGCTGTAAATTTAAACTTGGAAAAACAAATAATTCACTTGTTAAAGTTGACATTCCTGAGTCAACTCCCTGAAAAATAAATAATTTTCCAATTACTCCAGTTCGGTCGAAAACTGCCAACTAGGACAAGCTGCTCATCTATGGGGGTTAGTTCACAAAATATACTTCATGGCATCAACATTAAAGTTCATATTGTCACAATATTTTCTTCGAAAAATATTATTGTCAACTATTACTGAGATAATTTTTTTTTTACATTTACAAAATGAAGGCCTCGACATTTATATGAATGGATTACATTGATATTGTATACTGTACAGCAATACTCTAAATAAGGTAGTTAACAACCTACCTACTTATTATTGATATTGACAAGTTTTTCATAACTCTGAATCGGTATTGTCTACAATAAAATTGTCGTTTTATTGTCAATTTCTATTGTGTTCTACGAAGGTACTATTTCGTTACAATTTCTCTACATCTATAACACTCAAATTTTATCCGGTGTTCTTTTTTTATATGTATACGGAAAGAAATACCAGGAAGGATATGGTTCGAACTACACACAAAATAAATTTCACGTCGTTTTACGTTACAGGTAAGGTAAATAGGTACATTCAACAACAGCCTAAAATTATTTTCACAATATTTGTAAAAATTATTCTTACAGTTGATCACTCAACAATTTGAATAAACTCTCAAGCGATGACCTGACTGAATTATATTGTCCTGATCGTACAAGTTCATTGAAAGACGAAAGTCTTATTGTCAAACCTCAAATTCATATTTTAATTATAAATCAATTATTGTCCATTTTTTCAATTATGCAGCATTTTTGTGTGCAACAATTGTACTTCACTCAAAAATTTAAAGTTGCATTATTGTGTTACATTTACCTATAGGTAAGTACATGAAAATAATTACGGTCATCGCCCTTGAAATGCATTTTTCTCTCTAATAATTTTTAACATCAACTTAGTTCTATAACCACGATAAGCAGCACGTTCTTTATTTACAAAATTCTAATTGACCAGTCTAATATCAAACTTATTCAAAATTTTATCCATAAAGGAACTAACCATTCTAGCAACTATCTCAAGGAATAACAATATCAAACAAAATCAAATTTTCGTCAATTTTACGATTGATTCAAAACAAAGATCGGCAATAGTATCGTGGACACCTAATGATTACATCGTACTAGCATCATTGCATCTAAGGTAAGTTCTACTTAGTCAGCCTTAGATATGTAGCACTTACAAAATCGCACTTTTTGAAATTAATTTCGAAGTTAAAACTATGAAGAAATTTGGAGCAACAACGTTCAAATCAATTTTTTACAAGATTGAAAACATGAAACCAAAATTAATTTCCCGATCAAATTTATCAGGATACAATACAATTTGAATGGAGTTTTTCCAGATTCGAATCAGATTTTTTGAAGTGGATATGTCTTTTGGCTCGGGGTAAAGAAATTTTTCGCGACACTTTTTTTGCCACAAAACATGTATCTCTGCAACCAGTAAACAAAATCATAACTCAGATCGGAAGCTATGAAGCAAGGTTCTCTAGAATACTGCGTTATAAATTAAGTACGTGCAATCGAAGAGTTAAAAAAAAAATGTTTATTCATAGAAGAAGTAAATAGATAGGTACATGTTATCAGAACATTTTATTCATAAAATACCTATCTGGTGAACATTTTTTCTTCCATCATTTTAATTTTCGAATAGAGGAGTTTGATTCCAAAAGGTACTATATCCATTTCGGTCAAACATGTGAAAAACGCGAAAAACCATGGCGACCTGAAAAACGTGATATAAACCACGTTTACATATGTTATTTTTATATATTTTTAAATATTATTATAATAAAATTTATTAATGTTTTTGGAAAAAAGGTAAACTAGTTCAAAGTTTAATATAATTTTGAACGAGATTTGAAATATCAGATTTATGGATATACCTACTACTTTTTGAAACAAAACAAAGTGGATGCAGTACTTTTTGAAATCAAACGAAGTGGATACAGTACTTTTTGGAATCAAACGAAGTGGATACAGTACTTTTTGGAATCAAACGAAGTGAATACGGTACTTTTTGAAATCAAACGATGTGGATACAATACTTTTTGGAAACAAAACAGATAAGAGACCGCCATTTCGCTGGATATTCGGTGGTACTCGCCATTCGCTCGTACTACCTTTTGAAGTTAAATGGAATATTCACCCTCTTTTTCAAGGGAATAGATTATCTTTTGGTCGTAAACTATCGCATTTTTTATTGGAACGTGTTGTTAATTCCAGTTCAAACTTATAATCCCCAAGAGATGTGTGATTGAAGTTGTTGTTATGTTGTCAAATAAAAAACTTTGGTCTTCGCTTGGATATCAAACTTGCATTCACTCGTAATTTATATCAGGTTATGGGCCCAGCACGCTTCCACTGCGACCCCTCAAGTTCAAACTTCCTCTGGTATGACTCCTGCTTGGCTCGAACAGAAGTCCAATTTGCTCTTTGGTTCTGTATAATGATAGCCAGGGGGCGCAAGAGCATATCAAGAATCCTACCTACAGGCCAAGAACAAAGCATATTGACATCAGGAACCTTTTCATTAAGCAAAATCTTCAAGAAGGCCTGATCAATTTGAAATATTTGGCAACAGAAAATATGGTTGCTGATTTTCTAACGAAACCATTACCAAAGAGCAAATTGGACTTCTGTTCGAGCCAAGCAGGAGTCATATCTGAGGAAGTTTGAACTTGAGGGGGCGTATTGGAACGTGTTGTTAATTCCAGTCCAAACTTATAATCCTCAAGTCATGTGTGATTGAAGTTGTTGTTACGTTGTCAAATAAAAACTTTGGTCTGCGCTTGAACATTAAACTTGCATTCACTCGTAATTTATATCATTTTTGTGAAGAACTACCCCCCCCCCCCCCCTAAAACCCTGTGAAAGTATCAACTCAATTTCGATAAAAATGGACTTCAGCACCTTTTGGAATCAAACTCCTCAATTACATCTTCAACAATGGACATATCCATGATCCATTGTTTTTCCTTTAGCGGGATTTGTCGGATTTAGCGGGAATGTCGATTGCTATGTACAAAACCTATTTTTTTTTTCTTTAAAAAAAACGCAGTACCTACTGATTCTAGAGAACATAGCTTCCGATGTGCAGCTATGATTTTGTTTACTGGTATCGCGTTGCATTTTTCAAGGAACGATATAGACATTTTTGAAATTTCAGGTTTGTGAACATTCAACATAATTTTTACTGAACCATAGAGACACTGAAAATTACTTCTAAAAAATATTGTCATGGAAGAGTACCGTCATTCATCCATCGTGATGCATTTTTTTCATTCCCATACAACACCTATTTAATAGATAGAGATCATATGATATTTACAATAATATTAATTAAATTCAAACCTTTTTGACAACTTTTGATATGTTGTTAAGTAGTTACTCTTGATATTGTTAATAGTTGGCATCTTTATTATTTATGATACACAAAGATCTTCGACGTTCAAAATAGTTCCCGACCATAAAAAGTTCCCAAAATTATCAACTGAGTTGGGTATTTTGCAGTTGGGAAAAATTAATTTACAGTGTGGATGAACAAATTTAAATGCTCGTTGATATTTTTTGTCGTTGATATGTCATCAAATATAAATTATTAACCTATGATAACAAATGCAAGTCTAATTTTAAAAATAAACTCACCTATAACAATTTTTTGACATTGCAAATATTTGAGTATTGTCTTCTTTCATTTAAGCACTTCATCGAAAGTGCTTTATAATTTTAACTGTCAAATTATTTGTCTTGGTTCATAAATTTTATTGTTTTCAATCATGAACAGAGATTTCGTATTGTAAAATTTTTTATAATATTGTCGTCTCATTTAAACGCTCTAAAGTAAATATATAGATACCTATTGTTTTCATCGACTTCCTAAAAGCACTTTCTAGGCAGCCTATGCTATATTATTACAATCAGTACAATAAATGTTTCGGCATTTCGTTGATTTCAATTCATTTTTCGTTGTCGATATATGATGGACGAAGAAGCCAAATTCTTTTCAAAGTGTGGCCAGAGTATTATCCTAACGTGCTCTATTTCAAGTATGTCTTATTTAAAGAACAATTTAAGACGGTGTCACGTTAGAGAATAAGGTTTAATTTTGTACTTTTTTGTTGCCAACTTAACTTCTGAAATAATAATAATAGTGGGTAGCTACAGTATCGTTTGACACATTAATAAAAATCAGTTTTTGTATCACAAAGTTGACATTACGGTTACAAAAGTGCTCTGGAGCACATTCTTCCTATCTGTACCTCGACTTATTCATTGAAATTTGATACTCAACAAGTTTTCTCAACCTAAGACGTTCCAGAAATGATCAGCTCAAATAGGTAATTTGTGGATTTGTCAACTCTATTTTTTTCAAATTTATGAACATACATAGTAATGAACAACATTACAAGTATCATGAAATAAATAATCTGTTCTTTGTTATCTCTTTGGCTTCAATGTCTGTGCATCATATAGGAACACTAATGGGTCGTGATTTATACTACAGCCAAATATTACTGGAAAGTTCGTAACAATGACAGAACTTTATGATTTTTCCAAGGTCTTTTTGGATCGATACGCAAACGCAATGAAATATTAGGCCGTTCAGAGGAAAAGTGGTCCAACCGCATTTAAGGCAAATTAGAGAAAGTGAAGGTTTTGCGTTTCAGCTTATGAAAAATACTATTGGAATTGTGCTTAATTTTTTTTTAATTCACAACCCCGGGATGTTCAAAAAATATGAGACATAAACACAATATTGATTATCTCACAGCAACTATTTTTATTGGATCCATGAAGTTACCGTACCACTATTCCACTTGGTGTTTCTCCAGATATTGAGGAAAAGTGGTTCAAGTCATGGAGTTGAACCACTTTTCCACTCAAATTTTTAGTACACCCTACTTCAATGTGTAGTACTTTTAGAAGTAATTTTGAGAATGCTTGTCAAAATAAATTTATTTCTATGGGATAATATTAAACGCTTCTAAAATTGCCACCTTTGACTGTTTTCAACCTTGATAAAATGGAGTTTTCTGAAGAAAAATCACGATCGTTGGTTCAAAAACCCTAATATTCTTGATTTATTTTACAAAATTTACTCATTTTGCTAGGAAAATTACGCAAACTCCAAAAACGGGCAAACAGGGAATCCGTCTGTTTTTCTTCTAATTTGGAACCGTACCGTCTCACGCAACCGCCGTCCTTTTTGTTAAAATCTTTAGCTGAAACAACTTTACCTTTACTTGAAATGTACTCCTTTCCCAAATTCCGCGAAATTTTGGACTTATTCTTCTTATGGGTTTGAGGATTTCTCAGACGTTAACTCCCAACCTGAATTGCGGTATTTTCGGCCAAATTAACCATTTTGATTTATTATTTTCAATATTGGTTTATTATTTTCAATAATGAACCTTTAGAATCGATCAAGAAAAAAATTTGTTTAACACCAACCTCAAAATTTGTTGGTTTACGTTTCAAGGTACGTAGAATCCAAAAATCGAATAAAAATTTGGCCGTCCATCCGTCGTACGCCGTACGCGACACTTTCCCCACTTAGCATTGACTGATTTTGATGAAATTTGGTATGAAGGCCCCAATTGAGGGTCTAGTTGTGCCCCGAAGATTTTGGTTGATGTAGGTCACTTCATCAAAAAAAAAATACCTTTATATCAAAATTAAATTATTTAAGATACTATAGAATTTTTGGAATTTTTTGAGACCACGCGGAGCCCTGTTTGACAAACCGTTCGCTCCCTATGAGAATTTAAGGGTTGGACGTACGATAAGTCAGAAACACGAGTGTGAATTTCAATAGAGTTTCAAGTTGGTTGGTGGTAACAATGGCAAAGCCGTGTTCTTTGCAGACGAGTGATCTGTATAGAAAAATAACAAACTTTTGTGTAATAATTTGCAGCGTTTTCAAATAAAACATCAGGTAACTTCTAAACTACTTCTATCACGCAACACATGAATAAGTAGGTACCGCTTTAAACTGATAACGGAGTGATAGTGAAAATGGACATCACAGAAATCAAACGGGAGGGAGGAGAGACGTCAGCCATTGTACCACTTTTCTTTTGGGCGCGCTGTGTTTCGGGTAGCGGAATAACATAACAGAGCTATCTCTCGGCAACTGTTCAAACTAGAGCCATACCACTTTTCCTCTGAATGGAGAACAACCTAAGGGACACCAAGAATGGTCTAACTCAAAATCGAGATATTTTCAGTTGGACCACTTTTCCTCCCAGCGGCTAACAAAAGTTGGAGAAGAAAGTTTCTGTTAAGAAATGTTGTACAATATTATCAAGTTTGTGTATTACATCGAACAATTATATGATTGAATGGGAAAGACAATTTTAAATTTGTAAGTTTCAAAGGTGGGCTTTGCATAGATTGGAGATATTGAATTTATGTACTTAACCTAGTAGATCATTGAGGAAATATACCTTGATCTAATTATCATTATTTTTGAAATAGTTTAGTTGACTGCTGGAGTTTGATTTGAATAATGATCGAGATAGAATACCATTGGTAGAGGATTTGAAGCAATGTTATTTCACATCTAGGTCAAGTCCCATTCAATATTCAGAATAAACTCCTGTGCCCGACTGTATCATAATATGATACAGTCGGGTATGATGGTCGAAGTTCGGAAGTGGCCAGAGAATTGCTTCAACCATAAGGCTCTGAAGCAATTCTTTGGCCACTTCCGAACTTCGACCATTTTTCAAAATGCGTTGCATCAACTCATCAAGACCTTCGAAACGTCATCAAGTTCATCGCCTTCATCAAAATAAATAATCATTCTTCTCATGTTACACGATCAATAATTACGTCACAAATATCTTACAGATCTTCTTCGTGAGGGTAAGTTGGACAGCAAAGTCCTTCACTACCGTCAGGATGAATGCAGAAAAGAAGAGTTTCAGCAGTTGTCACTTCATGCTCCACGATCCCGTGGAACTCTTTCAAGTCGTTGGCTGGAAACCACGCCTTCTCATTGTCTTCTATTATCACAATGTTCATCGCCCTGAATTGACAAAATTTCATTAGAATCCTCGATCATTTGGGGGAAGTTTGATAGGTTTTTGGAGAATGGGTGGAGTTTTTACCTGCAGTGCGGGATCCAAAACCGTAATCTAACTACCTCGCACTACAAAGAAAGAGATTTTCTAAATCGTGGATTATTTACGAGGAACGAGTCTTGACAGTAGGAGACAGTCCGACAAAACTAATATGTCCCCAGTTATTGGTGTGTTATCTTTGACGATAAGTTGATTTCTATAGGGCAGTGTGGCCCATCAGCAAGTAGCGCGATGACGCTGGTGCAAGTCTTTTTCCTTTAATAAATACGAACATATTTGGTAGTACCTCTGGTCAACTACCTAATACAGTGCAGTAATATACAGACTAACTCCGCCATAGCCGGTCCCAAGCCCGTGTTGAGAAAGGAGGAGGGACGCCGCTGCAACCTGAAGGGGAGGCCAGTCGACCCCGTCTCAGGAAGTAGGAATCCAGAAACACCCCGAGATTCTGAAGCAGCGGCGGGGCCAGCTTGGAAGCCTCAAAGAGACCATGTTCTCTGCCAAGCTAGGGTGCTGTGGGCCAATCCCCCGCACATCTAAAACCACCATGATTACAGAAACCAAAACGAAAAATAGCCGGACTGATCAACTGTTGAAGACTTTTGGCATGAAAAGGACTAGTACCCGACTTGGAACATGGAATGTGAGATCGATGATGGATCCTGGTAAACTGAACAACGTAGCTCGGGAAATGGAGAAATACAGGATAGACCTGATGGGACTATGCGAGGTTAGATGGAAGGATTTTGGCCAAATGACGACCAGAAATGGACTGACGTTTATTTACTCTGGACAGGATGGAGAACAGTCAACACACAGGAATGGAGTCGGATTTCTGATGAGCAGGAGTTTTGCCGGGGGGTTGTTGGAATGGAAACCAGTGTCTGACCGTATCATTTCAGCTCGTTTCAAATCTCCTGTCCGGAACATCATGATAGTGCAATGTTATGCACCCACAGAAGTATCAGCTTTTGAGGAGAAGGAGAATTTCTATCGGGATTTGAGACAAGCAATCATCAGTAAACCAAAGCGAGATCTGCTGCTCGTTATGGGAGACCTAAACGCAAAAGTAGGAGCCAACAACGAAGGTCTCGAACAGATAATGGGAGTCCATGGTTTGGAGGCTGAAATGAGTGAAAATGGAGAACTTTTCTCCTCTTTCTGCGTGGATAATGACCTTGTTATAGGTGGTACTCTGTTCCCTCACAAAAATTGCCATAAAGTGACGTGGGTTTCTCCTGACGGTATAACCGAAAACCAGATTGACCACTTTGCCTTTAGCCGAAAGTTCCGTCGATCGCTATTAGACGTGAGAAACAGGCGTGGAGCAGATGTTGGGACTGACCATCATCTGGTTATGGCCTTGTTTCGTCTCAAAATAGTAGCAAGTGGGAAAAAGTTTGAAAGGCGGGGGAAACGGTTTGACGTTGGCAAGCTGCGATCGGAGAGCTGTAAAGAAGAGTTCAGGACTGAGTTAAGGAATAGGTTCCAGGTTTTTCAGGATCTTGATATGGAGCAGGATATTGATAGGGAATGGGAAAGGACCACTGCTGTCATCCAGGAAGCATGCGAAAAAGTTTTAGGATACCGAAATCCACTTAAGAAAGACTGGATGTCCGACGAAACATGGTTGAATGTAGAGAAGAGGAAGGAAGCAAAGCAGAATGTGAATGCTAGTCGAACAAGAACCAAGAAAATGGAGGCCCAGAAGGTGTATAACGGACTGCATAGGCTGGTCAAAAGAGGTGCGAGAAGGGATCAAAGGAGATGGGTTGATGGACAGGCAGTTAGGGCAGAGGAAGCAGCAGAAAGAGGCGATTCAAAAACTCTGTACAGTATCACAAAGTTACTGTCAAAGAGAGGATTTGCACAGAGCCGGCCAGTAAAGAGCAAAGTCGGAGAGCTGCTCACATCTCCAGACCAACAACTGAAGAGGTGGGAGGAGCACTTTACAGAAGTATTGAACCCACCTCAGGACGAAGACCGACTGGACACTCTCTTCCAAGGCGTAGGCAGGCTCATCCCGCATGTGGACAGCCAGGTAAACACCGAACCACCTTCGGAAGCAGAGATTAGGAAAGCAATTAGTGAGCTAAAGAATGGTAAATCCCCAGGCATAGATAATATTCCTCCAGAGGCTCTGAAAGCTGACCCTGAGACCACTACTAAACTGCTGTTCCCCATTATACGAAGACTGTGGGTTGAGGAGGTGATTCCATCTGAATGGAAGAAGGGCCTCATCATAAAACTGCCCAAAAAAGGTGATCTAACCAAATGTGACAATTGGAGGGGCATAACTCTGCTTACAATGACCAGTAAGGTCATGTCAAAGATAATCCTGGAAAGGATAAAAGATCATGTGGAGGGGCTCCTTCGACGAGAGCAAGCAGGTTTCAGGGGGCACAGGAGTTGTGTTGACCTAATCAACACACTCCGTATTATCCTTGAACAAAGTACTGAGTTTCAGAGCCGACTCTACGCCCTCTTTATTGATTTCCAGAAGGCCTTTGATTCGGTCAAGCAGGAGGCAATATGGAGGGCACTCCAGGTTTATGGAATCCCAGCGAAAATTCTGCGGCTGATTCAGGAGATGTACAATGGGTACTCGTGCCAGGTTATTCATGACGGCTCCCTTTCTTCCCCTGTGATGGTGAGTTCCGGATGTCGTCAGGGGTGTGTGCTCTCTCCGACCCTCTTTCTCCTGGTTCTGGATCTCCTGATGAGGAAGGCTCTCGGAGGTAGGAGGAGAGGGATCCAGTGGGGACTGTGTGGGCGCCTAGAAGACCTGGATTATGCAGACGATGTCTGCATGTTGTCTCAACGACTCTGTGATATGGCTTCCAAGCTCAACAACCTCAGCGAGCTCTCATCCATGGCAGGTCTCAAGATAAACGTTAGTAAAACAAAGGAGATAAGGGTGAACGTAGCCTTGAGAGATAACCTGGTGGTGGATGGCGAGGTCATAGAGCAGGTGGATTCCTTCCAGTATCTCGGGAGCAATGTCGATGCTGCAGGAGGGGCGGATGAGGATGTAAAGAGCAGGATTAGGAAGGCAAACGGCGCTTTTGTCCAGTTGTACCCGGTTTGGAGGAATAGGAATATTTCTCTCGGGACCAAGCTCCGTTTGTTCAACACAAATGTGAAGTCCGTCCTTCTTTATGGCTGCGAAACCTGAAAAACAACAAGGACGCTGACCCGGAGGATCCAGGTTTTTGCTAACCGCTGCCTGAGGAGAATCCTAGGAATATATTGGCCAGATGTAATCTCCAACGAAGAGCTCCTGGAGAGGACGCATCAGAAGCCAGTCTCAGCCGAGATTCTGAGGAGAAAATGGAAGTGGATCGGGCACACCCTAAGGAAGGATGAGGGAGCCATCGAGAGACGCGCTTTAGACTGGAATCCGCAGGGGTACAGAAGACGGGGACGCCCACGTGATACGTGGAGAAGATCTGTGGAGAGGGAGGCTGGTCGGGCTGGGAAGTCGTGGCAGGAAGTCAAGGCGTTGGCAGGAAACAGAGAGGGATGGCGAAACTTCGTGGAGGCCCTATGCTCCTCTTAGGAGTGACAGGAGATAAGTCAAGTCAAGTAAGTCAATATACAGACTGTATTACGGGTAGGTATGTCAAAATCTTTGAGTGACTCCCTCAAGTCACAGATACCCATTGGTAAATAGGCTGCTACCAAGCCACTAAAAAGTTGAGGACATAGAGATGCTAAGTAAACTTTCACTCCCACTTCATACAGGCATTTTTTTAGTACCTAATATAAATGAAGAACACTGATTCTGAAGTCCTTCAAAATCAAATCCTTCACTACAGGCTGCCCTTTTGTCAACCCGACTTTTGTCAGCCCATCCAGCACTGCAGATGTTAATCAATGTGATAATGTTTCTTACCTGCATATAGCTACGATCGGTATCCACATAACAGACACCAGGATGAGGCCTAAAGCCAAAAGGATGGCCCAAACTGGCCACTCCTTCATTACAGTCTCTCCGGTTTCTGCTATCCACGCAGGATACCTAGACGTTGATTAAATCAAATTGAAATCAATAAGCTCCGGGTACATAAGATATTTGCAAACGAAATATGTCCATAGTATACCTGCTTCCATCCGTGAATAGCTCTGCGAGGCTGGCCAATAGAATCATGGTCATCGCCAATGGAGACAGGTATTTCCAGCATATGAGCCAGTACAACCCTGGACGGGTACCTGTCATGAGCTCTATGTCGTCTGCGAACCTGCAAAAGAAAGATCATACTTTGGAGCTTTACCTACTTTTCAATATTTTCAACCATTCTAGCGCATACTTAAAATATAGTTACCTACTGGTTATTAGATGAGATCATATTTTGATGAACAATCGGAAATGGTGGAATTTTTAATGGAAACCAATGTCGTATTTTTTTCACAAAATACCTCTTTGGGCCTCATTGCGCCTTGTTTGTTACCTTATATATTGGTTACTGGTAAGTCCAGCATATTCAGGTTTTCGAAATAATACTCAAGGCTTTTACCTTTTCAAGCCATAGACGTAAGAAACAGCCATGCACTCGCACAGCGCTATGATGAGGAGAGGGAAATTGCCTGAGAAACTATCAAAGAGTATAAAAACGTAGTTTCCAGAGCCGTGAGCAAAACTCATCGAGATTAGGCAGCACACCAGGCACATCACTCCTAAAAGCAACAAAACAGACATACAAAGGTATATTTCTGGGATATAAAAGTTCAATAATTTATGTACATTGAGCAACCTGAACATCTTCTGGTTCTTTACTATAGGGTGGGTTCAAGATATGTTTACATTTCATTTTATGAATTTCTCTGTTACGTATACACTTCTCCATTAGTTCGCACAAGAACCAAGGAACAGACGGCGCTCTGGGCTATCCCACCTTCAAGACCTTGCAATTGATTTGGTTTACGTACTGGAATATTAACCCTTTCCCCCCGACGGACGCCTAAAGCCGTCTGGGGAGAAACGTTTTGAGGTCCCTATGGACGGCTTTTGGCGTCTGCCTCCCAATGTTTCCCCCGTCCCTACGGACGCCTTTTGCCGTTTCGTACTTTTTCGTGCTTCTGATGCGATCTGTGGGCATATTTCTGAACTAATCACTTCCATTCCATTATGGTAACATTGTACCTTTCATTTTCACCGTCCTCAACAGATTTCAGGGCAGTAGCGATATTGTGTTGGGCGAGAGAAAGTGAGACAAAGTTGACCTCTTGGTAAGAGCCTTTTACTAACCATTCAAGGAGGATTTATTTTTATCACGTAGGTACATGTTTCTGGAATGTGTTCGGTCCAGTTGAAGTTTTATGATCATTTTTATCTTTAGGGATTACAGCCTATTTATTACAAAAATCAGGTATCAAAATTATTCTGGTATAATGGAATGCAATATATTTCTATATAATAAAGTATATAAATCTTACTCAGTCATGAAAAAATCTTCATAATAATACATGAACAATAGGGTAACATGTATCAAACACAAAAATCATTCAGTTGAGAAATAATGTTGAGTGAAAGTGGGCGAAAATAAAAGAGGAAGACAACGGGAGTCAGCGGGGGTGGCCTGGAAAATTCCTTCGGTACGGGGTTGACAGGCAGTTGGCTCAAGCGCCGGAAAGGTGACCTTGCGGCAGGAGGCCGCCCATCGGGGGGAAAGGGTTAACAATCAACATCACGGTTGTAGTAAGAGTGCCTTTAAGGTTAACGCACTAGTAGTTGATACTGCGTCAGTAGCCGACACCTCCTTCAATAAATGAGAAAAGCTAAGGATATAGCTTATATATAGCTAAGGATATAGCTATATTTGCAGGTTATGGTTTTGATTCTTCCAAAGGCTTCTGAATTATTATTAAAGTGCCTATATATGTACTCAAAGTGAACTGTGATTTGCCAAAGAAATTCTAAATTAATCGATATGATTCTTTAAGTAAGAACCTTAAAATAACATTTTTTCTATAAGTTTTACTATGGTTTATTGTTACAAAATAAAATTAGTTTAAATAAGAACCTGCTTTAAATTGGTTCCTCAAATCTTAAACTATGACACCTGTCGACTACTAGAATACCTATGTCAACTACTAACGCAGACCACTGTCGACTTCTGAAGAAATCTTCTTTCCCACAGTCGACTAATAGTGCAAGTAGGCAGGTTTTTTCTCCACTTTAAGCCAGTAATAACTTGGAAAAACGAATCAACCCAGCGTTACCGTATGGTAACGGCGAGCATGTTCGTTCCTGTCGCCTCCTGAAGGCCGTGGAGTGATGGAACGGGGAGGCTAGTGATCAGATATTGTTCTTACGACCTTGATGGTCAGTTCTATTGTGTCTTTGTGTCAGGAAGTGCGTTTCCCCAGTTCCTGTGGTCCTCACAAAATGGTTGAATTTTTTCGCGCTGGAGAGTTTGTTGAGGTACGTGCATGATTTTTTTATTTAAATCTCCTATTTCCGTCATGTTTTACGGTTCTCAAGATCTACCACAACATAATGTGATAGGGTATTATCGGGGGTTATATTTTTGGTACTATGTAGAGAGGGATAAATTCATCCGTTACCATACGGTTACGCTGGGCAATAGAAGTTCTGTCTTTTGTTGCAGGCCTGGTTTCTCTCTTCAAGAGGCGGTTGATATTTTATTGGAGAATGATGAAATTCCGACGCCTAGTAATATTTTTGTAGAACCTCCACAACCTTCTATCCTCACTGATGAAGAATCTGGAGATGAGGACGAAGGACGGACATTCAGTCATCTCCCAGGAAATACGCTTTTAGCACCAGCAGAAATAGTTTTTGATTCCGGTAGAGTTGGGGGAGCAGAAGATCTTGGAGACCACACTCAGGTTCATGAGTCCTGATAATATTTCTTCATCTTCAAGGGATTCGAACACAACTGTACCCACTGATATTGTAAATTGGATTGAAGAGAGGAATCGCAAGAGGGAAAACATCCAACCGAAATGGATTGAGGGTGATTTCGCAGTACTTCCTCCTAAAACATTTCTCCTAAAACTTCATCCAACCAAACGATGGAATTAACCTTCACCGGCGACGCCTATTAACAGTTCCTCAGGCGACGCCCCGTCTCTCAGTCGGATTTGCATTTTTCGTGGTTACTCGTCTGTTAAATGGCACTCGGCAATTAAATTTGGGAACTATAGAATAAAGGAACTGCTGGGGTTGTGTAAACCAACTTTCAGGAGACCGGTAGGCAGCTCCAAACACTAAATCAAAGGTAATATCAAGCTCAGTGTTGGAGGAACAAGAAAGTTCTCGATATTTGTGAATCACAAACATAATCCATCACAAAAAGAAAAAAAAAACGAAATCTTGTGTTTGATGCTGGTGGTCAGAGGGGTTGCACATGTTTATGAATGTAAATACATTTTGGATAGGTAGCATGAACAAAAATATAAAAAAAATTATCATACATATAAATTTATTTCATAGAAAAACATGTTATAAAACAAGGAAAAATCGTAGTTTCAGACTTTGTATCAGTCAAAATAATTATTTATACACAGTCTTATTTATCTCTCCAGCAGCTAGGAGGGTACTGAGGCGCCCAGCGCTCTGACCCTTCAGGGAGGTGCTTGGAGAGGGGTGTGAAGAGGGGGGCCCGACTGAGAGACGGGCGTCGCCGGTGAAGGATAAGCGTAGAAGGTGTGCCGGGGAAAACTGCGATAGTCATGTTAGGACAAGTTGCTCCAAATGTAAAGTTGGATTGTGTATTCCATGCTTTGGAGGATTTCACACCAAGTAATTGTTTTAACAAGTTCACTTAATTTTGTTCCTTTTAGTGATAAGTATCATAACTATAATATATGAGACTAATTTATTATGGATGGAAGTGATTTTGAAGTCTGGTCATCATCATTATTCAGGAAAAGTTACCTATATTGTTTGCATATTTTGCCTGTTCGTTTTGTATTGCCCTGATATTTTATCAAATGTTCAATTTTTAGTTACATTGTTCAAATAAAAATCCTTCGCACTATAAAACTAAGCATTTATTGTCCTTCATCATAATAGTCTATTTGATCCACATTGGTACTCCGTATGCCCAGCGTAACCATACGGTAACGGGTCAAATTTGGTACTTGGAAGTCAAGATGATTTTTTAAATCATTTTTCCCACGTTCCAAATCCTTTCTAGAGGAACATATCAAAATTTCATTGAATTTCAAGATGAAAAATACTTCTGGGCTGATCCGGGTTAAGCCAGTAACAACTTGGAAAAACTACAATTTTAAGGTGGGAGCAAAGAATACCTGTCAAAATTTCCTTAAGGTGTCGACTACTAGTGCGTTTACCTTATTGAGTATTGTTCAAGATTAGTACCTGTCAGGATTTCTTTCCTCAAATTCGGAAATATCTTCATATCTACGATGGACGTGACGACTCCTTCCAGTGTCCCAAACTGGGAGTCAATGCCCAGGGTGAACAGCATGAGAAAGAAAAGGACCGACCAAAACTGAGCACCAGGGAATTGGTTTATGGCCTCCGTGAAAATAATGAACGCCAAACCTGTTCCAGCTGCCGACTACAACATAAAATGAGTCGAGTATGTGGTTATTACTAGAACTAAAAAATGGAATGATACAAATAATAGGTTTATCAGAGTACTATTTCAGGTTACAAAATTATGCAGATGGGATCACAGATGTCAAAGAACTTATTCCATCTAAAAACAAACTATTCTGTTCAATTCTTCTTTTTCCATATCCAATCGGTTGAGGTGGCTATTGGAACTTCTAGGGCTATACGTATGAGGAAATTAGGCCAAGTTTTACACTGAAGCAAACCGTTCGAGAGCAATACTGCATTGTTTTTTATATTTATTCACAGCGGAACTTCATGGCTATACTCATTATAGACTATATTGGTTTAGAGCATTACTCGATGCCTTCATTTTTCAACCTACTACAACTATAAAATCCCTAAAAACATTGATTTTTATAAAAGAGTTGAAGAAAAAAATTATCAATTTTATACTCACGCTGTCTAGTTCTTTTTCTAAATCGCATTCAGGGAGTTCGGGTATCAGTGATGCAACAGTTGTAACAGCTTTGCTAATACTGCTGCCTACAGTGCTGCTGATGGCACTAGCTGACTGTTGGGCGATGAGAGCTAAAGTGTTGTTCCTCTCTTTTAGACAGTTTTCGTAGCTCAGAGTCGCTTTGAAACCTGAATATCAGAAAGCGTCAATTACCAGGCAATCCATAACCATTGCTAATTAATTGTTTCTATTCAATCATGTTACTTATCCTATGTGAGAAAGCCAAACTGCCTTCTCACCCTGATTGATCTTTCTTCAAATGTACTATCCCTACACGTTTCATTTCAAAATATCGAGTTTTACCTATCACAGAGAAAACCACGATGCCGGCAAACATCGAAGTGAAGCAATTGGTGAGAGCAACTGTGACTGCATCTCGGTAGCAATTGTTGTTGACGGGATTGTAGGATGAAAAGGCGATGAGTCCACCGAACGCCAGGCCAAGCGAGAAGAAGATTTGAGTTCCTGCCTCCAACCACACCACGGGATCTGTGAGGGTATGCCACTGTGGAATTAGTGATAATTAGGGCCCGGATTTACATGTGGTAAGTAATTACAAGTGGTATTTAGTGACGGAATTACCTATTGATGCAAATTACAAATGACCAAAAAATACTGAGAATACTACGAATAATCAATTAGTCAATTTTTTATTTCTCTTAATGTATGAAACAAAAACAAACTGGATTAGGTAGTGCAATTATTATAAGAATTTCGAAGAGGGAATACGAGTTTAACAGTTTAGTTTAACATGTTTTTGTGTGCTCGAGCACTATGCTCAAAGATTATGATTTTGACTCATGTGAACCCTATTTTTGCATGGAACATGCTTTAGCCTTCACCTAACTGGACAAAGACGTGACAAAACCGTGGAAATGTATTGCCATTAGTTTTCATCCCACGAAAATCGTTCGCCACTCGTTGAAAAGCCCTAAATTTCAGCGTAAATGATATACTGTCAAAACAGCTGTAAATATGGACGAAGCTGAGATATACTTCTGATTTAAAAGAACTGTAAACAAAATTCGAGGTAAAAACCAACATTGATTTAGTGGATCATTTTGATTTTGTTCGTTGGCTGGTTATTACGAATGTAATCGAAGGTTCTTGAAACCAATGTGTTCTTCGACGCTTTAGATGTTTTCGATTTCTTAATAATAAGAATAAGTTTTTGATTGAGACTGCTTTACAAAGTAGTGAGTCATCGTCTACATCCACTGAAGAGCGAGTAAGGAAGCTCATTTGCAAACTTGTATTGCACGACGGAAACAGCAAACAAACAAAACATTGCTGAAGCATGTTCCATTTTTCTTGAATTTTAGCCGAAGGCTCTAAGCAGTAACCATCTAGGGGTCCAGGGGGCTTGCCCTCAAAGTTTTCGTAGTGTATTTGATTCGCTATGAAATTTTATAGTATACGTATCCCTCTTTGGGGAGGTACTATCTACCCTCATGATCCACCAGTTGCGTTTCATCAGCATCGGTTCTTGATTAAAACAATCATAAATGGTAACCCCATAGGACTCAATGGTAGTTAGGTATTTCAAAAGTTTCCTACCTTCGGAGTAAAAAGGTGTTTGATGCCGTTCGACATCCCCGGTAATGTTATCCCCCTGAAGAAGAAGATCACTAGCACTATGTAAGGAAATGTGGCAGTCACGTACACAACCTAGAACAAGTATTTTCGTTATTATTACTTCATAAAATAGAATAACAACTTAGACATGTTTTAATATTTATGCCATAACAACTGTTAGAAAATTCAATTAAAAAACAATGAATACCAACTTTTCTAAATTAAAATTTATTTCAAAAAGTGAGCATTTATTGGTACCTAGTTAATTTATTTAAAAACGCTGCAAATTATTACACAATGGTTTATTATTTTTTATTTGTCTATATAGATAACTCGTCTGCAAAGCCACCAACCATCCAACATGAAGAAAAACATCGATCGCATTTCGGTCAGCTTTAATTTTAATGGAGATTAGGCCTCTTTTGCGATTCACACTCGTGTTTCTGATTTATCGTACGTCCAAACTTTAAATTCTCGTAGTGAGCGAACGGTTTGTCCTACAGAGCTCCGGGTGGTCTCAAAAAATTTTTAAAATTCTATAGAATCTTAAATTGAAAGAAAAACAATACCTTTATATCAAAATTTTTTGAGTTAGGGCATTTTCAAAATTTCAAATTTGATTTTGGAACCCTTAGAAGTGACCTACATCAACCAAAATCTTCGGGGCACAACTAGACCCCAAATGGAGCCTACATATCAATTTTCATCAAAATCGGTCAATGCTAAGTGGCAAAAGTGCCGCGTACGGCGGACGGACGGCCAAATTTTTATTCGATTTTTGGATTCTACGTACCTTGAAACGTAAACCATCAAATTTTGAGGGGGTGTTAAAAAAAATTTTTCTTGGTCGATTATTGAGTTAAGTTAATTATTAATTGAGATTAAGTTAATTTATTGAATATTCTGAAATTTGCCCAAATTTAAAGGACAAGTACTCAAGCCTTTGTTGGTTGCCCAAGCATAAAAGTATTGCCCGAGAATCTTGTGTACTCTGCCTAGGCCTCAGTTTCCAATTGATTTTTGCGAGGGGAGGCTCGAATTAGCATGTTGGGTATGTTTGATATTAAAGGAACTATTCCTTATCCAATGGGACGTCTCCAGGAATACTTGCATTATCGAACAATATGTTTTACCCACATGATACGCCGTACGATGCACCTTTTGGAAATCATGTATTGACACTCATTATTTTCGGGATATAAGAGGATACATTCATTTCATAGTTATTTGTACCTATCTACATCAGAATTTCCATTGTTCAGAGAAAATATTCAATAATCGAACATACGAGTAACTATGCGTTATTGCCCTTTTAAACTAACTTTTCCTGAAGACGCAATTCCTTTGATCATGCACATGTAGACCAAGATCCAGGCAACGACTAGAGCAAATGCGATCTTCCAGTTAAATGCAATAGGAGTATTGATGTCCTCCGATGCCATCAGAGTCGTCCTGTACCAAAAATACTGTGTCGGCGTGCTGGCCTGGAATAAACAAATAAACATGATGCAATGAGAATGAAACACATAACTGTAAAACCTACATTTAATAAGTCCTTGTTGCATAACACTCAATCGCATTTCTGACATTAGTTTTGGAGGAATAGTTAAGTGTAGTAACTGGCTTGTCCATTGCCCGACAGGGTCAACAGAACAAATGTACGACATTTTTTCTCAAAAACGGAGCCATGAAAAAAAGCAATTAATTAAAAATTTGTGGAGAGTAAAAACATCAAGAGAATAAGTTTTTCGTCTTCATTTTTCAAGCGTGTGAATTCTATGGTACCTCTTTAGCATACTTTATATATTTATCATTACAGAAATATCTAAATCAGTGGAGGTCATCGTACTTACGACACATTCTGGTTCAGGAACGAAAGACCCGTTTTGGAAATACTTGTTTGGACAGTCAGCCCAAGGTAACTGAGCTTGAAAACTCTGAAATTGAATAGGTAATGATTAACTATGAAGAGCACTCACCTAAATATCACACAATTATTGAATAATGTGCTTGTTAAGATACAGCAACGATCTTAAAAAAATAATTCCATAAAAAATAATAATTGAACTAATGGGTTTCATACATGCCATAACAGATAATATTTTACCTACTTTTTAGGAATGATACATTTAGGAATTATACATACAACGGGATTCATGCATGCCATAATAGGTAATATTTTACCTATTTTTTTAGGATTTCCCTTTTTAACAAAATTTATTGATTTAGTTGTTGAACACATAACAACTAGGTTGTTGTAACTCATTTGAAAAGTGTTGATCTTTAAGTAAGTTGATTTTCAAGTAATTCATGTACTAAAAGAAATAATTAAGGCTTTACCTATTTCGTAATACGTCAATATATTACCAACAATAATTAAGACTCACTTGAACAAAATAGAAGAGGCACCAAGCGATTATGGTGTTGTAGTAAATGGCTACATTGAAAGACACGACTGCGCTGCTTATTCCAATACCGGCAAGGAAAGGCGACACCTGAAGTAGTTATAGTAAGAATTTATAATTCAAACATGTTTCCGTCACTAACAATTAGACACTTCACATGAATCACCTAATGGTTTTTCCCATTACCAGGTACTACAAAAACTTTATAATTACTAAATGTCTAGGTCAATTATGTGTAATAATTTACCTGATTCCACACTCCAATTGCTCCTTTTCTGAGCCTTTGTCCAATTGCCAGTTCAAGGTAGAACATTGGAATACCCTCAATGCAGAGCATAATGAAATACGGAACTAAAAATGCACCTGCACAAGAAAAGATCACGTTGATGAAAATATTTAATGTCAATTTTCTATATTAAATATCAAATTTTGATATTTTCTAAGGTCGACATGATTTGTATCATGTATGTAGATTGTTTGATAAACTGTAATATTCATTGTTATATCATTTGCATCAATTATTTATTTGGGAGTAGATACGCGCTTTGATTCTAGGTTTCATTTGAAGATTTAGTTTACGAGGTGTTTATGAGTTTTGGTGAATCTAACAATCAGGTTTCCTACTCTTTCTGAACTATGAGGTTAAAATACAGGGTGTTAATTGTCCAAATGAGTCTGGACAGTTTTGTGCAGTGATGCACATCTTCTATCATCTCAAAATTTAAAAAATGAACAAAAGAAATCTCTGAATTTTAGTACTTATTTGATTTGGTCCCAGTCTTATTTTTAAGAATTATTGAGCAACATAGAATGCAGTAAAGCCATCATGGTACTAGACTTCAATCCATGATTATCCCTTAAATCTTGGGAAATATTCCTACAGCAATCTGTCGTTAGATTGTAGGTAGATCCTAGTGTTACACCAACTGCTCAGCCGACAAAATCCAGTTGATGCTATTCGGAATCAATATAAGTACCAAACAAAATTAAACAGCTGTCTGGATAAGAACCGCCTCAGTTCCGTTGGGCGGATTTCTGGTTCGGTGATCATATAAATAAGTTATAGTTTTCAACTCACCACCACCGTTTTTCTGAGCAAGGTATGGGAAACGCCAGACGTTGCCCAGTCCCACGGCATAGCCCACAGTGGCCAGCAAGAATGTGAGCTTGCTGTCCCAGCTCTCCCTGTCGTCTTCCCCGCATTCAGGTCTGAAACTTTTCGGCTCGGTCGATTCTTCGACTATCTTCTCCGACACTTTCATCGCCGCCTGAGGCCACAATACGACTCAACAAATGTTAACAAGTACATAAGACAACCAATTGATGAACATCAATCAATACCATGATGTTTCATTAATAAGAGACCTCTTCCTATTCATGGATCGATCTAGCACATATCATTTAACTCAAGATAATTAAGTAAATGATCGTCTCTTAGATAAATTTCTAGGGATTGCTGTAACATGAGCCATTATGCGTCATACCCGAGCATGTAAAATTGAAATGAAGGCACAAAATCGGCATTTTCCCACCATCCATGTTCGAAAAACGATTAAAGTTTGAGATAAATTAGGTTTCCCAGACTGGCCTATTAAATGCAATGAAGAAGTGGAAAATATCGTAATTGTTCCAAATAATGATCTGCGCTATAACGTGAATCCAACGGAATAGATACCGCACAATGTAAGGTAAACTATCGATGGACCGTACATTGTAACTTATATTTTACGATAAGACGCATTTTGAAAACGTAAGGCTGCTCCCTTGTGGTCAAATAATACGATTCAATTTGAGACATTTATATTGGATCATCACTGTACCATTATTTGTAGTTATGTATGATGTACATGAAGGAGATGGTAAGAAGCGCCGGAAAAGCACTCGCGAGGTGAAAATTCAAGTTTTCAAGTCGTTTCTAAAAAAAATAGTTAATTAATAAAAATATGACTGCATTTCTACCTTAGTGTTGGGGCTCGAGTCGTCAAAAGCCGAATTGGTGGTGCCGTAGCTCGTGCCATTCTCGATCGTCACCAGTCGTCCTTTCATTTCCTTCATCTCGAATCGATCGAGGGACCTGAAACAAACGGGAAAGAATCGTCATAAAAGAAAAGTGAGTCGCTCCAACGAGGGGTGAAAAAGAGGCGGATTCCGAGGGGATGAATGGAATCGGACGAATTGTTTACCAAAGGCCCTCTCTTCTGTGCGAAAGCTGCCAGAGTGACGGGTGGCTTTCAGGTGCTGTGATGAATGCTTGGCAGCGAAGGATGAGGGGCGTTTAAGTCGAGAGGCGTTTCCGAACTACGATTCGTTTCTCGATTCCACCTCTATGCAGTTTGGAAGGGGATTTTTCGGATTGCAGTCTTACAAACACGAGTTTTTTTCCGGAATGGAGCTTCCACGCGACAACAGCAAAATTAATGAATTTTTCCTTTCAATTAATCAAGTGAACCCTCCTACGCTACGGTAGACCTCGAGGATATGAATGCTACGGTCGGGTTGGATTCAACTCAGCATACGTTTTTACAGGGGAAAAAAAATTTATTGAACTTAATATAAACAGCTTTATTTTCTCAAACAGTGCGTAAACTATTCCTCAAGATATAAACGATTTACATACTTGTATTATAGTAAAATCAGCAAAATGACTTCTTTTCATCATGGAACATAATTATGACAATTAAACGTGAGATAGTTAGGTAGTCCCAAAAATGACCCAACAATTTTAATATTTCAATCTTCTCCTCCTCATTCCATTATGAATTTGGCAGTTGATCATTCTTGGACCAGGTACATATAACTAGTAGGAGCAAAGTGGTATAAACAGACGTGTAGAGAGGGGGGGAGGAATTAGAAAAGATGTTTCAACAACGTTTGGAATCACATTTCGATGTCAATAATATAATTATCAGTTCGATAGTTCCCTATATTCCATTATCGAAGGAAGAGAAAAAGTATAACTTTTTTGCTACTACCGGGCCAACCCAGCCTCTGACTTGCTAAGCAATAACTTCCCTCAGAAATACAGGTGACTTACCAAAAAGATGAGGCCGCGCACTCCACAGTACTTACTGGTGTTATTAGAGAGTGGGGAGGATTAGGATGCTTCTATCCAGCACTTGGGTTGAATCTAACCCGCACCGTAGCATTAGAGGGTTAAGAAATCTAAGTGCAAATTTTTTTCCATAAAAAAACATTTTATTTGGTCGTTTATTTAAAATGTACCGAGGGGAGGTTCCACAGTCTATTCATAAAGTACAGAAGAGAAGCAATTAATTTGAGAATAGCTCCCAATTTTGGATACCAAGATATAACATTTCTACCGCTGATATCCCGTCATTATTCCATACTATTAGCATTCCTAATTTTTATTCTATGGGTGATTGTAGGCGTGATGGGCGTGAATGCAATCCTCTAATCCATCAATCAAATATCCTTGCATATGCCTTATTTGTGTTGCAATCAAATCTAAACTAACTAACTAACTAATTGGCACTACAGCCCAGGGTGAGCCTTGGCCTCCACTAAGATACCTCTCCAGCTTGTCCGATCCTGCGCCGTTGTCATCCATTCATAGCACCCAAGCCGTGCCGTGTCCTCCTCCAAGTTGTCACTCCATCTCTGCCTCGGTCTTCCTCTCCTTCTTGTACCATTTGGTCTGGAGAGCAGCAGCTGTTTGCATGGGTCGACGTCATCCATTCGGAGAACATGTCCAGCCCATCTCAACCGTCCCAGCTTCACGAACTTTACTACATCGTAATCTTCGTACAGCTGGTACAGTTCTTCATTTTTTCTGCGTCTCCATTGTCTATGGTCAAACAGTGGGCCCAGGATTCTCCGAAGGATCTTCCTCTCAAAAACCCTGAGCACACTCTCAGACTGCTTTGTCATCACCCACGTTTCTGACCCATAGGTCAGTACAGGGCGAAGCAGTACTTTCAAATCACTCTAGCAATCAAATCACTATAGGTTAATCATTAACACAAATCAGAAATCAATTCGAATAGGTAAATAATTTTCAATTTCTATCAATATCCAATGTAGATAATAAAAAAATCAAATCGTACTTCATTATTGTAAGGTAAACAACCAGCATAATCGTACGAAGTTTCATGAATTCTAGCTGAAAAGAAGATCTGGAGTGGGAAAATCTGGAGACAAGGAACTCTGTTGGAATACGAATAGCGGACTTTGAAGCGCGAAAAACGAGTAAACTTTAGGCAAGACAATTTTGAATTACAGGATGAGATTGCAGAGCGGCTGCAGAATACTGACCCTCACGACCGTGCGGTCTTGAAGGTGGGATATAACCTAGAGCCGTCTCACGATTCGCGACAGGTAGAGCCCAAATTTGTATTCCGAACCCACCAAGTGTGTTCCGGTACATAAATCTAGCTAGACAAATTCAGAGAATAAATGCAAATATCATAAAAATAATAGTTATGACACCACTTCAACAAGATATTACACGATAATATGAAAGACACAGTACTCGTACGTTGGACACAACACGACTCGACGTAGGTTCATTTATAATAAAAACGCGGCAATTAATTACATTATATAAAAAGTAAATTAAGTTAGAGAATACACCTACTTTGCTCTTGTCACGAATCGTACGTTAGCGATCGATGATTTTCTTCAGTCATAAACGACACCCAATTTGTGACTTACTGTTTCAGAGGCTCGACATTTTATCGCGATTTTAATCTATAACCCCAAAAATAGAATTTTGTTCGAACTATAAAAATTGGTCTAGAATCTGAAAAAAATGAAATTTTGAAAATGTCTCTATTTTTACTACAAACTTAAAAATTAAACATACATTATTATCCTGGAGTAGATCCAGTATGTTAAATCGCATTATTTTATCAAAAGGGATACTCAAATTGTAGGTATTTGAATTTCACGGAGTAACCGAATTTTGGATTTGATAGGAGATAGTTGATAGGTATTGTGATAGGGGACAATTTATTTTTATCATTCAAGAGGGTACCAGATCACTGAACTTGCACATCCACCATACAATACAACCGAGTGGTTGTAATTTTCAGTTAAACGGAATTGGGGTGTTGCTGGATTAAAATCTCACAAAATCGAGATATCGCACGAAAGTACCTACTCTGATAGTAGGGGTTTTTTAAGGTTTTCTAGCGTTCTTAGTTTGGGTGCACTCATACATCTAGAGTTTACTCGTTCACAGAGCGAAGTTGATACTCGTAAGAATTATCTTCTATTTTCTTCTAATATAGGTTCCTTCCTAACTATATAATGCAATATATGAAATTTCAATCATATTCATGAGGTTGTTCTAAATCTTTATTGATATCCGTCGTTTAAATTCATCAAAAGTAAAATATCTCACCTTTGAGGGTTCAGATCCCTCGAGCTTTGCCGCCTTACGAAATGAGCTGTGTTGGCCATGGTGAGTTGCTGCTGATGCTCATCCACCCATAACAGACCTGGACAAGAAGTTCTTTTTAAAAACGCAAATCACATTTATGTTCATTAAATGAACAATCAAATAATAAACTTGCAGTTATAATGAAACCATGACTCGTCAGAAGCATACCTACTTATTTAACATAATTTACTCACTATAAACGGTAGGAAATTTTCTAAACGTGCAAGAAGTGAAAAAAATGCAACCGAGTTCTCCTAAATCAAAACATTTACATACTCGTAGATACGCTCAGCTTTTTGGAATTTTACGATCAGTGACTTTTTGCGAACTATTTTGTTAATTTTCTAATCAATAATAGACCATGACGGTAATGAATTGCACTATCGGCCAGCAGTGTTTCCAACAACAACTGATATCTTTCATTTATGAAGGCCATATATGGTTAATATAGAGAGAAAATAAAAACTCTCCAATATAATAAAATCTCTCTAAAAATTTATAAATTTTGAGTTCTCATTAAGACGTAGAGGAGAACTGCTGGTGGGGGAAGAACTGGTGAACTGAGGTCCAGAGAGATAGCTGAATGGGGACGTTCAAGTCCTCCTCTAACATCCACGTCTATATTTCAATATTCATTATTTCTGAGCAACGGGAGCGGGCTCTTTGCCATTTATATTTATAGATTTATACACTGCTGTGTCTTCAACTCACGCCAACTCCATTCAGAATTACAATGAAAAATTTTCATAAGATAGAACAGAAGCTAAGCTTTCTTTATGCTTGCATTGCGATCGCAAAGATTTCGGGTGGTACCCGTCTCAAGAACAACTACTCTCTGACCATCTAAACGAGATTACCAATAACTCGACACAAGGTGAATAATATAGGAGAACTCCGAACAACTACTAGCGTTGTCCCCCCCCCCCCCCGGGTATCATTGAAACTTGATTTTAAATTTCACAAATTTAAAACGCTGCAAATTATTACACAATGGTTTATTATTTTTCTATAAAGATCACTCGTCTACAAAATCACCAACCATCCAATATGAAGGAAAAAAAATAAAAAATAAAAATTAAAAAAAATAAAAAAAAATAAAATTTAAAAAAATTCAAAAAAAAAAATCACCAACCATCGATTGCATTTTGGTCAGCTCTAATTTGAACGGAGATTAGGCCTCTTTTGCGATTTACACTCGTGTTTTGATTTATATATATATATAATTCAATATAAACCCTCAAATTTTTCTAGGGAGCAAACGGTTTGTCCTACAGAGCTCCGCGTGGTCTCAAAAAATTTTAAAAATTCTATAGAATCTTAAATTGAAGGAAAAACAATACCTTTATATCGAATTTTTTTGAGTTAGGGCGTTTTCAAAATTTCAAAATTGATTTTGGAACCCTTAGAAGTGACCTACATCAACCAAAAGCTTCGGGGCACAACTAGACCCCAAATGGAGCCTACAAACCAAATTTCATCAAAATCGGTCAATGCTAAGTGGCAAAAGTGCCGCGTACGGCGTACAGCGTGCGGCCAAATTTTTATTCGATTTTTGGATTCTACGTACCTTGAAACTTAAACCATCAAATTTTGAGGGGGTGTTAAAATTTGTTTTTTCTTGGTCGATTCCAAAGGTTCATTATTGAAAATAATAAACCAAAAATGATATCCTAACCAAATTATATGAATTTTTGAATTTTGAGTTTGGTTAGTCCATCCAGGAGTTTAGGACAAAAGCAAATAAAACTTTCTTCGGAAAATCGTTAAATTTATTTGAAAAATCAAGAATTTCATTTTGAAATACAGAAAATATAAATTAACCTTTACAGTTTTTGTTCAAGTAAGTTAATAAGTTACCTATCTGGATGTTTTTCTGTAATTTTTGCAATTTTTAGATTCCTTCTTAATTTCGAGGTCAGGAGAGTGAAAAAAATTACAATTACTTGCGAATGAATAACTCACTGGATGTTCAATCATAAGTTCGAGTGACTTTGAAAAACTTGTCTGGTTTTAATTGAGGTTCTCTCAGAAACAATAGAAAGAGAGAGATGGAACGGTCTAATCAATTTAAACGAGGTGTGATTAATTCGGGTCTGAAAGGCTTGAGTGAAATCCTCCTTGAGGAGACTTCTTTGAAGGGCAGAGCGAGGAGGAATAGAAATTAGGGACAATAAAGGGGGGCGTAAACTCCAAAAGACTGTTGCTTCATGCTTCGGTACAGGAAGTCGTTTGCGGTTGAAGCACTGGAGTTGAGAGGATTAGGCTCAAAACGTGATCGCACTGTCAAGACTCAGCAAAGACGTTCAATTGGCCGAATTTCATTTGATACCGTTCTTTTATGGGTTTTTGAACGAGTTTATTGAGCGAATTCGGAAATATGAAGTTCGAAATGGGAAATCTCTGTTTTTTCCGAGGGGTGGTTTTAATTAGGAAGTAGGACTTACCTGTATTTTTGAAGGGGGTTGAAAAGCTGAGGGGAGACCCAGGGATCGATGGTGAAGTTCCCTTCGGGACTGAATCGATGTGATCCCGGTGGACTCAGGGTGGGAGTTGGAAAACTGGGGAACGCCTCCCCCGTGACGTCACAGGACGCCAGCTGAAGGTGCTGAAGGCGTCGATAAAGTGGGTGGCGGAAACGGGGTTGCCGCCCACCTTCTATACCTTTTTCTATCGAGATGAATAAGGAAAACTATGCAAAAGGGAAGATAGGAGGAGAAGATAGAAGGAAGGGAAAAGTAAGTTTTCCGGGAAATTAGCGAAGTTTAGAGTCACCCTCATCAGAGAAAGACAATTAAAGGGTGTCATGGATGAGAGGGGTTGCTGAATGAGTAAGTAGCAGTATTTGCCTCAGTAGTATCTCCTTAAGTAGGTAGATAATGGATTTTCCAAGTAACCGAGCCTCACATTTACCTCAAACTCAAGAGTTCAGACTTCAGTTCAAACTTAATTTGTTTGCCTCATAAGTTCATGATGGTATAAACAACAAATGGACCAATCGCGACGCACAGCAAATCGTCAAAACGTCTCTTCTTTCCAACTACTTAGTGGAATATCCTCCAAAACTGAATAAAACAGCTACTTATTTATTGGGGAAATGTAGTAGGAAAAAAAATTGCTTGCGCGGTGAATGAAGGAAATAACCGAACAATTTTCAATGCCAAAAAAAAAAAAAAACCATGGATGGACAAGGATTTTTTTGTCAAGCACAGAGGCTATCGATGATCTGCTTACAATATTAATATTGTTTATAGAAGAAGAAGAAGAAGAAACACATTTTACTTAGATATATAACATGTAACACGCTACAATAATCATGAGATAAATATCACTACTTCATTACAATTAGAATGTGATACAACTTTGGACTTAGTCCGTCTGTCGGGGGGGGGGGGACGAGCCAAAATATTACCACCAATATTAATACTCATTGTCATCAATTATTATTATTATTATTATTTCTATTATTATTTTATTATAACAAATCGTTTTCTATTGTTCATTATTAATAGTATCCTCCATTATTGTTTATTATTGTTATTTGTTAGTGGTTTTTGTTGGTTTATAATAAGTATTATTTGTTCCGTAAAAGAATTTTCGTTGCGGCCTACCAATTAAACTCGGCTATGAGCTCCGCTCGGTATTTTGATGCCCGGGATCCGAATCTTGCCAGTGCCGGCCAATCTCCTCCATCCAGCAGCCTTATCATTGCGGCCTCCTCCAGCACCGCTGCTCCAAGGTAGCGTACCCTGAACTCTGCAAGAACTGGGCAGACACCGAGAAAATGGGCCATATCCTCTCACACTCCCATGTTACAAAGAGAGCACAAGGTGCTGGGGTCGTCTTGTTGATTGTATGGCTTGCTATTTAGAGAAAGAAGGGACCCTCGAAACCTCACCAGCCACCGAACTTCCCCATAAAGGATATTCTTCCACCTTTCCAGCAAAGGCTGCCGGCACGATTCCCTTGTTCAGTTTTCCATACAACCTGTTCGACTCCTGCGCTCTCCGCAACATGTCTTCCCGCCATGATGTCTTTACTGCATCGACAAGGTCTCCAAGCTGCCGTCTCCATGCCCCCAAATCAGCCAAGCTCCCGTCAAATGTTGCCCCGTACCGTCGCGCCAATGTTTGCAGTTCGCTGAACCAGAACACACGTCTATTTACCACCTCCGCAGCGACCACTCGCGGGTATCTATTGGCTGGCATAGCCAGCGCCTTCATAAAGTACCTAGTTGGTGGCAAGACTGAGAGTGTGGGAAAAAATGGGCTCCATTCCGGTCTCCAAATATAACATGTAATTGGGACAGCTTGTAGGCAGACCCAGCACAACTCTGGCAAAATACCGTTGAACCCTCTCCACAATGTCTGAAAGACATAAATACTGTTTATTGAAGCTACCCCGTATGTTTGAGAGAAAAAAAAACGCTGCAAATTATTACACAATGGTTTATTATTTTTCTATATTGATCACACGTCTGCAAAGCCACCAACCATCCAACATGAAGAAAAACATCGATAGCATTTCGGTCAGCCAAAATTTGAACGGAGATTAGGCCTCTTTTGCGATTCACACTCGTGTTTCTGATTTATCGTACGTAAAACCCTTAAATTCTCGTAGGGAGCGAACGGTTTGTCCTACAGAGCTCCGCATGGTCTCAAAAAATTCTAAAAATTCCATAGAATCTTAAATTGAAGGAAAAACAATACCTTTATATCAAAATTTTTTGAGTTAGGGCGTTTTCAAAATTTTAAAATTCATTTTGGAACCCTTAGAACTGACCTACATCAACCAAAATCTTCCGTGCACAACTAGACCCCAAATGGAGCCTACATACCGAATTTCATCAAAATCGGTCAATACTAAGTGGCAAAAGTGCCGCGTACGGCGGACGGACGGCCAAATTTTCATTCGATTTTTGGATTCTACGTACCTTGAAACGTACATCAAATTTTGAGGGGGTGTTATACTTTTTTTTTCTTGGTCGATTCCAAAGGTTCATTATTGAAAATTATAAACCAATAAAGTAATGTCTAAATCAGGTAGGCAACCTTTACCATGTTGTGGGCGAAACTTTAGTGTGAAAATATGTTCGCGGGCCACGTATTAAAGTAGTCCATTTTAAAGAAGTGTTCATAATTTTTAGCGATGGAAATCAGACATGAAATAGTACGACAATGTTATCATAATACAATTTATTAAAATAACAAAACTAAATGAAAAAAATAGGTAGGTACAGCATTGTGATTAAATCGTTAAATTTGGAATTGTTACAAACTTCGAGAGTTAAATAGCGACACCGAAATCGATGAGACACTTGAGCTTGAATTTGGGAAACTAATTTTTCGATGTTTGGATTAATTCCACTGATACAAAGACGTAAAGAATTTTCCAAATCATCTTCAGTCAACCCTGTACGATGTTTTGAACTTGTAACTTTCATCAATGAAAAGAAATGTTCGCATATATAAGTGTTACTGCCAAATACATAAATCAATATTTTTGCAAATCATATAGGGTGCTGAAAATGGTCTTCTTCGAGGTATTTTCTGTAGAAATCGCACAACTCCACGTCTCCAAATTTAGATTTTAGGAGTGAGTTTTTTTTAAACCCGTTCAACTCCATTTGTAAGTGTATTGGAGCATTTTTGTACATTACCTTCTGTTGGAGTAGCAAATAAATTGAAACAGTTTTCCATGTTTTTCAAATCACTAAATCTGATCGAAAATCGCTCCGACAGTAACTTGAGTTCTATTGAGCATAAGCAATATTTTCGTGCGCAGAGAGCGTGGTGCTGACTGTTACCAGACAGCATTATGTGCCTCACACAAACGGATTTTGTTCTGATTCGCTTTCAAATGGCTGAACCAATCATTTACTAACAGTCCTTGTTTTTAAAGTAACTAATTTAAATCATTCAAATTAATGGCCTGTAAGGTCGACCAGAAATGCTAAGTCACATATCCATTTTGGGTCACTCAAATCAGATTGTGGTTTATCTTTTATTTGCATAAAGTCTGCTATCACAGTTCTCAGCTTGTAAAACCGTTTCAACATTTTCCCTTTGCTTAGCCATCTGACTTCACAATAAGTAGGTAATATATTACGTCGTCATATTCGGCTGATATGACGATGGTTAACTATGAGTGAGTAGTGTAAGTAGCAGTAGTAGCGAGACATTTTGTCTTTGAGGGGAGTTAGTTTAAAAAAATAATTGGGTTTTTCAAAATGTCTAGCGGTCCGGATCATTTAGACATTTAGACTCTCAGACATTTAGACTCTTAGAAATTTAGACATTTAGATTTAGATATTAGACGTTTAGACTTAGAACGCACCAAATCGAACGATGAGGTCGAACAAGCATTACCCATGAGGCTGCGAAATCGTATTATTTATTAAAAACCGAATTTTAATTTGGTTTATTAATTTCAGACCAAGAAAGAATAATTTACCAACCCCAACCCCAACCCCCCTCGAAATTTGTTGGCTTATGTTTGGCTTAAGGTACTCAGTACGTAAAATCAAAAAATCGAATAAAACTTTTGCTATCCGTCCGCCGTACCTACGCGGCACTTTCCTTAGTTCCCATGGTCCGATTTTGATGAAATTTGGTGTATATATATGTATAGTCTCCGTTTGGAGTCTAGTTGTACCCCGAAGCTTTTGGTTGATATCAGTCACTTCCAAGGGTTGAAATTACGAAAGCGTAAACCTTTGTGTAATAATTTGCAGCGTTTTTATATAGAAGTAGATGTGACTCAAAGAAATTTGACACGAATCGGACTTTCCTTGCAGAATTTAGTAGTACTTAGTTTTCATAAGTTCGCATGAGTAGTATTCATTCTAAGATTTTTTGCGTATAGGTACTGATGGCCGGACTGCACTCACAGTCCAAATGTCACTGGTGAGCGCAACTTTGAAAAGTCATTATTAAAATCTATTATTCAGACGAAAGTCCGGTTAAATTCTCATATGTTTTCTCATTTTGTAAAAAAAAGAACTTGTGGGTAATTAGGATGCAGTAAGTGTCCCCATGAAATTTATTCCAACGCCATCGAACTGTTTAGGTACCTTGGTGTTTCCAATAAAAAATCGCCCATCAAATTGAACTTATACAGATAAGATGGTTTCTAGATGGCAGGTTGTTCAACTGGTGTTCCCGATCGCCCATCGAGTTAAACAAACCAATAGGTAGGTACTTAGGAAGCTGCTCAAACTTATTTGGAGGTGTGAGGTTGACAAGTTTCACCGATAGTGATCGCATATCGACTCAATGAGATAGACGTACTCTTGAGATAGACGTATCGAATTTCACCAAATTTAGTTTAGAGAGGTTTTGAAAACAAAACAAGCGTTTGAACGTGAAATATTACGGCCACCATAGACTTTCTCATTAGGCTTGGAGTTCTCAGTCCGCACCTTCTGCCTCTGAGGAATCCCCAGGAACGTCGAGAGACTATAATCTGTCTTAATTTTATTAAATCCTTATGAACTATTTGTAATCTCCCACACCCTTGAAAACCGATTGAAAGATGACTTTTTCACAACTCATAATTACCTATAAATTATATTTATTATTAATAATTGCCGTTTGTTGTACAAGGATTTGCTGATCGTGGACATCCAGACGAGTATTCACGTAAACAGTTCCAAAACCGAAAATACCCTAAAATAAACACTTGAAAATTAAGCTAAAACTCAGGGGATTTTCGGGGGAGACTTTGTTCAGGGGTTTTCCTTTTTTTATTATTCATGGGAGGAAACGAGGTTTTACCACCCCACCCCCACCCCCCCCACACACACACACACACAAGGATTTCAAACTTCTCTTCGTTTCGTTGTTCAATCGCTCGAACTAATCGAAATTTCAACCATTTGAGGTAATTTCCAGGATAGCATTTGTAATTACATTCATACATTACAATATGAGGAAAGAAGGCATTATTTGCGTAGTGGCAGAACCCACTGAAGAGCCTGTCAAAGACTAACCCATAGGTCAGCTTTGGCAGTGAGTACGTGCGGAGGAGGCGCAGCTTCTGCTGTGGCTTCAATGGAGCCTTGGTAACGCGATCTAGCGCTCTACCAAGGTCCACACGGCTTGCAGTGATGGTGGCCACCCCCATGAAGTCGACTCCAAGGTACCGCCAAACCTCCAACACGGATCGAGATGGAATGGGGGATTGTCCTATGACAAAACCCCCATCCACAACTTTCACCTTATGTTGGCGACCCGACGGGACCAAGGAGACCGACCCACATTTATCGGGGTTAACCACAAGTCCACACCTGGCTAGCTGCTTAGCAAATGCATTGAGGGCGATCTGCAAGCCCTCTCGGGTTTCTGCGAGTAGGATAACATCATCGGCAAATGCCAATGCTCCTACCTGCACCCCAGGGACGAGATCAAACCCTACTTCAGTGAGCAGCTTACCCTAGGCCGTATCCACAACCAGGTTGAATAGGAGTGGTGACAAGGGATCCCCCTGGCGTACCCCACGCCCGATCAGTATATCCCTTGACATCTCACCCCCTGCCTCGAGGACTGTCACGCCTTCATGGTACAGACAGGCCACATACATCCACATACAGACACCACAAAGGCAATTGGTCAGGGCAAGGTGGCTGACAGTATCAAAGGCCTTAGTGACATCCAGAGCAGCCAGATGGAGTTGGCGGCGCTTCATATGGGCCAGCGAGATGACAGTTTGGAGAACTGTAAGGTTCTCCGCCATGCCATCTGCTGGCCAAAACGCTCTCTGGACATCACCAATGACACCAGCCACCTGGAGGCGAGATGCCCGTACTTTTTGGAAGTGGCAGAAGACAACCGACGAAATAGATATAGGTCAATTGCCTCCAGGCCCACTTCCCCCCAACACTGTTGGGGCACGGGTCAACGCTTTTGGGGGTCTTCCCGCAAGGAGGAGTAAGTTGAGGATGAGCAGCTTAATCGTATTTGGTGCTCTATTCCAGCGTCGGGGCGGAAACACCATCAGGCCCAGCGGAAGTGGAATTCTTGACACATCACCTATGTGCCTCGTCCAAAAGCACCGGCACACACATGATGCTACGCAAGGAATCCCTGGTGCTGACTGGGGGAACCATTCGCTCACCAGGGTCATGGCTGGGAGCACTCAAAAGTGGCTCCCAGAAATCCACAAACTCCTGAAGAGGGTGGATTTGAACTTGATCTTCCCCAGGCTCCTCCAGTACCTCCGCAGCTATACGTACCGGATGCTTCCTCCACAAATGCTGAACCCGCTGGTACCTCCATCTTCTTGCTTGTTGGCGAAATTCAATAGGTAGCAACATTAGGATGTATGACCTCATCACACAAGATGATCACACAAGTATGCTTCAAGATGAAATGAATGTAGATTATTTGGTACTTTTCCGTTATCCCCCCCCCCCACCCACACAGTCTGTCTTCAACACGCCCGCCCGATGTTTCTAGGCTATCCTTCTTACTTACATTACACGATTACGTAGAATTCGTCACAATTTCAAACTGCGCATTCACGTTCCTTATCTCCTTACCTCCTGACCTTTGTCAACAGATGTTTGTAAACCAACCGATACATCGGGAAGGTATTGGACCCAAGCAAGCGTGCAGCGCCCGTGGTCAATGACTTTACTTCCTTGTTTTTCTAAGAATTCGCTGATGTCTCTTTACTCCCTCAAACTCAGCCGACATTAATTTATTAAAATGTGAAAAGGAATCATTACCGGTGCCAAGAAACATCGGGCTGGTGAGAAACAGGCTGGGGGGGGGGTATACCGTAAAAGTACCAATTCTTTGAACTTGTAGTGTTCCTGCTTACTATTTTTCTGGACTGAAATAATTATGTTGAGCATCATGATGTAGGTAGGTACCTACATACTTTTGACGTGGTCGTGGCATTACTTCCTAAAACTTTTCGCTTGTTCATTTGATTAGCTATTTGCTTTTATAACATATTTTATTTTCGTTCATTTTCATTCATCATTCCATTATTTTCGTCCCATTTTGATGTTAGTGGTTTTTCCAGGGTTTTTGTTGCGGTTCAGAAGGATTTTAGTGTTTTGTTTTTTTTTAGTCACACAGGGGTTTTGGTGATCTACATTTGGCAACACTGTGCGATACTGAAGTCACGGATTTTCCATGGTAACCTAATCGTTATCAGAGATTGGACCATCCATCCTACCTGCTGTTTTGTTTTGATTACCGATTCAGTCTATAGATTTAATATTCTACATTAATTTCTACTCTTTATTATTTATTGTAGACTCAACAATTCGAAATTGAAGATATAAATAAATACCGGGAGTTACATATTGGTTATATGACGTCGTCATTGAATTGCTGTGACAATTTTAGTTGAGACCGGTGTTTTTGCTGACGTTGAAGTAAGTAATCAGTTTTCTCATTTGAGCTTGAAAATCTTCATATTTATCCACTAGAGAGACGTGAAGACTACAAACTGTTTAGGTCGTTTCGAATGACGTCTTGCCTATTTACCTTAGATTCATCGTACTAATGAGTATTCCTTCAGGAACCCCCTGAATACTTCACATACTTTCCTTGTTCTTACGAGTTGAAGAACTGCTGTAAAGTGACCGCCTACCGCTTATGTGAGTGAGCTGCCAACTTTGGGAAGGACCATGTTCCCAGATCAATATATTATCTAGTTAATGTTACAATTAGGTAGCTCCTTGGCTAGGATCAAATCCTTACTCCTCAAATAATGATATAAATCAGAACAAATACTTGGTTGGAGACGGATTATATTAGTGGATATTCTCGTTGTTGACGAACTATAGTCATTCCCGAATTTAATAGGTGAATTTGAATGATAAAACGAAAACCAATATTCAAAACTCTGCATTGTTTTGCAGGCTGTAAAGAGCTGCTATGGAACCTCCAGACCCGGTTTTTTCATTTCGCGGTGAAATGGGAAATATCCTTTGTATTCTGCAGTCTGCAATATCTGGTCAAGAACTACTTTATGTTGGAACCAGTCAAGGATTCGTTCACACGTGGGATCTCAAGGTATGTTGATACATCCTGTCTTTGGCCCAGGCATTGGTTTTAATTTCATAGAGTAAGTAATTATTCCAGATTAGGTAGTAAATTTTCATGACAACATAGGTAGTCCAGGTCTAGGGTTTTCGTCTGGTAGTAGTGGGCCTCCAGAGTAGCGGTGCATCATTATAGTTATCCAATGGTGGAGTGGAACCAAGGGCCTGAAAAATTCCCTCAATTTTTTTAAATTTGGGTTTTTGAAATTATTAGGTCGCAAGAGTCGGTCGTCGTTCCTTCCTTGTTTCGGGTTAGTCTAATCTCCTACAAACCAAAGCTCAAAGTTGTATCTAAATTTGAAAATTTCAAGGTTTTCCTAATTTATTAGTGCATCTACCTAGTGAACTGAAAAATTAAAAGATTGCCGCTGGAATCATCGAAATAATAATTGCCAGAGAAAAAGGGGAAACCCATGTATTCACTGAGTAAGCAGTTTTTCCGCACTAATGAATTTAGGTAGGTACAAATTTGTAAGTTACAAATCTTAAGATATTAGAGTAACCCGAAACGAGGAAGGAACAGCTGAGACCCCCTTAAAATAGGTAACTTCCACCAGTGACTTAACCTTTACGAGTCTTCTTCCATACCATACATTTGAAAATAACGCCAATGTCGTATTCTGCTGGAAATCTTACGGTTGCATCCCTAGTGGCGAAATGGCCCGTACTCACTAAACTTAGGTATATTAAAATTAAAGGTCTGATTGTAAGCATCAAAACGAAATGCTTTATGAAGGAGTTCTGATAACTTGGTGGTGTTTCTGGGTGGTGGTGGGGGGATTATTATGGGTTATTTGGGTACGACCTGCTTGCCTCATCAAACGGGATTGAACGTGTTCATCCATGTTGAAGTAAGTTTTACTTACTAAATATGAGATAGTCAAACAATTTAGAGATAAGAGTGTAGTCGGCCAAGTGGGTGTGGCGCATAGCTACATCGTCATCCATAACATTGTTTGGTAGGCAATCTTATATTAGGTAGGTTGTCAGGACTATCATGTACCTACCAAATATGATTAAAGTCAAACAGTTAGGTGATCAGCCAAGTGGGTGTAGCACTTAGCTTCACATGCCGAGTGACCAGGGTAAAAAGCCTGACATCGTTGCTGTCAAGCCTGGCCAGTCTTGCATTATCCTGGATTTCCAAGTCGTCAATGGCAGCTAAGATGACGTATGATGAGTGGCCCCCAACAACAGCAGGGTTATGGCTACAAAATTGTTGTGGAGGGGATGTGATGCGGGAAAAGTGTCACGGAATTGGACATCTCGGTAGGCGTACTCTGTGGTATCACCACCCGTGTCCTGCTAGGCTCATACTTCAGTTGGTGGGCTTTCTATAGAGGCACTTCCCTTCATCCCTCTCTACCAAACCCCACCTTCCTCATCTTCCCTCACTCCTGGGGCCGGCGTTGGGTGAGTCCTGGGCGTCCTCCCCATTAATATTAAATATTCAAAAATAATTAAATAATTAAAATAATTCAAAAATAAATCAAATTTTGATTTGTTCATTTTTTTCATTAATGGCGGGCATCAAGACCTTTTGTCTTTGAGGGGAGATTTAAAAAAAATCAAAATCGAGGTTGGGTTGCATGTTCACTCAGCATCATCTTCAGTGACTACCTAACAGTTTTGATGACTTAAATAATATTACCTCAATGAAGCCTACACTTATTTCTATTTTGTATTGCTTTATTGATGCATGGAATACTAACTAGATCGTGTGAGTTAAAGTACAATATACTTGCATATTATGTTTATTTACCGATGGGTTTTCAATTATTCATCGCTACATATCGAACAAGAGAGAGATCCTGAGGTGTCTAGGTTCCTCACAGGGGAGTAGGAATCTCATTCAATACCATCATTTTAAAATAATCAAACCCTTGATGTTCTGAGTTATCTTTTTGGAAGTCTGATTTTCAAGCTTTCTTATCCATTTTTAAGACGGTTCTTTTGGCCATCTAAGTATAGATTGTTGGAACCATCGTTCAAATCGGAAAAATCTTCGATTCCTGGGACAAGATGATCAAATAGGTATAGATAATAAATCTTGCTAATTAAATCATGAATTCAATGTTTTCGAGTGGTTTCTCAAGTCTTGGAGTATCTTTTTGGTAAATAGCGATAGCCACCTCCTATTGAAGTATCTTTGTAGAACCTCACTACAGACACCCCTCCTGAGGTAGGTATCCAAAAAGATACCACCCAGTTTTCATCGAATTGAGAGAAATCATATACCACTCGATCAAAATGCCTCTAATGGGAAATTTGCCTCAATTTTAGATTCGGGAATTTCAAATTAAATTCTATAATAGGGCCCTAGAATAACGTTTAACACCCGGAATACCCAAGGGAGAAAAAATTACTGTGGAAGAAAATACCTAAACAAGTGAAGCCTCTGTCAAGACACTTCAAAAACTGGCTGAATTTTCACTGCTATACTCAGGCGAAGCGTAAAAGAAGTCTCAGCAAATAGTATCAAAGGACGACAACAGGTAGAGTTGTAGGTGCCCTTGTGACCACTCGAAACAATCCACTCAGATAATGTGATTAAAATAACGAAACTAACTAATATAGAAACTAAATAAGGTTTGATGAAGACTAATGCTTGATAAACTAATATGTAGAATCATATTGTAAATAGTGAGTAAAATTGCTTCTTTTGGTCACTTTTGCGTCTGGGTTTTTTCTCTTCCGCAGTCGCACACTCCTGTGTTGACCACGTAAGCTAGTTTCATTTGCGCTTCCAGAGGTAGCAGTACTGTCGTAAGGGGCACAGATCCCTCTATGAAGTCAGATTGGTTAGGTAGCTGGATACGCCGCAACATGAAATGAAATGTATGTATTCCTTCATAAAGTTACATGGTTACAAAATAAATTACCTACCTATCATACTCAGTCACATAATACTCGTACATTACAATCCTTAGTACCAGGAACTACCCCACACCAAAGAACGCAGTTCTGTGCTGGGTGGGGGAGCAGACTCTCGAGTCCCGAATATGTAAACTGTGCGGACCGATTTCAATCGATGTAAATGATGAAATTAAAATTAAATTCTATTAAATTAAATCAAATATCTACAGGACATACTGGAACCTTCACTATATACATATATATGCTACTGAACAAATTTCCACATGCTTGATATCCTTGTGATATTAGCCAGCTGAAAACAGTTTTTTTATACACTGCTCCAGAATGAATAGATGGTTTTTTATGTATCAGGTACTACTCTCATCAAAAAAGGTAAACTGTAAAAAATGTGGCATGAAGTACCATTTAACCTTGATAGCTGAACATAAACAACAGAACGGGTTTTAGGACGGAACGAATATGCATTGTTGAAGTTATTATTGTATTCAAATTCGATAGGGTGTTTATGCAAATACAAAAGGGCTGATTTAGCATATATTTGACTTATTGAAAAAACTTTAGCAATAGAAAATAGATCATTAGTAGGGAATCTTTTAGGTTTCTTTATAATGATTTTCAGTATTGTCTTCTGCGCTACTCTCAATGAGTTCAGTATCGATGGAAAAGTGCCTCCCCATGATAGCACGCCAAAACAAAGTAGACTCTGCACCAAAGCCTTGTACAAGATTATTAATGATCTAAGTTTTAAGCTATTTCTTACAGCATAAAAGAGATAGCTCATCTCCATTACTTTTCTGGACAGTAATGAAATTTGAGGTCCCCATCTGAGGTCTTCATCAATAGTCACGCCCAAATATGGCTGCCCCCATGAACAGATTGCCGCTACATTTCAAATTTCCATCTTCCTTGAATTCTCTAAATTTTTTTGATGCTTTTTCGAGCAGCACACTATAATTTTCTTCAAAATTTTTCTTTCGAAAAAAAAAATTAAAAATTGTGGGGTATGGTGACCCAATTTATATTTATTAAGCATTTAATAAACGAAAGCCCACTCAAGGGGGCCAGCCAAGAGGAAGGGGGTAGCGCCCCACCTAGACCAACACGACCAAGGAGAAGGGAAGCCCTAGGGTAGGAGATCTACCCCCCTCGGGTATATAACCTCCAGCCCTATCCTTCAGAGCCATTCTGTTCACAGTCACCACTTACCACTTTTAACTTGAGCTACCTTGGTCTACCCCTTGAGTCAATCTTTCATATCATTCCAAAATACTTGCGTTATTTTTCACTCTACCTTCTGCCACTTAGAAAAATTTCATTCAAGTCTGAATTGTTAGTTGTAATGAGACGTCCGATGCTCTGTCTCTAACAACACACAAATCAGAACTATTTTTCTAAATAAATTCGGTTAGCTAGTACCACTACATAAAATTCGCTCAAATTCCAATTGTTAGTTGTAATGAGACGTCCGATGCTCTGTCTCTAACAACATACAATTTTCACTTATCTCTCCAAGTATTATTCATTGAAATGGGACGCCCACAGAGCTGTACCAATCAATAATAACACTTGGATATTTTTTTGCTCTTATTCGGATAGAAAAGGAGACTCCCATTGGATGTATCCAGCTATCCGTTAAGAAAGGCTACAAGTAACTTCGCTCAAAAACTATATACGTACTCTAACCGAATTATCTTGTCATTAAAATTTGGAGTCAGAACAGTGGTAACCCCGACTAGTCAAAAATGGCGCAAGAACAAACTATAGAATCTCTCGCTACCGGTTCGGCGCGACTTCCCGCCTTCCACGCCAACGACCCTCACCTGTGGTTCATTCAGATCGAGGCACAATTTGCGGCCGAACGTGTGACAACGGAGACAACAAAATTCAATCGAGTAGTCAGCCAGCTACCTATCGACGTACTCCAGCAAATAACGGACCTCGTCGAGACTCCAGGAACGTCACCGTATACCCAGCTAAAAACTCGCCTCTCCAGTCTATACACAGACAGCCAGGAAGACCAACTCCTCGCCCTGCTGCACGACACCCCAATTGGCGACCAAAAACCTTCTCTCGCCCTCAACCGCCTCCGCTACATCGCAGGGAAGGACACTCCACTCGCCATAGTAAAAACTATTTGGATAAAACGCCTTCCTACCTCCATCCAGCAGAACCTTATGACCGCAGGGGAGTCCGATATCAACAAACTTGCAGCTCTAGCGGACCGCCTCATCGCCCTCGAGCGCCCCTCGGTAGCCGCCCTTAACACCTCCACCGATCTCAGCACTCTCAAGGACCAGGTAGACAACCTTACGAAGGAACTTCGCCGGCTCACCTCAAGCCGACAACGCGTATATTCTCGCGATCGTTCCTCCTCGCGTCACCGAGATCGTTCGATCGACAAACCACGCGAAAAAGGGCCTACACGGGAGTTCCGCCGCCAACGAGACCTCACGCCGCACTCTACCAGCTGTTACTACCACCGGCGTTTCGGCGATAAGGCTAAAAAATGCGTTCCCCCTTGCTCCCATCAACAGGAAAACTAATGGGGGCGGTCCTGACGGCGGAGCGGACCCAACCCCACACCAGCAACCGCCTCTACATCCGATGCAGCAGGACACGGATTCCGTTTCTCATCGATACGGGAGCCACAACATCCGTCATTCCGGCCGACAATTTCACTTCTCTGCCCCCCCCAAACGGCTACCTTTTCGCAGCAAACAACACGAAGATTCCTACCTACGGCACCCACGCCGCGTCTATCAACCTACATGGTTCCGACTACAAATGGAATTTCCTCGTCGCTCGCATACCAAAAGCCATAATCGGAGCAGATTTCTTAGGCCACTACTCTTTCTCGGTAGACATCAAACAAAAGTCCATAACTAATGGACGAACCAACAAACTTGTTTTGGGTACGATAGGGGAAGTTTATTCAACTAACCTAGCGCCCTCCATCTCCAACCCGGACATCGCCGCTCTCGTTCACGACTTCACTTCGAAACAAGCGGACTCAGGGAACGCCTCCTACAAAAACGTAGGTATCTTCCACCACATCGAGACGACCGGACGCCCCTGCACAGCAAAACCTCGTAGACTACCGCCCGAGAAACTAAAAGCAGTTAAACACGAATTCGACCTCCTAATGAAGCAGGGAGTCATCCGACCTTCAAAATCGCCGTGGTCCACGCCTCTTCACGTCGTAACCAAGACGGACGGCTCACTACGGCCCTGCGGCGACTACAGAGCGCTCAACTGCAAGACCCTCCCGGACAGGTACAACATACCTAACATCAGGGACTGCAACACGCTACTCGAAGGCACGTCAATTTATTCGAAATTGGATATTCAAAAAGCCTTTCATCATATCCCCATCGCACCGGAAGACGTTCCCAAGACCGCGATAATCACCCCTTTTGGACTATTCGAGTATTTACGCATGGGGTTCGGCCTCAGAAACGCGGCTCAATCATGGCAGCGTCTAATGGACCAAATATTACGGAATCACCCCTACACATTCGCCTATCTCGACGACATCCTAGTGGCTTCCAAAAATGAACGTGAGCACATACTACACCTCCGCGCCGTTCTCAACACGCTTGCCGAATTTGGTCTAAAATTAAATTTAGACAAATGCGCATGGGGCCAAAATAAAGTTGATTTCCTGGGACACACGATCTCCGCCGCAGGCATAGCCCCGGTTCCGGAAAAAGTCGAAGCAATAACCAAAATCAAACTACCTACCACCGTCCGCGACCTTAGACGGTACCTAGGTATGTTAAATTTTTACAGAAGATGCATAAAGAACGCAGCGGCGATACAAAAACCCCTTAACACGTTTCTCACTAACTCGAAGAAAAATGATAAACGGGTAATTCCTTGGACGCCGGAGACTATCAAGGCGTTCAACGATCTGAAATCCGCACTAAAGCAGTCAGTGCTCCTTCCCCACCCGCGTTCGGGGGCTACCTTAGTCCTCGAAACGGACGCTTCCGACACCGGCCTGGGTGGATCCCTCAATCAGCTAAACGGTAACACCCTCGAACCACTCGGTTTCTTCTCAAAAGCCCTTTCGTCGACACAACTCAAATATAGCACATTTGACAGAGAACTCCTCGCTATTTTTGAGTCACTGAGACACTTCCGCGACCTAATCGAGGGCAGGAAATTGGTCATACACACCGACCATAAACCCTTAATTCATGCAATGACGCAGAACCCCAAAACAGCGTGTCCGAGGCGAATACGTCAACTCAGCTTCATTAGCCAGTTTTCCACGGACATACGATACAAAAAAGGGGAAGAGAACACGGTAGCGGACGCCCTCAGCCGGATAGAGGAAATTATTATGCCGACTCTCGAGGATGTCATTTTCGGTGCACAGCAAGAGGACGCCGAACTACAAGAGTTCGTAAAGACTCGAGACAACATATCCTACAAACAACTCTCACCTCAAGGGAAACGACTACTCTGCGAGACTTCCACGGGACACCCTAGACCTCTCATTCCCGAGAAAATTAGGAAACAGGTTTTCAACACCTTACATGACGTGTCACACCCTGGCATAAAAGCATCCCGAAAATGGATAACCACGCGATACTGGTGGCCCTACATGCAAACCGATATCAAAAATTGGGTAAATGCATGCTCCGCATGCCAACGTCATAAAGTCTTTCGTCATGTCAAAACACCATTACAGGAATTTCCACGAGCGGAAAAATTCGAAGTGGTCCATATTGACATAATTGGGCCTCTTCCTTCATCTCAGCAACACACGTACTGCCTCACCATGATAGATCGCCATACCTCCTGGGTAGAATGTGTACCGTTGAAACACATTGACTCGGACACAGTAGCTAAGGCTTTCATATCGCAGTGGGTTTCCCGTTTCGGAGTACCACGGTCTCTCATTTCTGACCAAGGCCGACAATTCGAATCGGAACTTTTTCAATCCATCATGCGTGTCCTCGGGATTGACAAACGACGCACTTGCGCATATCACCCGCAGGCAAACGCTAAAATTGAACGTTTCCACAGAAATTTAAAAACGGCCTTGGCATGCCAACTCCACAATGAGAATTGGTTTGACAACCTCCCCATCGTTATGTTGGGACTCCGAGCGGCCTCCAGCAGCATCGATGAACTCTCCGCGGCGGAACGTACCTACGGGACACCGATAAAACTTCCTTCGGACATCATAGCCCCTTCAACGCCAAAATTCGGAGAACGCTGCACACAACTACGACAATCCCTCCGGGAAACAGAAAAACATTACGTCCCGAGAAGCTTACTACAAGCAACACACTGCTATGTAAAAGCGGGAATTCCGAAAACTGGATTTAACCAGACATACGAAGGACCTTTTCGAATTTCAAAACGGACGGACAAAACGCTCACAATCGACAAAAATGGTACCTCCACGGTCATTTCGATGGATCGCGCTAAACCTGCATTAGTTCTCAAAAACGAACCAAATTCTTTGGCCGACCAGGGCGCAGGTAAAATTGACCCGCCTAATCCTCAACTAATCAGCACTCGGACCCTACGGCCGAGGGACAACAACAAGAGGGCAGTAACCTTCAAAACAATGCACCACGAGGTATCCTGCAAAAGAGAAAGGCCAGAAAAAATCATTCAACCAAGTACTTCCTTATAGTTCACACCTCTCCGTATCATGGCCTCCCTACAACTTTGTGAATTGCTGAATATCTTTCAGGATGTCCTTCCCACGAACTTCGAACTATTCCCAGTTCCAGTTCTACCTCACAGAAGATGGAACCCGGCTAAACTGAGTGTCTCTCCACCACCCAAGATCACTCTCTCAGAACGCTATATGGCAGCCTACAACCAGGAATACCAGATTCCCGATGGTGAGTCTCGCGCTCTATACACTCCGACCCCAACCACGGAATCAGGGATGAAGAAGCCCGTCCGAATTGCGTTTTCAATTTTCGACCCCATTCCTTCGGAAAATGAAGAAAATGAGCCACCAACGGACGTCCAGCCTGGAAAAATCAGAAAACAACGTTCCAAGAGAGCCCACCGAGCCATCAAGCCTTACAAAAAGAAGTTCCTCAAATCAAAGAAGGAATCCGCCACCAACACCATCGAGCAACCTCTCCACAACCTGACGTTGTCCAGCACCAACCAACCTAGTACGTAAGCAATATTATTATATATATATACAAAAAAAAAAAAAAAAAAAAAAAAAAAAAAAAAAAAAAAATCATCATATAACCATATTTTTTGACGATCATGTATAACATAGGAAATTGCTGTAACTACCACTCATAAGCATAGGAAAAACCTGTATTGTAAATTCACTTACTTATCTTGTCCTTAACAACCAATTTCCATACTGTAAACTAGATTATTTCAAGTATGATACCAAATTTGTAGCTTTCATTATCTTAAATGCTTGGGGGAGCTATATGGTGACCCAATTTATATTTATTAAGCATTTAATAAACGAAAGCCCACTCAAGGGGGCCAGCCAAGAGGAAGGGGGTAGCGCCCCACCTAGACCAACACGACCAAGGAGAAGGGAAGCCCTAGGGTAGGAGATCTACCCCCCTCGGGTATATAACCTCCAGCCCTATCCTTCAGAGCCATTCTGTTCACAGTCACCACTTACCACTTTTAACTTGAGCTACCTTGGTCTACCCCTTGAGTCAATCTTTCATATCATTCCAAAATACTTGCGTTATTTTTCACTCTACCTTCTGCCACTTAGAAAAATTTCATTCAAGTCTGAATTGTTAGTTGTAATGAGACGTCCGATGCTCTGTCTCTAACAACACACAAATCAGAACTATTTTTCTAAATAAATTCGGTTAGCTAGTACCACTACATAAAATTCGCTCAAATTCCAATTGTTAGTTGTAATGAGACGTCCGATGCTCTGTCTCTAACAACATACAATTTTCACTTATCTCTCCAAGTATTATTCATTGAAATGGGACGCCCACAGAGCTGTACCAATCAATAATAACACTTGGATATTTTTTTGCTCTTATTCGGATAGAAAAGGAGACTCCCATTGGATGTATCCAGCTATCCGTTAAGAAAGGCTACAAGTAACTTCGCTCAAAAACTATATACGTACTCTAACCGAATTATCTTGTCATTAAAATTTGGAGTCAGAACATGGGGCAAATTCTCCATAAGTCAAAAAAAATATACCAAAACTGAGTAACAATTCCGAAAAAAACGTATGTTTCGAACAAGTGGGAGATTAAGGGTTAATGATACAAGTCTAAATTTACAATAATATTCTTCAACGTTTTATTTTAAAATAAACCATTTTTTGGTTAGTTGGTTCAAAATTTTAAAAAAAAGTCTATATGGACTGCAATTTAAACGCCCAAAATGAACATAACTCTTATGTACAATAGAAAAAATAATTGATTAATCAATCTTTCGCATCAATTCATTGGATTGAAACAATAATGTGTTAATACAATAATTTATTGTTTGTACATGAATTGAGAGATCCTATGGAAACAAGAAGTTTTAGGCAAAATGCACTCCTTCTGTGTTGAATATGTGAAGGACTTTTATAAAGTCGTCCACATCCATCGTTCTTGACCGGTAATCGCTGATTTTCTCCCTTTCTATGATTTCTTCGATTTTCAATTTCATGTCGAATTCGGGAGGAAGTGTTTGGTTGTTTAGAGAGGCGTTTATCCTGTAAAATAAGGAACAGATAAATTAATAAATAAATCCGAATATTTGGTTAACAAATATAAAGGTCGACATAAAAAACACTGTATTTTGGTCATTTGAAAATGGGGCGATTTTATATTTTGCCGAGGAGGTATGTATGAGATGACTTGAACCATTTCCTCTGCTTGAAATAGCTTCATGATATTAGGATTTTGTTTGTTTTTGAATTATATGGATACTACTCTGAAACTGGGGGAACATGAGACACCAGAAGCCAATCCAGCGCAGAACGTACTGCGCACTTCTGCGTAATCGTGTAATCATTCAGCCATGTGAACGCTCTTTTTGACCGACTTCATGCGCGGCGAAGCCGCGCCGAAGGAAGGAGGTATACAGTTCGGTGTGTCATGGGACAACGATTTTTTTTTTTTTTTTTTTTCTGTATGTTTGTACCATTAGCAGTTTCTTATTCGGCCACCAATCTGCCTGATTCTTTTCGAAAAGTGTTCTACAAGTATCCATAGTGGTCCCGTTTTAATCAGATTTCATTTTGCTTTGTTAAAAGTATCGAAATTTTGTGAAAATAGTTCAAAAAACGTGTTTTTTCGGAAGATTGTTCCGCATCCTCTCCCCCCGCCCGACTCGTCGAAGCCACCCACCCGCTCGTCCCCCCCCCCGCCCACCCGCCCATCACCTCCGGCATATTCTCGGACGCCTGGCGCCCCTCAACAAATTCAAGGGGGACCACCCTCTCATTCATTGGGGACCATCCTCCCCATTAAGAGTGAAACGCTCATTTCTTCAAGATAAACTTGATTATGAAGCAAAATTTTAATTTCAAAAAATGATATTGAACTCAATTTTGAAAATAACTTTAACATTTCATTGAAAGACGAGTTTCCCGACTCATTGTACATTTTTGTACATGTTTGTGTAGGTACATTCAAATTTAAGGTCCGATTCTAAGCTTCACAAAAAATGAGATGCTTTATGAGGGGGTTTCCGATAACCATCAAATTTCGGTAGACTACCAAGTGGGTCTAGCACATAGCCTTCTCATCATCCAAAACATGTTGCAGCGGGCTAAAATATGAAGTTCAAGTCCGATTCCGATGAAATTTTCAGAGATTGTACGAGTTGGCGTGTAGATGGTCCCCTATGAAAATCATCGCCCCCGGACTGATAGCCGCTGCGCATGTGCAAACGATAATTTCCTTGTAGCAGCCATCATTTCCACATTTTCCATCCGATTTCAATAAAATTCTCAGAGATCATGCAAATTGGCATATAGATGGTCCCCGATGAAAAGCATTGCCAAGGAACTGATAATAGCCACTGCGCATGCGCAAACGTGAATGAGGAATTTCACCGATTTCTGTTTGCATTTTTCCTGAATAGTTAATGGTGTGGGATAGATGAAAATCGGGCTGATTTCGGAAAATAAGTCTCCTGTTATTTTTGGGAGACAGTCAAAATTTTCAATTTCAAAACTAACCGGGAAAACGGACGTGCAGCGGGAACGCTCGCTGATTGGGCTGTTCGGATCGCCGTCTCCTCCCAGTGTTGCCCATTGGGACGACGAAATCGTGTTTTCTAAGAGAAAAATTATCAAACAAAAACAGAGGAAACCTAATTTTCCCCATCTCGCTTTTTATATTTTTTTCTTCAGTTTTTCGATTTCGAACTTTACTGTTTCATGAAATTTTGCATCTGGGGACTATGGATTTCTCGATCTCAGCGCTTCAAGCGGCCATAAATAAACTATTCCAGCATGACGTCATTTTCCCGGTTTTTTTAAACATTCGTATTTTCTACACTGTTTTGTTTATTCGTAAATCAGGAAGTTTGGGCTGAACGTTTGCCTAAGGGGGTTTTTAGAGGTGCTGAATCCGATTTTGGGATCAAAAATAGGAAATTCCGACATGGTGAAATTCCTCATTCCCTGTAAGAGGTATACTTTCTACATTTTCCATCTGATTTCGATGGTATTTTCTGGGATTGCGCGGATTTGAGTGGATACTCCTCTACGGACATCATCGCCCCCATTTTACTTACGTTGAGTGAAACAGTTTGGTGCAGGAGGAAGGGAAATAATAATGCGTGTTTTTTCGCTCACCAACAGGTTCTAATTGACTTAATGCTTATCCAATGGGACGTCCCCTGGAATGCATGCATTACTAAACAATATGTTTAACAATTTTTTGGACTCACTAATAACTACTTTAAACAATAATACTGTAGGTATAGGTACTAAAATAAAATGTAAAAATTAAACAATAATGTTACCTACTACCTTCATAAAAAAACCTCAAAAAGTAATAATTAATTCCACATTAAAAAAACCATTAGTGATTAAAAAATACAAGTAAAAGATTTAAAAAAGAAAAATAGCGAAAAATGTCGAAAAAAGGTTAACGGTCGGTAACTCAAAGAATACCGACTTTAAACAAACGTACTTGGTAGAAGGTAAATTATGTAAAATTTAAAAAAAAATTATATAATAAAAGTCGAAAAAATTAATGAGTTAAAAATTAAAACGAATGATTTAAAAACTTGAACAAAAGTACTTGGTAGTAGGTAAGCTATGTAAAATTAAAATAATTAAAGTCGAAAAATTAATAAGTTAAAGATTAAATCAAATGATTTAAAAAATTAAATTTTAAAAATAAATTTAAAAACCACTAAAAAGTAAAAAATAAAAAATTATGAAAATACAAAAATAGTAAAATAAAAAACTTTTTAACAAAAAAACGGACCGACCTCAAAACTGATGATGGCATCCCACTAAAAAGGAAAAAATAATAACGACAACTTATTCAGTTAGGTTGGTAGGTAGGTACGCAGTGAAGTCGCCGCCGTGCCCATCTGCAGAAACAAACATACACAAGTAGATTCCACTTCCATCTGGTTAGTATTACAACATGGGTCGATAGTGCAATACAAAACATGAATGAGAGTGGGTACCTATCATTGAGGTAATGAATGTGTTCCAAAACGATTAGGTAGTACGTCACTGCTGTCGTATGAAGGAGGATGAGAGAGTGACAATAAGTGTGAATCTCAGTAAGAATATTTCCTTTGATAACAGCTGAAGACGTCTGCGTCACCAAAAATGGCAGTTGGATAAAAATTGAACATGAGAAGGTTGTTTACTTACTTACCTACCCTTAATCCTGTTTTGTATTGCACTATCGACGCATGTTGTAACACTAACTGGTTCATTTGAGTATGAACTCATATCACAAACCCACATCATGATCTAGACAATTCTACATTCAATATGCCATACATGGAATATAAGATTAATTAGATATTATGTAATCAAAGATTGATCATGTATAATTAGATAAATAACTATTAGATACTATCTAATCAAGAGATGGTTTGTTCGAATCCCAACATTTCGTACGGGGATTCACACTTATTGTCACTCTCTCATCCTCCTTCATACGACAGCAGTGACGTACTACCTAATCGTTTTGGAACACATGCATTACCTCAATGATAGGTACCCACTCTCATTCATGTTTTGTATTGCACTATCGACCCATGTTGTAATACTAACCAGATGGAAGTGGAATCTACTTGTGTATGTTTGTTTCTGCAGATGGGCACGGCGGCGACTTCACTGCGTACCTACCTACCAACCTAACTGAATAAGTTGTCGTTATTATTTTTTCCTTTTTAGTGGGATGCCATCATCAGTTTTGAGGTCGGTCCGTTTTTTTGTTAAAAAGTTTTTTATCTACATTACGCACTTTCTGCATAACGGAACACCCCCACTTCTCTTTTTGCGCATTACGTATAACGGACTTTACGCACCTATGTGAACCCAGCTTTATTCCTGACCACCATAATAACCAATATGGATTAAGTAAATATGTAATGTATGTTGGTTTTACCTGTAGTTCTTCTCCAAATTCGCCAAGATGGGAGCTTGTCGGAAAATGGATGACAGGGTTTTGTTCTTCCTCACGAACAACATCCTGGTGAGGCCGTCCCACTCCTTGAAATTGATTGGCGGCGGCGGATTCCTGGGTTCGATTCTCACCACGTTCGATTCCACTTTTGGTGGCGGGCGGAAGTTGTTTTTGCCCACCTTCATGAGGAGATCGACTCTCGCCAAGAGCTGAGTGTTGACTGACAACCTGCAGTACAGTTTGTCTCCTGGTTTGGCGACCAGCCTCATCGCGAATTCCCTTTGAAACATCAAAACGGCGCAACGGAAAAACGGCCTGTGCAGGAGTAATTTGAACACTAACGGAGACGAAATTTGATACGGTACATTCGATACACATACATTAAAAAACGGCAATTCAGATTTCATAGCGTCTCCAACTTTGATTTCAAGTTTTGTTTGGAACGGTGTGCCGCAAACTCGTTTTTGAAGTTCGCCTACTAGTCTGGGGTCCACTTCGCAGGCCACGACTTTCTTGGCTTTTTCCAGTAATTTCATAGTCAAGTTACCCGTTCCTGGACCGATTTCCAAAATCGTATCTGAGGAAAGTACTGCAGCTTTTTCCACCATGTTGGTGATTATCATTGGGTTTTTGAGGATGTGCTGTCCGAAATCCTTGTTGAAGAGTATACCTTGTTTGACGACTTCATTGTGCACTCGGGACTTCTTCTCGACTTTGATTTTCGGCATGGTGCGATTTTGATAAACAATTTGTGTATGAAATCACTGGTTTCTTCACATTACACTCTTCACTTCTCTCAAATGATTATATAATATGCAAAATGATCCAAAAAGCAACAGGACACGTGGGGTCAATCGCGAAAACAACAACATGGCTTATCTCGGCTTATCATCTTCCTCTTCCTCTTTTCGATTCTTCAGTAAACCAGCTCAGAAGCTGGCCTTGAGTGTTGTTGTTTCATGGCTCCATGTGCAGTGGTTGCAGATAGTGTATGGGTAAATATAGACCCAAGAAGTTGGTGAAATAGGTACATTGTTCCAGAGTTGCTATTATAGGTAATGGGGAATTTGCCTCACATTTTTTTATTTTTTTTTTCGAATGAGGGTTTATTTTTATGGAATAAAACCATAGTGAGCTGCTCGAAAACGCATCCAAAAAATTTAGAGAATTTAAGGAAGATGGAAATTTTAAATGTGGTGGCAATGAGTAAGAGGCAGCCATGGTTGAAACGTGACGGATATTCTACCAATCTTACTTCAAAGGAGGTTCTGTGGCGCTTACCACAGAAGCGGCACATACACGAACTTTTACCTTCCGAGTAGTGCGCACAAGAGTGCGCCACGATCTGGCAGGAAGAACCCTGACACAAAATTGACCAAAAGAAACAGTATTACTCACTTTTTGGTTTATTATTTTCAATAATAAGCCTTTGGAATCGAGCAAGAAAAAAAAAATTTTAACCCCCCCTCAAAATTTGATGTTTTACGTTTCAAGGTACGTAGAATACGAAAATCGAATAAAAAAATTTCCGTCCGTCCGCCGTACGCCGTACGCGGCACTTTTCTTAGTTACCATGGACCGATTTCGATGAAATTTGGTATATGGGCTCCATTTGGGGTCTAGTTGTGCGCCGAAGCTTTTGGTTGATGTAGGTCACTTCTAAGGGGTGAAAATTAAGGGTTGAAATTTTCAAGAGTGCCCTAGCTCGAAAACTCTCGAAATAAAGGTATCGTTTTTTCACTAATTTTAAATAGTACTGAATTTTTAAAAATTTTTGAGACCACCCGGAGCTCTGTAGGGCAAACCGTTCGGTCCCTACGAGTACTTGAAGCTTTTCCTTCGATAAAACAGAATCATGAGTGTGAATCGCAAAAGAGGTCTAATCTCCGTTGAAATTTTTTCTGATTAAAATGCGATCGCTGTTCATTTCTTCGATTTGTATACAGTTTTGCCTTCTGCGTAACCAACCAGTAATCTAATTTCCATAATCAAAAGTCAATGGAGAATACTGAAGGCGCCTGAGTGGTCACTGATCAGCTGAGTGAGCTCCAAGGCCATTTCCTCTCCTGTTCAACGCAGGAACCTGAAATTTGAGAGGGCGGGTCAATTGAGAATGCTGAAGGAGCCTGAGTGGTCACTGATCAGCTGAGTGAGCTCCAAGGCCATTTCCTCTCCTGTTGAACGCAGGAACCTGAAATTTGAGAGGGCGGGTCAATTGAGAATGCTGAAGGCGCCTGAGTGGTCACTGATCAGCTGAGTTAGCTCCAAGGCCATTTCCTCTCCTGTTGAACGCAGGAACCTGAAATTTGAGAGGGCGGGTCAATGGAGAATGCTGAAGGCGCATGAGTGGTCACTGATCAGCTGAGTGAGCTCCAAAGCCATATCCTCTCCTGTTGAACGCAGGAACCTGAAATTTGAGAGGGCGGGTCAATGGAGAATGCTGAAGGCGCATGAGTGGTCACTGATCAGCTGAGTGAGCTCCAAGGCCATTTTCTCTCCTGTTGAACGCAGGAAGCTGAAATTTTAGAGGGCGGGTCAATGGAGAATGCTGGAGGTGCCTGAGTGGTCACTGATCAGCTGAGTGAGCTCCAAGGCCATTTCCTCTCCTGTTGAACGCAGGAACCTGAAATTTGAGAGGCAGGGTCAAAGGAGAATGCTGAAGGCACCTGAGTGGTCACTGATCAGCTGAGTGAGCTCCAAGGCCATTTCCTCTCCTGTTGAACGCAGGAACCTGAAATTTGAGAGGACGGGTCAATGGAGAATGCTCAAGGCGCCTGAGTGGTCACTGATCAGCTGAGTGAGCTCCAAGGCCATTTCCTCTCCTGTTGAACGCAGGAACCTGAAATTTGAGAGGCAGGGTCAAAGGAGAATGCTGAAGGCACCTGAGTGGTCACTGATCAGCTGAGTGAGCTCCAAGGCCATTTCCTCTCCTGTTGAACGCAGGAACCTGAAATTTGAGAGGACGGGTCAATGGAGAATGCTCAAGGCGCCTGAGTGGTCACTGATCAGCTGAGTGAGCTCCAAGGCCATTTCCTCTCCTGTTGAACGCAGGAACCTGAAATTTGAGAGGGCGGGTCAATGGAGAATGCTGAAGGCGCATGAGTGGTCACTGATCAGCTGAGTGAGCTCCAAGGCCATTTTCTCTCCTGTTGAACGCAGGAAGCTGAAATTTTAGAGGGAAGGTCAAGGGAGAAGGTGGTGGTAGGTGCTATTGATGGAGAACCAGTGATCTATACAGAAGGGTGGTCTGTACAGAAAATAATAAACCTTTGAGCAATGATTTGCAGCGTTTTTACAATACGAATCTATCTACTAGTTTATCAAGCATTATTATTCTTCATCTTCTCTTATTTAGTTTCAAGATTTGAATCACATTATTCGAGTAGCCATTTCACTGGATCGTTTTTTGTGGCGTGCTAGAACTCTGTCTGTTGTCGTTGCTTTCGCGTCGTTTTTTTTTTTTCGTATGACGTCAACAATACTCCTCGAATTTCGCGGTGTTTTGTAACAGAGGTTCACTTGTTTAGTCATTTTCTCCTACGGTAATTTTTTTCCGTTGGTTATTCCTAGTGTTAAACGTTATTCTAGGGCCCTATAATAGGATTTGCCTTGAAATTCCAGAATCTAAAATTGAGGCAAATTCCCCATTCGAGCAACTTCCATCTGCTCTTCATCGTTTTGGTCTTGCTTGATACGTTGTTGTTTATTGAATGACAACTACGACCAACTCAAAATGAGGCATTTCGGTGGGTCGGAAATTCAGGTTTTTGACCTCAAATTTGGATTCAGCACCCTTTAAAACCTATATACTCCAACTGATACTATAACATGTGGTAGAAAAATTAATTGAAGAGATCACACGTTTGGAAAAAAGGCGGGCCTCCCTTAACGCACACACTTATGCCGCGCGTGTATGTGAGTAGTATTTTGTAGTATCCAAGAGGTCCTCTAAGGGTTTCATCGCTTCTCTGTGCATGGATACTTTTTTCAAAGACAGTTGGCTAGCTACGTCACGATTGGCTAGCTACGTCACGATTCGCTAGCTACGTCACACCATTCAAATCTTCAACTTTCCTTAGCTTCTCTGATTTTTGACATTTTCATGTCTTTCATATGGCACATAAAAAAAAATCGTCACGAAATTAATTGCTAACGAAATTTGCTAACGAAAATTGCTAACGAAATTTGTCCCAAGTTGCCACAATGATGATTATGACCATCAGAAGTGAAGTTGTTAGGTACTTTACAGGTAGTTACTTTACAGTTAGGTAGGTACTTTACAGTTTGATATTACCAGATCAGCTGAGTCGAAAATTGAGCTCCCAGATCAGCTGAGCCAAAAATCGAGCTCCCAGATCAGCTGAGTCGAAAATTGAGCTCCCAGATCAGCTGAGTCGAAAATCGAGCTCCCAGATCAGCTGAGTCAAAAATCGAGCTCCCAGATCAGCTGAGTCGAAAATCGAGCTCCCAGATCAGCTGAGTCAAAAATCGAGCTCCCAGATCAGCTGAGGCGAAAATCGAGCTCCCAGCTTTCATACTTTTCTCATCACCGCCCATTACTCAGTGTTACCTAGGGGTGTGTCGGTACAGGTATTTCCCTGGAACGGTTCCAACGGTTACGGTGACAAAGATGTAACCGTTCCAAATTACCGGTACAGTTCCATAACCGGTACAGGCGATCAAATCCCAATCACATGGCATGGATGAAGCAGGCAGTCAAATCCCTATCATTCTTCTTCCATGCTTATGATCTCAACTTGCAATACAATAGCATCATTTTCCTTGACAATTCGCTAAAAGGAAGGAATTTGAACAAGTGTTACAAAAGAGGCAATTTATTATAAATAATAGTTACCAAACAATTCAAGGAAAGAATGATGACGTTGCAGTTTAAGAACTTAACATGACAATAATAAATTAATAATACTGGAGACAACTTCCATGCTAACCAGTCCAGAAGATAACTTCCCGCTCAAGAGCCATTCCATGAACCATTCTCAGTCCATGGAAGTAGTAAGGGCGCTTCCAGGTACAACATGGAACGGAACTGAGAACAAGATCCATGCTTACTGGTCCAGAGCCATTGAACCATTCTCTATGATATCTTATCGGTCCGGTTCCATCCTTACCGGTCCAGTTCCATCCTCACCAATCAGAATGATCAGATCATTGTGATTGGTGAGGATGGAACTGGACCGATGGAAAAGGTTCTCTTCCCGGTCCAGAGCCATTTCAAGATATCTTATCAGTCCTTGGAACTGGACCGGTAAGGGTCGAGTTTTTGTCACTGCGTGGAACCGTTCCAACCTGATACTCGGTTCCACAGTCCCGGTACAGCTGTACCGACACACCTGAGATGAAGTTGAACCAATGGAAGAATAAAACAGTGTTATTTTTGTAAAATAAATAAATATATTTTTCTTTTTTGTTTTTCTGTGTTTATGGGAGGTATGTACTGTTCGCAGATAGAAAGAATGCGGTTGGCCAATTTCTCGAAGGGTATACCCGCTAACATAGGCGACTACCTGTTCCAAAATCTTAGGTAGCCTGTTGATTCAGGCTAGGGAAAGGGCCGAGCCTCAGTAATCGTAATCCAGGCATCTAGCAACTCCAGTCATAATAAGGTAGAGAGCCCATCCACTCAGCCAACTGTTAGGAAGGATTTTTATCTCGAATGTGAGTTCACTTGCCCTTTTGTTTACCCTTCAGTCGCCTTTAAAATTTGAAAGAACCATCATTTTCTAGGTAGTGGAAGCGTGATTTTATTTATGAATAAATGAATGTACATTCTCTTAATTGATAAGACTTTTTGTTTTGCCTGTAGTATATCAATTCTCTCAGTTCATCATCGGTACGTAGTCAACAACCCTCGCTCTCATTTTCCCTGGCTTGAGTGGCAGGTAAAAGAAAGTCGATGTTTTTGAGATTGTAATACACATGGACACCTCCCCAAACCATCCGCATTCTTTCAATCTGCAAACTGTAGTTCATGTGTTGGGAGGGGAGGGGGGGGGGTGTCATGAAAATGTTTCAATGTGTTGCAGACTCGTATGCAAGCGTTTCTACTGATTTCCAAGTTTTACTATCAAGAGTCCAAGCAGAGTGATTTTCTCCATGATAGAGACGTTATTTGTGCAACCAAAGAGTAAATGACCCAAAAGCCTCTCTATCTTCTTTTTAAAAACATTTTCTCGACGAACAGACCCAATTACCGTTATTGCTGAGCCAAACTCTTTTGAAAAAAAAAAAAAATTAAAAAAATTTACTGAAATACCCCATCATTCAACTTTTAATTAAATACACTGAAAACAGTTGACAAACTTCTTCAACTTGAAAAATAATACTAAGTGAAGGGCACCTACTTACATTTGTTTTACTTGTTCCCAGATAAAGAGAGAATTGAAGAAAATACTCGCCACTGAGACTTCTTGTTCGTCCATCGCCGAAATACCCAAAGGCTATGCAACTCTTGGAAAAGGAGAAGGTGTCAAGTTGTGGAACATAGAATGGACTGTGTTGAAATTCATCCCCACGGAGTTCACTGGTTTCTGCAACATCGTATTTTGTGGAGCTTTGCTCTTGCCAGGGAGTGATGGTAAGATCATGCTCATGAACCTCGATGGTGAAGTACAATCCGTAATGATCCCTGACTCCAAAAAACACGGAGAAGTGATGTGCATGAAGTATTCTACAGCTTTAGACGTCATTGTCTCCTGCTATGAAAGTGGGTTGGTTGTTGTTTGGCAGAAAGATGGTGTGCCACTCTGTGATACCGAAGTTGAGGATACTCCTATGTGTTTGGACATCTCCGATAACTTCTCCAAAGTTTTAATTGGTACCAGTGGAATGTATCTCCACAAGCTATCCTTCAAAAATGGTGCACTGACTTTTGAATCGAAAACTGAAATAACTAACCCAGGTATAAGTGGTTTGTCAATCCGATCTGATGGAAAGTTGTGTGTTGCTTCTTGCTGGGACAGTAAAGTTAGGTATTTTTCGGTGAAATCTCTCAAACTCCTTGCAATTTTGGACAATAGGTCTGTCCCAAATTGTATTGCCTTCAGTGATAGAGCGCCTTTCAGTGAACCGGGTTCCATATTTGTTGGTGGGAGTGATGGACGAATTACAATTTGGAATCTTTATGCAAGTAAATGAGATGAGATGATATTTCAAGAGTCTTTATTCATTATCTCCACTGTGAGCCCCTGCTCACTGATAACACCAAGGTGACGATGCTGGGGTAGATCAACAACACCCCCCTTCCTGAACCCCAAGATGCCGCCCCCACAGAGCCACCTGCGGCGAAGGACTGTGGAGGGGTAATCTGGGCCAGCTCTACGGGGGCGTGGTCCGCCCCCCTACGATGAGGACGCCGACTACCATCCGAGGCGTCCGAGCCCTAATTCAACCACGAAACTGGAAAGGGACACAACCTACCTGTGTCCACCGCAGCAGCAGGGGGCTTCAGCCAAAGCCGAATGGCAACCTGAAGGTTCAAGAAGGCCGTGGATCACGTGACGAAAGGAGGGGGAAACCCTCGAGATCGGACGGCCCGCGGCGGCCATCACACCCTCCCCAGAGCTCGACGAGTACGTTCCGGCAGAAAGTCACCCCCCTGTAAATGCGCGACGATTAAGTTCCGGCTGAAAGTCTTCCCTGTCCCCCTTCTCAAAAGTCAGCACAAGTTGAAGTCCCCTGAACTGGCGAGAAGCGATCCCCCTAAACCATCTCTGTTCGGAAAACCCTTCATCCGACTGGAGAACTTCAACCATCAGCATCAAGACCGTCGAGGATACCTTCGGGCCCAACACGTGAGTGCACAAACAAATTACCCTAATTCATTTTGGCCAAAATAATTAGGCAGGTGAAAATAAACAGTGTAGACGTAAAATTGATAGTAAAGAATTTGGTAACGATTAAGCTTTGTAAAACGGAAAAGAGTAGGACACGAACTGTACTAGTAAAACACGGAGAACACGGTGAAGACACGGCATTGAATATTGTATTGAGAAAGGACATTGAGAGTATTGCTTATCAGAGAATTATTGTTTGATCACGTTTTTTGTCACTTTTAACTATCCATTTGAATTTAACCTGTAAAGTCAGTATCTGCGCCCTTCAGGCTTGTACCTCTTTGCCTAGTCAACAAGACCCTACCATATCTGTTATAATAAATCCTTTTATCTGGTATTTTACTCCATTTCTGTTGTTATCTCTGAGTTCACCCTGCATCAGATCAGCATCAGTGATAAGGGTAAAATAAATAATTCAAGTTTCATATATTCTTTATTGCGTTTCAGACCCATCAGGTCGTGTCCTTAGGACACATTTTCGTAGAAGAACACAACCTCGTGGTCAACTGGGTTACTTGTGTCTTAGACACAAAAGACACAAGGGACACAGAGGACACGCAGGACACGCCCTTCTGGCACAGGACACACTTGGAGGTCCGAGGTAAATAAAACACCCTTCAGGTTTCACAGCATTCTTTTTATTATCATTCAACAACCTAGGAGTCAACACCTTCGAAGAGCTACCATACTTCACAGGTAATTATCCTTTATTATCCTAAAATTAACGTAGATTTAAGTTGTTTCGGTTTTTTTTCGACTCCCCCATTTCACAGTCGAACACAAAGTAGTTTCCCTTCAGGAACCTACTCAGTTGCTACTTGGGCCAGGTAACTAAATTCAATTGTCAACTTTACCTGGACAAGTAGACTTACAAATTGGTGACAGCGTTGAGACTTGTCCTCAATACTGGCATCCCATTTGTCAAGTCAAGTAAAAGCGACGGGCTTACACCACCATCCATATATAACTCCATAATTTCCTTCTAAGTATTAGCAGAGCAGCTATTTGAATTAATAATTAAGAATTAAGACGTAGAGGAAGGGAAAAGACGTGTAACACCATCAGATACTTTTAGCAGAGAGAGGAGAGAGTTTTATTCGACAAGTAGACAGATGAAGGCGGGAAAACAACAGTGCTGCCAACATGGCGTTGTAAATATTATTCAATTCCACACTCCTCCTTAATAGAACAACCCTGACAATACAATAACCTTCCTTAAAGCTAACAGCGAGAGCATAACGAAAAAGTTTAAACAATTTAACATATCATATCATAGTTTTTTTTAAAGTTACCAAAATCAACAATACATCACAGTATAACAAGTTATTTTAAATTCAACATAGTGAAACAACGATTGTGCTTCAATAGACCTAGAGACTTGGTTAAAATATCCGCAGGCATATTTTTGGTCAGCATGTACTCTAGTTTTACTTCTTGCGATTCAATTTTGTCGCGAATAAAGTGATACTTATTGTGTATATGTTTGGTTTTTCTGTGATAAATACCACTTTCCGAAAGCTTTAGTGCGCTTTGGTTATGATTATAAATTACAGTAGGATGCCCAAGGGCTAGCACAGGAGAAGACTTAAATTTGCGGAAAATCTCATTAAGCGTGAATTCAAGTGAGAAGATTCTTTTACTGCTTCGGTAATCGAAACATATCCAGCTTCACATGAAGATTAGGAGACGCAATTTTGTTTCCTAGCTTCCCATACGATTGGAGCATTTGCAAGGGTAAATAAGTAACCTGAAAAAGATTTGCGATCTAAATCATTATTACCCAAATCGGCATCTGCGAATTCTACTAGAGGTTTGTTGCTTTTTTCATAGAGGATACCTACATCTTTTGTTGCTTTTGAATAGCTCAAAACTCTCTTGCAAGCAAGCCAGTGCTGTTTTGTTTGACTTACATTAAATTGGCTCAGAAACGAAACACTGCGTGCTGGGCCCATAACCTATTAGCAGAGCAGCTATTTAAATTAAGAATTAAGACGTAGAGGAAGGGAAAAGACGTGTAACACCATCAGATACTTTTAGCAAAGAGAGAAGAGAGTTTTATTCGACAAGTAGACAGATGAAGGCGGGAAAACAACAGTGCTGCCAACATGGCGTAAATATTATTCAATTCCACACTAAGAAAACCCACCCTAGAGCCTAGATGTTGGGATGTGATGAGGTGCAAGATCTTCTGCACACAAAGAGTCGTTGAAGTGGGAAAGGATGGGACCAGAACCTATCAAGGATTTCACCATTGGATCAACAGTTTTGCAAAAGGAAGTTATCCACGCGATAAAACCTTTACCTAAGGGTCGGATCTCCAGGTAAAGTTATCCAGCAGATAGCACTTCTTGCCAGATAAAGGGGTGTTGTAAATGTAAATAGCCTGCAAGAGATTATCTAAAGCAGACTTTTAATTGATAATCAGCCCCGTAAAATAGAAAAAAGTCACAGGAAAGAAGAATCGTGAGAACAAACTTCATACAGGTTGAGCCAGTGAAGAACATGGACGAATAAAATCAACTAAGTAGCAGATGAATATTTGGAAAGAACACAACACGTATGGAACACTTTGCCAACTGTAGCATGAGCCAATAAAGAACGGGAAAAGGAAGGAGAATAAGTAATCATAAACAACAACAACGATAACTTCGATCGTGAAATTCGCGAACTTTGAGGCCCCCATTGTAATATAATTTTATTGTAGTAGTTATCCACATCTATTAATTTGATTTTTGATGATTATTTTTATTATTTTCGTCTTTTGTCAGAGCTTGAAAAAAATTGTAAGTTCAGAAAATTGCGTGCCTTACTGACGTGATCGTTTTTTCGTCGCATGAAAAATGGATTTGACCGAGTTTCCCGAACATCTTCAGAAATCATTTTCTGGCCTCTTAGATACTCTGGAGTCTATTCACAAGGAAAATCCTGATATTTTGATTAAATTCGTTCGCCTGGTGTTGAAGACTTTCGATAATTCTTGGAATTTCCGTGATGGTTACGCACAGACGGAAGATCTTGGTGGTCAGATTTCTACTCCGGAAGATTCGACGGGAGCTGAAGTAGGAGGAAACGTTGAAGAAGACAAGGAGCCTGAACAGGTAACTCAACTATAAATAACCTTGTACCTATATTAGTTGAATTTTGCCTCATTTCTGATTGGCTTATGCCTGGTTAGTAACTCTTCTGGCATGTAGCAATCTTATGAAACAGAAGAAAGCTCCAGATGGATGCTTTCAATGTGGCCCATAGTCATAAACAAATTTTTGTTATCATTAAATTTTCTTCGTGCATTTCCATTCCTTATCTTTCGCTGTAATATATCGATGGATTCAACTTTTTCATTTAGGGGCCGTTTATCAAAGCTCAGGTAAAGTCTGGGTAACTGTCTGCTTCTGATAACCTCTTGAAGGCTGTTTATCAACTAGAGATGGGCGGTATTTAACGTAACAGTTAAAAAACGTCTGCCAAGTGAGTGTGGCACATAGCTTCCTCGTATCCATAACCGGATTATAATATAATGCATATAACTAACAACTATGCATCTGATCATCTATATTATAGATGATCAGATGCATAGTTGTTAGTCTCAAAACACCAATCTCCTTCCACTACCCTCATAGGGGACCATCTACACGCTAATCTGAACAATCCTAGAAAATTTCATCAACTTCGGATGAAAAATTAAGTTAGTAGATGTATGTGATTGGATCAAAAAAAATACTTAGCCTCGGCTGGGATTCGAACCCGCGACCCCTGGGGGACAGTTGAAGTTACGGATGCTACAAGTAATTCACGTTTGCGCATGCGCAGTCGCTTCTATCAGTCCGGGGATGATGATTTTCATAGGGGACTATCTACAACGTAATCCACATAATCCCTGAAAATTTCATCGACATCAGGTGGAAAATGTGGAAGTTATGGCGGTTACAAGGAAATTCACGTTTGCGCATGCGCAGTGGCTACTATCAGTCCGAAGGTGATGATTTTCATAGGGGACCATCTAAATACTAGTCTGTAACATCCCAGAAAATTTCATTGAAATCGGATGGAAAATGTAGAAGTTATGGCCGTTACAAGGAATTCACGTTTGCGCATGCGCAGTCGTTTCTATCAGTCCGGGGATGATGATTTTCATAGGGGACCGTCTACACACCAACCCGCACAATCCCTGAAAATTTCATGGAAATCGGACAATAACTTCGTATAGTTATGCGCGTTACAAGGAATTCATGACAGGCAGACAGACAGACACGGAAGCAAAATTGTTCAGAAAGGTCTAAAACACAAAACGCGAGTGGAAATTTTGATTTTGGAGAACTTTTTTTTTGGTCCTTGAAAAGTGAAAACAAGTTTCCACTACCTTGGTAGACTCGGAAGCAATAACCTATCACCAGGTTTCGTTAATTCCGTTTGGAACCTATTACCAAAATAACCCTGTTATTAAATAACGTTTCAGGGAAGGCTCCAAAACGTGTGGATCCAAAACAATAGCTTGGGTTTTTTTTATAGAAAAAATATTGAAAATACACTAACACGTATATATGTCGGGAATAACTTGATAGGAACCCCAACTTAGGAAATGAAAACTAGAGATCAACGGAATGATACTTTGGAATGGAATAACAACATAACATGATAAACAAACGAACGTAGGTTGGGAACAAAAAGTAAAAATCAAAGAAACGATACCTTGGAATGGTACGTCGGAATGAGCTTTGAGAAGGTCCCTGAGATAACCTATTAATAAATAGAGAGTTTTTGGTGCCAAAATCTCACAGGCCCCGTTAGGAGGAGACTAGCGCGAGCAACAGAGGATGCTAACCAGTTAAGGAGGAAGCCCGTTAACTTTGGACAGGGGGGGAAGGGAGGCGCTCATGACGGTAGGCCTCTAGGAACAGGTGACTGTCTGGGGGCACCCTTTCATCGTCGCCCGCTGTAGTCGGGAGGCAAATCCATCGTCACCCGCGAACTCCGTGCTTTGTGAAGAGGTTCCACGGGCCCGTTGGTGGTTGCCAAAAACTCTCTAATTGGAACCTATTACCAACCCAGAGCGGTAACAGAGGAACCTAATACGCAAAATTTGCGTATTAGGTTCCTCTGTTACCGCTCTGGGTTGGTAATAGAGATGGGCGAAACGGTTACATTTAATGTAACCGTTTCGCCCATCTCTATTATCAACGCACTTTTAACTGCCAGGTAGTTATCTGCTGGATAATTTTGCCTGGAGATCCGACCCTCAGTTACATTTCTTGTTACATGACGTATGTGATTCCTCTTCACCAGCTACAGAATAGCATACAGATTGTGATTACAACTTTCCTCTTGCATCTGATTATATTCGGAAGCATATATGCTTTCCAATGTTTGGAGGTACTAATAATTACAGGAGTCTTTACTATTATTGGAATGTCCAACTTTACCGCCTCACAGTCTAAAGTAGTTCCTCATTGAACAGGTATGGGATTTGAAAAGCCTTGCTGAAGATGTCCGTTCTGTTGCTGAGCAGACCTTGAATCAGTCCTCCTTCGTATTCGACAGTCGGTCTGGCTCGTACTACAACCACGAACAACAGTGCTACTACGTCCCAGACTACAAGTTGTACTACTACGTACAGAACAAAGCTTACTATTCCTACGATGAAGAGAACAACTGTATGAAATTCTACTCTTCTGCTGACACTCCTCAGTATCAAGACAGTTCAGGTAACTCTCTGTTATGATTTGTACTAACGGTGAATTTGGAATAAACTATTGGACGAGAAATTTACTGTTTGTCTATCTGACTGACTGAAGTTAATTTTGACTTGGTTTGAATTTACAGAAGGTGAATTTATTTATTAAAGAATAAGTTGATGATTTTGGTTCTGATCTGTTTACAGGGAGTCACCCTTACGGGCGCACCACCGGGCAGGGTTCGATTCTACTACTAATTGGCAACAAAAAATGTCTCTTAGCAATTTTTTTAGAGGCTTCGTTTTTTACTTATTTCACATTTAAGATTTTTTTTTCATTTTTTCGACTTTACATCACTAAAATGGCTATAAATCCATTAATTGATGGAGTAAATTCAAATTTTTTTATAACATTGGAAAGAGCGTCAAATTTCCTATCTCCCTGATGGGGTTTTAAAAAATTTCAAATAAAACAAATGGGTGTAAAATAAACCAAAAGTAAAAAATTGGTAAAGTTTCGAAAATTTTCACTTTTTGCGAAGTTTGTTTCTCGAAACGTCGTGAACGGAAATTTCCATGCTGTAAGCCTAAAAGTTGCATGTGAATCCCAGCTTTCTAACGGTGTAGTCATTTTTTTTAAAATACCGCTTATTCAGTTAGAAAATGACGTTTTTAGGGCAGAAAACGTTCATTTTCGGTTGTAAATCGGCGTTTTTCACCAGCAATGCTTTCCAACTTAATAAATCATTTGACATGAAATTTTACGTACTTTTTGACGCTGAATCAGATGGTAACACTTTCTCATCTCCTCGACAAACAAATAATACTTTTCAAGCCCTTTCTGGGTTAAACAGGGTGCAACAAATTAGTTCTCGACTCCCAATTTGTTATCTATCGAAAAGATAAAGATTTCCGCAAATGATCGGGACGATATTTTCAAGACAGAGGGCAAAAATTAGGTAAGTCAACAAAGTGGAAGGAGTGCGAGTCATTTATAACCCAGACCTCCCTTAATGACAATTTTAGATAGAAAGAACAACGAGATTGAGCCCTTCGCCCAACGGAAAGGGCTTGAAAAGTACTATTTGTTTGTCGAGGAGATCGGAAAGTGATTCGTCGTCAAAAATTACGTTAAATTTCATGTCAAATGATTTATTAACTTGGAAAGCATTTCTGGTGAAAAACGCCGGTTTACACCTTAAAATGATCGTTTTCTGCCCTAAAAACGTCATTTTCTAACTGAATAAGTGGTGTTTTAAAAAAAATGACTACACCGTTAGAAAGCTGGGATTCACATGCAACTTTTTGGCTTACAGCATGGAAATTTCCGTTCACGACGTTTCGAGAAACAAACTTTGAAAAAAGTTAGAATTTTCGAAACTTTACCAATTTTTTACTTTTGGTTAGTTCACACCCGTTTGTTCTGTTTGAAATTTTTTAAAACCCCGATAGGGAGATAGGAAATTTGACGCTCTTTCCAATGATACAAAAAAATTTGAATTTACTCCATCAATTAAGGGATTTATAGCCATTTTAGTGATGTAACGTCGAAAAAATGAAAAAACGCTGCAAATCATTGCTCAAAGGTTTATTATTTTCTGTATAGATCACCCTTCTGTATAGATCACTGGTTCTCCATCAATAGCACCTACCACCATCTGTACTCTCCCTTGACCTTCCTTCTCAAATTTCAGCTTCCTGCGTTCAATAGGATTGAAAATTACTTCGGAGCTCACTCAGCTGATCAGTGATCTGAAGAGTGAAGAAGATCTCCTCGAATGCTGGAGACGCCTGGAAGAGCACTTCCATTCAATAGGATTGAAAATGGCTTCGGAGCTCACTCAGCTGATCAGTGATCTGAAGAGTGAAGAAGATCTCCTCGAATGCTGGAGACGCCTGGAAGAGCACTTCCATTCAATAGGATTGAAAATGGCTTTTGAGCTCACTCAGCTGATCAGTGATCTGAGGAGTGAAGAAGATCTCCTCGAATGCTGGAGACGCCTGGAAGAGCACTTCCATTCAATAGGATTGAAAATGGCTTTGGAGCTCACTCAGCTGATCAGTGATCTGAGGAGTGAAGAAGATTTCCTCGAATGCTGGAGACGCCTGGAAGAGCACTTCCATTCAATAGGATTGAAAATGGCTTCGGAGCTCACTCAGCTGATCAGTGATCTGAAGAGTGAAGAAGCCTTTGAGCAATGATTTGCAGGGTTTTTTACCCACCAACATTTTTTTTACCTACCAACTTTTTTTTACCTACCAGCTAGGTACTACCTACCACACCATACTGGCTTCACACCTTCACAATCAAGTTTATTAGAAAGAACTAAACGCTTCAAACTCGATTGGAAAAAAAGAAAGCTTAATATGGAAATTTGATTACTGGTTACGCAGAAGGCAAAACTGTATACAAATCGAAGAAATGAACAGCGATCGCATTTTAGTCCGATAAAATTTGAATGGAGATTAGACCTCTTTTGCGATTCACACTCATGATTCTGTTTTATCGAAGGAAAACCTTCAAGTACTCGTAGGGACCGAACGGTTTGTCCTACAGAGCTCCGGGTGGTCTCAAAAATTTTTAAAAATTCAGTACTATTTAAATTTGTTGAAAAAACGATACCTTTATTTCGAGAGTTTTCGAGCTAGGGCACTCTTGAAAATTTCAACCCTTAATTTTCAACCCTTAGAAGTGACCTACATCAACCAAAAGCTTCGCGGCACAACTAGACCCCAAATGGAGCCCATATACCAAATTTGAACCAAATCGGTCCAGTGTTGCTAAGAAAAGTGCCACGTACGGCGTACGGCGGACCGACGGAAATTTTTTTATTCGATTTTCGTATTCTACGTACCTTGAAACGTAAAACATCAAATTTTGAGGGGGGGTTAAAATTTTTTTTTCTTGCTCGATTCCAATGGCTTATTATTGAAAATAATAAACCAAAAATCTTAAATGTGAAATAAGTCAAAAACGAAGCCTCTAAAAAAAATTGCTAAGAGACATTTTTTGTTGCCAATTAGTAGTAAAATCGAACCCTGCCCGGTGGTGCGCCCGTGAGGGTGACACCCTGTAGAATCCAGCCTGTGAAGTTAGTGAATTTTACTGATTGAAGATTGAGTGTAGTTCTGGTCTGTGTAGAAACCAGGACACCGAGATTGTTGATAAGTTTTTAAAGTTTGAGTTTGAGCGCTGAGGAGGAGATAGAGAGCAATTTGCTTGTAGATTTCTAGATGGTATGTCTTGGTGAGATCCGTGATAATATGGTTGGTAAGTAGGTACTTTTATTGTAAAAGCCGTGTTCTTTGAAAATGGGTGTTCTGTGTAGGAAAAATAAGAAATAAAAATAATTAAACGTGTGATAATTTGCTGAGTTTTTTTTTCTTTTTTTCAATTTAATCATTGTGCCTAGCAAGTGTTATTATAAGTGACTCCGTTGTTTGGAAAGTCATTATTCATTTCCATAAATCCACTTCAATTCATTCATTTTTTTATGTTTTCAGGTGCTGGTGGAGAAAGTAATGAGAGGGGAGATACCGCTGTGTCCAACACATTATCTAGTCCTGGTCCGAGCCTTATTGAATCCCCCGCATCTCCGAAATGCAGTAAGACTGAAGAGCCAAAGAAGCCAATTCGATCACTAGACGATGAAATTGAGGAGGGTGAAATAGTGGACGACGACGAAGACAGTGCAAGCTATCCTGCTAGTCCTCAACAAGCGTACAGCGCAACACCTCCAGTGATATCAGCAAGTCCTACCAGGAAAGATCTCAATGTTGAGCCTGAAGACCATTGTGCCCCTTGTGTTCGTATAACAGTTCGAGAGTGCGGTGATGGGTTGGAAATAGGTCAACTTTTCATCATTACGAGGTCAGGTGGGACTTTGGGTCGAGAAGGGAAACACGATATTATTATTCCAGATACGAACGTTAGTAAAAATCATTTAAGTTTTCATTACAAGTATCGGGAAGGAATGGACGTGTATGAAATAGTTGACAGTAGCAAGAATGGGACATTTCTAGATGGCGGTTGCATGGTGCAGAATCAGCTCTACCAGCTGCAGCATGGATCCGTTCTGAAGGTTGGCGACACATCGCTCTTGTGCCACATTCACGAAGGAACGGGTACATGCTACGAGTGCGAGCCGGGTTGTTTGGGGTTCATGAATCCTGTGAGTCCGCCACCACCACCGTCCGGGTCCAGCTTGAAAGCTCGGCATGCTTTGGAGATGGCTCAGATCAAGAGGAAGTTCGGCCTAAACAAGTATACGGCACGTGAGCTGCCCAAAGGGTATGAAGACAAGTCTAAGATCCGAAGAGAGACAGTTGGGTCATCACACGACAGCGAGAAAACTGACGCTACTTCAATGGAAGCTCCCATCAGAAGTGGCAACAAAGGTAAGGTGGAGGAATACCTCCAGGGTGCTCCTTGATTGTTCTCTTACTGCTATTATATTGCTATCAAGGCAGGTCGTGTGATCTCCTTCATGACTAGAGGGATGTTTTGGTACTAGTATAAACTGATGACTGTGGCGATCATTTGGAAATTTGGCTTGTAATTGGGTAACGACATTACCAGGAGAGATCTCGTATACCTTTTGCCAGAACAGTATTGTATTGACGGTTTCCGCCTGGGACTACCCGACGCCGTTCCTAGGGATAAGGGAAGATGAAGAAGGGAGATAGGGATGGAGGGAAGTATAGTATTAAGTATAGAAGTCATTATATACACTAATAATGAACAACGTTAAGGTGTATTTCAGCAATGTTAGAATAAATTACATTCCTCTCAACAAGGTAATGTTTGAAGGTTGAATCACTCCCCTAGTAAAATACTAGACAGTGTCCGTCGAAGAGGCGCCAACACCCGCTAGGAGTGCTGGTGGTAAAAGTAGTTTTTCATATGTCCAATATGAATTGCACCCAATTCATATTCATATCCGTCCTCGACGGATACCCCCTTGTTAGTACACTATGAACTCTCCCCTAGCAACACATAGTACTGGATAATTATGACTGCAGTGGATCTCCACACATAAAGTTCCCTTATTAAACACCACCAGTTGAGGGAGGCGAGCATACCACGGAGGACAACTGCTGAGATGCCCAACTCCTGTAAATCCGTGTCACTTTTGTTCCGTGCCATCACGAGGTAGCACCCATGTCTCTGTAGTGTTGGGTGCCACTCCTTTTAGCTCCGACACCGCAAGTTGTAAATCATTTTTTATCACACTTTCTTGTCTTAGCCCGCCAAGTCTCCTCTATGTCTAAGGGCGATATTCATAGTTGTGACTCGAGTTGGAGGACTCCTCTAAAGTACGCCTTGAGCAGTCCTCCTCTCCTCGAGTTACCTCCTCTGCCATCGACAGCTTGGGCATCCAGGATAACGTCCAACCAGTCAGGTTCGACGGCATCGATGTCGGACTTCTTTTCCTGGTCACTCGGCTATTGATACAATCTCCCGACAAGAGGGGTACCGGGGATAAGCGCAGGTGGATACACGTACTAACATAGAAGAAGTATTAGGAACTGTCACTCAAGGTTAAAAAGTGTGCTAGAAAAAATCCCCCTCTACTGCTGCGATCTGGCGAAGCGTAAGAGAAGTTCTCAGCTAGTAGTATTAGAAGACGCCAATAGATAGAGTTGTAGACGCCATCATGACCGAAAATTCAAAAAGTTGCGGGTAACGGCTCGACTTTCCAAAAAATTCCAGTATCACAGCGGTATGAACCCAAGACCCGGCATCCTATACTCACCTTGTAGACGAAGTTACAACGCTTTAGCTCGCTAGGACATCCTTTACTTAGCAGCCAGATGACCTAACAACAATGATGTTCAACTAAAGAGTTATATCAACTGAGTTATATCACTCTTGTCAAATTCTCTATAATCTTGATGTACGAGTAGATAAATTTACATTCGGTTCTTACAAGAAACACCGTATTACTTTAATTGGCCAAAATATAGTTAAGCTTTTTTTTTTAAATTCGCTACGAAATTACCTACGAATCTTGAACCAAACAATCAGATCATATTGACTAAGAAGCTAAAATTATTGTTCGTTACTATTTATAGCATTTCCGAATTGAGTTAAACCTTTTCCATTTTGATTTAAACCTTTTCCATTTTGATTTAAACCTTTTCCATTTAGGTTTAAACCTTTTCCATTTAGATTTAAACCTTTTCCATTTGGATTTAAACCTTTTCCATTTTGATTTAAACCTTTTCCATTTAGGTTTAAACCTTTTCCATTTGGATTTAAACCTTTTCCATTTAGATTTAAACCTTTTCCATTTGGATTTAAACCTTTTCCATTTGGATTTAAACCTTTTCCATTTGGATTTAAACCTTTTCCATTTAGATTTAAACCTTTTCCATTTGGAATCTAAATGGAAAAGGTTTAAATCTAAATGGAAAAGGTTTAAATCTAAATGGAAAAGGTTTAAATCAAAATGGAAAAGGTTTAAATCTAAATGGAAAAGGTTTAAATCTAAATGGAAAAGGTTTAAACCTAAATGGAAAAGGTTTAAACCTAAATGGAAAAGGTTTAAATCTAAATGGAAAAGGTTTAACTCAATTCGGAAATGCTATATTACAAAATTGGAAGAAGGGGGAAGGTGTGAACACAGAGTAAAAACATTGTGGCAGCTAATAACATTTAATTAAGTTTTAATAGCTTCTTCAAAGTTATTTTTCTTTAACAGTTTGGATCGGCCACAGCATTGTTCATAATTCGAACAGCCCAAAATAGAAATTTAGAAACTAGATAAAGATATTGACAAAAATTAACGAAACTGATTAAAAAGAACTTGACAAAAAATCGTATTGTAAAAAAAGGCTGAGATGTTTCGCAAGAAGCTAAGGACGCTATGGAAATGGCGTCTTTTGGTCACTTTGCGCGTTTGCGTTCTACTCTCCCTCCCAGTTCACACACTCTTGCAATCGGCCACGTAAGCTGATAGTTCATTTACGCTTTCAGAGGTAGCGCCACTGCAGTAAGCGTCACAGATTCCCCTATGGAGTGATTCTTCCTAATATTTCTTCCATGGTACTAATAAGTACCTATGTATGTCTGCAAATCTTTTTAATGACAAAACTACATTCCAATTTCGATGGCATTTTCTGGGATTGTGCGGATTTGACCCTTGTGAATTTCTTCACTCTCGGAGACGTAGTTTCTAAAGTTTCCATTCCATTTTGACGAAAAGGAATGATCCAGGTCGTGGTCTAGATGGTCGCCTATTGAGTGGTTAGTCAGTTGAGGGGTGCAAAACTCAAGATAGATCTCAAAGGGACTGGAGGAATCTCATTGAAATGTATGACCAACCATATATTGTCTTGTTGATTTTCAAGTTAGCTTAGAACAAAAACTAAACGAACGTTTTTTGGGCTGCAGGTCTGAAAAGAGTACTTACTTGCGTAAAAATCGAATATTAACGACACTGGAAAACCTACACTAGTATCCATAACGATATATATATTCTATATAACATTCCCCATGAACTTTTACCAAGGTGGGACTTACGTCTGAAACCCTCGTAATAAATGAATTATTAAATGCTCTTCTTTTCTTTTGTAGGGTACGAGATGTTGACGAAAATGGGTTGGAAAGAAGGTAAAGCTGTAGGCAAGTCTGGAGAAGGAAGTACCTCCCCAGTCAATGTCACCCTGAAATTCAGCAAGAGAGGTTTAGGTTGCTCGGAAGACGACTATGTGCCCCCTATGAAACCCAAATCGAAAACGAAGAATTTGGAGATAACTAAGAAGCGTTACGAAACGTGAGTAGACACCATATTACTGGGAGTAGATTGGTTGAGAAGTTTGTAATTCTGTATAATTATACAAATTATTAATTAAGGATTGTCCTGCTTTATCCGGACAACTCTAATATTTAGAAGCGTCCTCTTTCAAATTCACAACCATAGCTGATGAGCTCGACAGAACAGGGATTGGTTAGTTTTTGCAACTTGTCAATAGAATGAAAAACTCGCATCGTAGATTCGTTAAAAAACGGTGTTTTTGTAACGTAATATGTTACTTTTGTTTGATTGATGAAAACATCGTTATAACAAATAATACCAATAAATATGAATTGAATCGTTATAATACTTACAATCAAGACTCAAATAACTCGAACTTGGTACGCAGGCACCTATTTTTTACAGATTTTTCGCTCATTTTCTCACACTGTTTTTTTGTTATAACCATAAATAACAGCAATAATAACGCTATAATAATAACGATAATAGCATTATCGCAAAGAATAGTAAGCGGGCGAAAGAAAAAAAAAGGAAAAAATTGCTTTTAATATCAAGAGAAAGAAGAAATAATGTCACAAACGAAGTGCTCCGAGCGGAAATTTATCTAAGAAACCCGATTCCCTCCAATGATTACCTATAATTTACATGAATTTTTAACCCCGGAATTTTATTTAGACGGTATACGTTGAGGAGGCATCAACTCCTGCTAGGGGTGTTGGCAGTAAAAGTAGTTTCTCGTATATCCACTAGAGTGCTCTGATTAAAATTACACTGCATCAACTTTTTACGAGTGCCAACATTTTAAATTTTCTACTGTTGATGGGCGAAACGACTCTGGGTTTTTTTGGTCCTTTTTGAAATAAAAAAGGGATATTTTCGTCATAGTCTTATATCAGACAGAAGACATATTCCGACTCAACAACATATTAAATTTTGAAAGTTGTCAATCACACTGAAATATTATTTGTCGTGGTATGTCATTCATCAGAGCACTCTATTGGATGTACGAGAAACTACTTTTACCACCAGCGCCCCTAGTGGGAGTTGATCGCAGAGTACAGGAGACAAGGAGTTGATGCCTCCTCGAGAATACCGCCTTGTATTTTATTTTCATGATATTTTCGGCCGGTTTTTACTTTAACAGTCATGACTTCCACTATCCAAATGCGATGAAAATTTCAGGGATTGCGCGGGTTGGCGATTAGATAGTCCCCTATGAGACTAGTACAAGGAACTTTGAGATTTATGTTTTGAGATTAGCTACTACGCATCGGATCCTATACAATCGGGTTATAGATACAAGGAAGCTTGTGCTTCACCCATTTCGTAGACGTTTTTCGAGTATCATAGCAATGTGTGATTACTTATAACATCATTTATTATACCTACCTACGTAAATTGAAACTTGTGATTATCGATTCAATTTTTTTCTTCCAGATGCGAATAAAATCCCTCTGATTTACGGAACCGAAACGAAATCCATTTTTAGACTGATTATTTTTCGCGAGGGGAACAATTATCATACGGTAAGGGTAGCCTAGTTGATTTATTTGACCTGTTCGACTGTTTTATTGGAAAAGTTGCAGGGCACTCTTGTAGCCCAAAACTGGGCTTGATTTAGTGTTAGATCATACTAATGAGAGACCCTTGCAGAGGGGAAGTATGCAAATTCGAGGCGCAATTCTTTCCCTCGTCATCCTTGTCTTACAACGAAGTCTTTGCACGTTTATTACTAGAATTTATTAATAAAAGATTAAGTTACCAGCTCGTCGTTCCACAGCCTTATATGCAAGAGCTTGGAGTGCATCAGAGAGTTAAGTGTCCAAATTATTTGAACTAGGTTCAATCTTGTAAAATAATGGAGCACGTATTCCTCGTCTAAGGCTTAGCGCACAATATAAATCCTCCTTCATTACTGTAATATTATAACCCCCATTCATAAAAACGCCATAAATTATTACACAATGGTTTATTATTTTACTGTACAGGGTGTCCGAGAAAGATACGATCAAACTTCAGGGGTCGATTTTACAAGTAAATTGCAACAAAAAGTGGATGCTTCGTTTTCGAGTTATTTCACTTTTAAGATTTTTTTCGTATATTGAACCTTTTCTCACTAAAATGATTATAACTCCCTTATTTTTCTTGCAAATTCAAATCCGATTACACCGTTAAGAGCATTAAATTTCATATCAAATGAGGTACAATACACATTTTTAACCTCTCATCTAGTCTAAACTTGAAACTTTGCAATTTTGGAGTTTTGACGGAATTCCCATGACATTTTTGCTCATTTTCTGTTGAGGAAAATCAATGCGGTTTTCAGCAAAAACATCCTCAAAATCTCAGATTTCCAACGGTATAATCAAAAAATGTTTTACAATGGAACTTAGGTGAGAAATTTGTGTTTGAGCGCGTAAAAACGTGAATTTTTCCCAACGAAATCGGTTGATGGGAGGACTCAGGGGTCTCCTCTCGCATCTCCCATCCTCCAACCAACTCCGAGTACTCCAACCGAAATAACTCGAAAACGAAGCATCTAACAAAAAATTTCTAAGAACCACTTTTTGTTGCAAATTACTTGTAGAATCGACTCCTGAAATTTGGCCGTATCTTTCTCGTACACCCTGTACGGATTTCCTGTCGTCTGCATGCTCTTCCATTAATACTATCTACTATATTAGGCCAATTTCCATCAATGAAGTCGTATGAGATTCACTTTCAAGTTATGATACATTACAAGTTCAACCCTTATGTCCTCATAGGGAGCGAAATATTTGTCCTTCAGAGCTCTGGGTGGTCTCATACAATGGAGTATTTCGGTGGGTCGGAAATTCAGGTTTTTGACCTCAAATTTGGATTCAGCACCCTTGAAAACCTATATACTACAACTTTAAGCCCAATGATACTATAACATGTGGTAGAAAAATTAATTAAAGAGATCACACGTTTGAAAAAGGCGGGCCGCTACAAATGCACACACACTAGGCAAGGACTACACTACGGACTATGCCGCGCGCCTGTGTGAGTGAGTATTTTGTAGTATCCAAGAGGTCCTCCAAGGGTTTCTGTGCATGGATACTTTTTTCAAAGACAGTTGGCTAGCTACGTCACGATTGGCTAGCTACGTCACACCATTCAAATCTTCAACTTTCCTTAGCTTCTCTGATTTTTTAAAAATATTTTCTCGACGAACAGACCCAATTACCGTTATCCCTGAGCCATACTCTTTTGAAAAAAATGAATAAAAAAATTGACTGAAATACCCCATTCTAAAATTTCAATTCTATTTGAAATTGATGAAAAACGCTGCAAATCATTGCTCAAAGGTTTATTATTTTCTGTATAGATCATCCTTCTGTATAGATCACTGGTTCTCCATCAATAGCACCTACCACCATCTGTATTCTCCCTTGACCTTCCCTCTCAAATTTCAGCTCCTGCGTTCAATAGGATTGAAAATGGCTTCGGAGCTCACTCAGCTGATCAGTGATGTGAGGAGTGAAGAAGATCTCCTCGAATGCTGGAGACGCCTGGAAGAGCACCTCCATTCAATAGGATTGAAAATGGCTTTGGAGCTCACTCAGCTGATCAGTGATGTGAGGAGTGAAGAAGATATCCTCGAATGCTGGAGACGCCTGGAAGAGCACTTCCATTCAATAGGATTAAAAATGGCTTCGGAGCTCACTCAGCTGATCAGTGATCTGATCAGTGAGCAATGATTTGCAGCGTTTTTTACCTACAAACATTGTTTTTACCTCCCAATTTTTTTTTACCTACCAACTATTGGTAGGTACTACCTTCCACACTATAATGGCTTCACACCTTCACAATCAAGTTTATTAGAAAGAACTAAACGCTTCACACTCGATTCGAAAAATAGAAAGCTTGATATGGAAATTTGATTACTGGTTACGCAGAAGGCAAAACTGTATACAAATCGAAGAAATGAACAGCGATCGCATTTTAGTCAGATAAAATTTGAACGGCGATTAGTCCTCTTTTGCGATTCACACTCATGATTCTGTTTTATCGAAGGAAAACCTTCAAATACTCGTAGGTACCGAACGGTTTGTCCTACAGAGCTCCGGGTGGTCTCAAAAATTTTAAAAAATTCTGTACTATTTAAAATTGGTGAAAAAACGATACCTTTATTTCGAGAGATTTCGAGCTAGGGCACTCTTGAAAATTTCAACCCTTAATTTTCATCCCTTAGAAGTGACCTACATCAACCAAAAGCTTCGCGGCACAACTAGACCCCAAATGGAGCCCATATACAAAATTTGAACCAAATCGGTCCAGTGTTGCTAAGAAAAGTGCCGCGTACGGCGTACGGCGTACGGCGGACGGACGGAAATTTTTTTATTCAATTTTCGTATTCTACGTACCTTGAAACGTAAAACATCAAATTTTGAGGGGGGGTTAACATTTTTTTTTCTTGCTCGATTCCAAAGGCTTATTATTGAAAATAATAAACCAAAATGAATATTGATTGAAGTTAATCAATTTAAATTAATATAATTACAACTTAATATTGAGAGTTTTTGAGCTAGGATGATTTGAAAATTACAGCTCTTATTTTACTCTCCTTAGAATTGACTGACACCGTCAGATATTTCTGTGTGCATGGGACAACCCCCTCTACAGTGCTGGGGTGGCAGCCAGTGACCCCAACCTAACGGGGAAAAGTATCCCTGCGGCCAAAACTGACTGATTCTTACTGTGAACATACAGCTGTAAGTGTCTCTCCACTGACGTTTCCTTTTCAATGTAATTAATTTTGGTCGCAGGATCTAATTACACCAGTGCCAGAACAAGGTTTAAACTTAATCAAATGGTAGAAAAATCTTGACGTTATTGAAAATAAAACAAAACGAGCCGGAAAGGAAACACTCGGGGAGAGGAGAGAAGCGAAATATTCCTGCACATGGCAACCCTGTCATGGAAGGGCCCCTGTTGGGCGGTCTGCTCAACGCCAACTTTCACCCATGCACAAAGAATGGGGATGGGGTATTTCAGTCAATTTTTTTTTTTTAATAATTTTTTTTTCAAAAGAGTATGGCTCAGGAATAACGGTAATGGGGGTCTGTTTGTCGAGAAAATGTTTTTTAAAAATCAGAGAAGCCAAGGAAAGTTGAAGATTTGAATGGTGTGACGTAGCTAGCCAACTGTCTTTGAAAATAGTATCCATGCACAGAGAAGCGATGAAACCCTTGGAGGACCTCTTGGATACTACAAAATACTACTCACACACGCGCGCGGCATAAGTGTGTGTGCGTTAAGGGAGTCCAGCCTTTTTTTTCAAACGTGTGATCTCTTTAATTAATTCTTCTACCACATGTTATAGTATCATTGGGCTTAAAGTTGGAGTATATAGGTTTTCAAGGGCGCTGAATCCAAATTTGAGCTCAAAAACCTGAATTTCCGACCCACCGAAATACCCCATTATCTGATGGAGTATAACCAAATGTTTCGGGGCACAACTAGACCCCAAATTGAGCCCATTTATACCAAATTTCATCAAAATCGGTCCATTGTAACTCAGGAAAGTGCCGCGTACTGACGGATGGACGGATTTTTTTCTTGCTCAATTCCAAAAGTTCATTATTGAAAATAATAAACCAAAATCTGATTTACGCTCTACCTACCATGTTCTATACATTTCGGATGTATGAGTTAGTTTTATATTAATTTTACAGGAAATTTGCGATGTAATACTTTCCTGGAGGTTTTCTCGAAAAGCAACATTCCTCGTAGGCATCATCATGTCGTTGTTCATCCCCAGTGTGATTTAAAAAAAAATATTACGGTAAGTTAATGTTTTACCAATATAACCTTTTAAATCCAAAGCAACTGTGTGTGTTCTCTACTTCCTATTTCGTACCTCACTGACGGGGTATTTTTTACGGTTCCATTATATCTCTTTTGTAAGAAGAAGTACCTACCAAACGTACTGTCCTTGTAAGTTAAAATCGTCCTATCTCCATTATTATCATTTTTTCTATTTAGGGAAAATCGCAGTTATGTGCGGATTGTTGTGCAGTTCACGCATTACATGCTAGCAATCTGAAATTTTTATAACAGCTGCATGAATATCACTCCGTAACTTCATATATTTATACCAAACCTTATAGGGGTCTCTGTCGATCACCGTTCGTTCCTCGTTCCGGGTTGGTATTTCTCTCAAGAAACGGCGCTCAAATTTTAAAAGTTGTACCTAAATTTGAAATTTTCATGGATTTTTGAAATTTATTAGTGCATCTGCTTAGGGAATTACAACTTAGTGAGTTACAACTTTTAAACTTTGAGCGCCGTTTCTTTAGAGAAATACTAACCCGAAACGAGGAACAAACGGTGACCGACTGAGACCCCTTAATAATCATTAATAGGATCACATTCAGCACGATAGTAGCAGAAGGTTGTTCTTAGGAAGTTTTAACCTGGCTAAAAAGACATCCCACGTCGAGATCTACATAACCATATGATTAACTCAAAAAACAACAAAATGGGAGCTAGGAAGATTTATCTTAGCATGGCAGCGTAGGTGAAGAACTTATGTTAAACATTTGCGATTCTTCTTGTCTACTAAAAACTACAGAGAAAAGTTAGCATCGACGTGGGTTCACTCTAGTTACTTCTTTTCATGTTTATTCAAAGAAAAATACAAGAACAAAGATACAGGGGTTGCTTACTTCATTGATAAATTAAAAAATTGATTTTTTAAGATTTGATCTTTTTAATTTAATTTAATTACCTACCTATAAATAATTTTTTTTGTATGATTTTTTTAATTAGGAATTAAAAAAAATCCTTTCTTTGAAGAAACAATCAATTCAAATGTGCCACGTACATCGTAACTAAATGTTCTACATTACTTCCAATATTATTAGGCACTGGTTACTAAAAATTTGGAAAGGAGAATTCGCTTATACAATCAATACTGTAGTCTGTCAACAACAAGAATGATCTTCAACATCTTTTACTCTAGAAACTGTGTTTTCTCCGACTTTCAATTTTTTTAATTCTCTGATCCCTCGTGTTCCTCACTGTACAGTAGATTTTAGGTCATGAGCAACTCTAGGAATCAATGGAATTTAAAAACTCTGAGAAAATAGTTTTTCGGAGGTGAAGGTGAAAAATTGTTCTCATAGACAACTGAAAAATGAACTCAGCACGCTCCCGTGGCAGTTTCTGGTAGTCCCAGGATGTTGGAGGTTTGGCGGGAAATTAAAACATTAATTTTTTTATATACAAGTAGGAGGTTCTTCCAATGTGACCTTTTCGAAGTAGACAAAACTGATTCTTTTTCAACAAAGTTTCGAGTCTTTTATTTGGCCTTTCCTACATTCCACCAGCGGCAAGGTTTACCTATGCAGGGCTTGGCTCTGGCGTACTTTGGCACAGTTATGGACCTGACAATCTGAAACAAAAAATGATCTCAGATCTGTCTAGTTGTATCAAGCATTGGAACTAGAAGAGCGAAGAGCTCTGAGGATTTGGGAGTTATCAGTATCAACTTGTCAACGACTTTACTAAATGGCTGTGCTTGATGAACGGGTTGAAAAACGTTTCTGCCTGAACACTGAGGTTTGCCTAAATGTCTAACTTGACTGGGTTGAGAAATGCGTGAACACAGTAACATGTGAATTTAAAGGCTACCTATTTGTTCAATAAATTTGCAACTTGAACCATAAATCTCTAGATATTTGAAGGACCAGACTTACCCAAACCCAAACCTGTCCTGTTTTGAACAGAGGTTTGTACTCGCATTTTGTTTCCAACGGGTTGACTTTCGGTAACGAATTTTTCTTGGCGCAACAGTCTCTCTTCGTGCCCATGGCCCAGGGCACCAACCAAGAAAACCTGCAGTTGGGGTCATTGGAAGTGATGCCCCACAATGCGAGCCGGTCCTGAATCGCTTCTGATAAGGATTTACGTCGTCGCCTTTTTTCGCATTTAAACGGGTCTTTCTTCTTATTCCTGTTCCAAAGTGTGTGAGAGTTAATTCGAGCTGCTGCATAACTTAAATTTGTGGGGTTTTCGAGTGATACACACTGGGTAAGTATTGTATAATTAGAAATACATCAGTTATTCTGTGCTGGAGAGCTACGAGCTAGGCAAGTGCAGACTTAGCACGTAATATTCAATATTTGCTCTCCCTTTTTCGTTTTGTCCTGTTGGGATTCTGTATAGGCAACAAATCGTAGATTTTTTGTTATTCAAGACCTAGTAAAGTTCCTGAAAATCTTTGTTGGCTTTACTGCTACTCCTTCGACTAATGTATGGTTGCTGGTTTGATTGATGTTCTCTCCCGGAGGATAATTCAGCAAACTCATGGGAACATAGCATGTTGAGGTATCAGATCAGATCTCAAGTCGTTTATCATACGGAAGTCAATGGATGGAATGTCGGAAGCGGAAAGCTATTCAGCTTGCTTTGAAGAGCCACAATCTACATACAAACCAATGGCAAGAAGCCTTACAACAGGGAGTACATTCCAGTCGTTCACTTTTATGTACAGCTACAAATCATAAAGTTCATGCACCCTGGGAAAACATCCAATGGAGAGTAACCAGTTGGCTCCTTGAGCCAGGGAAGATTCTACTTAAGCGTCAAGTCTGTTCCAGCAAGTACGAACCACTGGTAGATGAATTTGAGCTATTAGAAGCGAATTCTCATTACGCACACATCATACTTCCTGATGACCGAGAATCAACCGTTTCTACGCCAGTAGAAACACCTAGCGCCAGTAGGTGAGTAACTTCATGCAACCACCAGCAGAGCCAGAACGGATCAGGCCAGAGGAGGGAGATGATATCCAGGCAGTGCTACCAGTTGAACCCGAACCTGATTTGACCCAAGAAAAAACGAAGACTTCAGAGGAACAACAAGAAGTCTTCAGAAGAAGTCCTCGACAAAGACGCACTCTTGCTTACTAAGCCAAATTTCCTAACTACAATTTTCATCTCTCTTCGAGTTTTTCAGCTATAAAACCTTTATTTATGCAAAAGGTTTATCTCAATACTGATATTTCCTACAGAGTGCATGGGATCTATGCGTTGGTAAGACCAATACGAAAGACTCACTCAGCCGTTTCCTTCTTTGTTCTTGCCATTTCGGGCCTCGGACTTGTAACTTTGTTTTGTCTCCCCAATCAAACTATCCAACGCTCATGATTTACTAAAAAGTCTACCTTCAATGATACGTTCATATGGAAACTGTCGTGTTGTTGATTGGTATATTTCTGGAGTTAACTTTCAAGAATATCATGATTCCCAGGTTCCCGAGTAACTGGGCAAAGCATGCAAAAGCGGCAATGACTTCAATATCTACCTTATTATAATAATATTACCTTTAGAAACAGGTTTTTACTCCACAATCATTATATCAGTTAAGTGTATAATAACAAATTACCACGATATTTATAAAACAAACTTTCACGTTATTCTTTTCAAGTTTTCATGAAAAAACTTGGCCAAGAAACACTAGTTAGCATGCACACTCAATCGTTTCCTATTCAAATTTCCCATATTTTTATACTCGAAGTTTTCGATATTGAAGTACTCAAGTTTGAATTATGTCAAGAACGTTTCTTGGGTTTTCGCAGCTTCTAGTACGAAGACTATTTGCCACCAGAGTAAGCAGCACGTAAACTCATATTTTGAACTCGTGGTGAAACTTTTTATTGAAGGTAGATTTACCGATTGACTAGGTGGAACTTTGGTGTTCAAACTAAAGAGTATCCAAGTAGTTGTTTCGAAGCAAAGGATAGCGAGGTGTGAAAATTGAAGAGCGATCAAAGACTCGAACATGCGATGTCAGATGAGTTCGCTACCATAGATCAGCCATTTCTTATGATGAAACAACTTTTGAATCTAGTCTATGATATTAGCCTAATGATTTGACGATAAATAGTTTAAGTACAGAGTATTTTGGAAGCTTCAACTGGTTATGGCCTCCATCACTTTCTTGTAGACGATCAAGATGTCTCAAGGGGATTTAGGACCAAGTGGGTCTTCGCCGCACGCGGCAAGTTCCTGGAATGTACCAAGTGTTGCAGTTTCAGGATTAGGAGCGATTGACTGGTTCGGAGAACTATTCCAACTGAAAGTTTGGAATGGAAATGTTTCTAATCGCTGAAGATCTGTGGGGAGTTGTCGAAGGAACAGAGATTAGTCCGAAGAAGGACGCCATAGCTCGATTAAAAATCTGTTTAATGGTCGATGAGTCACTGTATCCGATGGTAAGAAGTCAGAAAACAGCTAAGGAAGTTTGGACGAAACTTGAGTCCAACTATGAAAGTAAGGGTTGTGAAGACATCTGAGTTTGCTGAATCAACTGTTTTCGTTGGATTTGAAACAATTTTCAACCATAGAAGAATACTTAAATCGAATTCTCAGTATCTCTCAGCAATTGGATTTGATAAATCCTGGGCCCATAACCAGTTGAAGCTTCCAAAATACTCTGTGCTTCAACTTAAATGATTAGCTTCGGTTAGTAAATACTTGTAAAGCAGAAAAATGCACGTTTGAGAGACAGAAAAAATTGAAATGGTTTTATTCATCAAAAGTTCACTGTCATCTGCTGGTACTGTTGACAACAAAAAATGATAGAGGTGAGCAATGAATTCATGTTTTGACTTCATTATATACCTAACAACATCAGATAACTAAATTCTCATGCTTATTGGCTTGTTCTATAAAATTTTAGCCAGCTAGATTTGGTTTGACTGAAGAAGAAGTTGTGGAATTACGTGATATTTGGAGAGTTGTCGATCAGTCACCCATTCCGGTCGCTAAAATAGTATTCAAAGAGTAAGTTCGTCCTTTTCATGTTGAGATTTTAATCAATGGATGAATGATTTCATTTTAACCAAAATGAAATGATGGGTAACCAGAATCCAGTGGTAATGCTGTCGAAAATTTTCATTGAAGTTTGTTTGAGAAGAAACCAGAATACTCGAAGAAATTCATCTCAAATGACAAATTCCACTCCTATGACCGAGACGTTCCTTTACTCCATCAAAATGAATTTATTCCGCACATGAGAGCAGTGGTTACTGCTCTAACTAATATTATCAAAAGGATAGAAAACGAAAAAGAAGTCGACCGAGTGATGGATTACATTGCAGTTTCGCATTCAAATCAATGGGTCAAGGAAAAGGAAATGGAAGTAAGTTGAGACATAAAAAAAAATTCCATTAGTAAAGTTTTCATGTTTTATTTTTTCTACCAACCACTTAGCTACCGTGCCCCAAGTCACTTTTTCTGTCAATTCGCCTCATGCTACGTCCAAAAAGTCTTTTGTAACTCCCGTTACATGAAAGATAAGCATTCGGTACTCGGCGAGTACCTACCGAACACTCGCCAAGTAGGTACCGAGTATAGATACTAGGGATGGATATCGTTATAAAAGTATCGATATTTTGTATCGATACTGTATCGTATCCGAGTATTGATATCCCAAGTATCGTTGGGCATGAGTATCGATATTTCAAATTATCGAGTATCGATACTTCAGTGTCACAAACTATCAATATTATCCAATATTCCCAAGAAAAATTATTTTTTTATTAATTTTTCACAATCAAGAGTCCAAGCTGGGTGATTTTCACCATGATATAAAATTTATATTTACATTTAATGTTATTTGTACAACCATAGAGCAATGACCCAAAAGCCTCTCTACCTTCTTCATTTTTTAGCCATTATGTTGAATTTTCCGCGAGAACTGTATGGATATTTAAAAATATCGGATCCAAAGTATCGATTTACAAACATATCGGATAGTGCAGTAAAAAGTAAAGTAAAGTAAAGTAAAGTAAGCAACCATTTCAGGTTGAATTTTCGTCCGACTGCCATTCTTGGCATCGCGGACGTCATCAGCTGTCTCCCTAAGGGGAGATCAGAATTTGTTCTGATGATTTCGCTCATGGCTTCCCAAACATCACCGCCCTGGGTTGGAACGAGAGATTGCCGATCGTCTACTAGACAGAAAACTTTCTGCGACGACCAGACTCGAACGCGCGTCCCCGCTAGACGGTTCTCATCTTATCACCGCAGTCGGGTACACTGTCCACCAGACCACCGACGCCCACCGGATAGTGCAGTATTGATACTAAAATATCGAGTATCGGTATGAAAGTATCGATATTGTGAAATATCGAGTATCGATACCCATCCCTAATAGGGTAAGGTCGTGTACCTTGGGTCATTTTTTTTCAAACTCAAATTTAATGTTCAAAAAACCTTCTAAAAAATCCCATTTTGTTTTTAAATTGTAGGGTGACAACTTGGGAACAAATGAGAGAAAGAGTTTTAGCTAAAATCACTGTACATTTAATAAAGTGATTTTTTCAAAAAAACTTGAAATTTGACCCAAGGTACATTCCTGAATGTACCTTGGGTCAGTGATGATTGTACCTTGAGTCGGGAATTGTGCCTAGGGTTGCAGACAGAAATTAAACAAAAAATTGTTAAAATAATAAAAACACATTTGTTAGTGAGAAATCATGTATTCGGTGTTTGAAAAGTCTTATTTAGGAACTCACAGCCAAGAAACACATTACAAATTATTATTATTAGAATAGTATGACATTTTGATAGAAATCTTATTGTTTTAACATCAAAAGTTTCTATTTCTGACTACTTATTCCTTATAAAGAAAAACACTGTATAAATGGCAATATATAAACAGGTCATGAAGTAGAAAATATAAACAAGGTCGATTTCATAGATTAATTGTTGAAAATAATAAACCAAAATTGGGAGCTACCTATTGAGAATTAAAAGACATTAAAACACCGTAATGCCTGCCAATGAAATTGCAAACTTTGCCTCATCGGCTAACTGTTGGTTCTGGTAGGATTCTGTTGATGTCTCTGAAACTTCTACGTTTTGCCAAACGGAAAATGTTTTTTTTTTTTTTTTTTTGGGTGAATCTGACGGTTGCCTGTCCATGGTCAACGGTTGACGGATGGAAAACCCTTCTCTTATCTCATCCACAGCTTCTGCAAGCGTTTTCGGTGGAACTGGAATAATTTGATTCCGGTTGCACTTCGAGGCATCTGAATTAAATGAAAAAACAACGTAAGCTGGCTGACCCAAGGTACAAGCAAAAAATGACTCAAGGTACACGAATGCACCAATTAAAACCAAACATCTAATGACGAGTTATCACTCGTAATTAACCACAAAACTATACACCATCTGATTAACTGATTGTTTTTCTTCACTTTACAACCAAAACAATAAGAAAAAAACACTTACCGTTCTTTGGGGACCATCAAAATGTGGAGCCGCTAAACTCCGAAAAAGGTTAGAAAAACTTTAGGAACTTCTTATCAATCCTGCGTCAAATCTGTGAAGATGAAACTTCTTCTTATTTCATTGTCTTGATGAACAGTTTAGATTATGGTGGACACAAAATCTTTTTCAGCAGTCCTTCCTACAAATCTTGGAAATGACCCAAGGTACATCCGACCCAAGGTACACGACTTTACCCTACCTACTTGTGTGTACTCGCCCAGTGCGGAATATTCGTCCTTCAGCACCCTGGAGTTGGACGAATAGCGAGTACAACCCCGAGCACTGACGAGTACTCTAAACGAGTAAAAATCGAGAATAGAATCGCTTTAGGGCGAAATATGTGTATCACAGGATTGTAGTACTGAAAGACGGTTCCATTACTTTGTCTAGACAAGATTACACGTTATTAGAGATGGACGAAACGGTTACATTTGCGTATTAGGTTCCACCGTTACCGCTCTGGGTGGGTAATAGGTTCCAATAACCTGTTATTTATTAATAGTTTATCTCAGGGACCTTCTCAGAAACTCATTCCGACGTACCATTCCAAAGTATTGTTTTCGTGATTTCAACTTTTCGTTCCCGACCTACGTTCGTTTGTTTATCATGTTATATTGTTATTCCATTCCAAAGTATCATTCCGTTGATCTTAGTTTTCGTTTCCTGCCTAAGTCTATCAAGTTATTCCCAACATATTTACGTGTTAGTGTATTTTCACTCTTTTTCGATTAAAAAACCCTTCCCTGGAACGTTATTTAGTAACAGGATTATTTTGGTAATAGGTTCCAAGCGGAATTAACGAAACCCGGTAATAGGCTATTTTTAACTATTATGTTTAATACCGCCCATCTCTACACGTGATCGTTTCAATCACGAATGTGTAGCTGAATGTGGAGCCGATGCTCGTTACTTGGCTCGCTACTCGTTTCTTTTGACTTGGCCAAAAACTGCCTCCGAGGCGAGAACTCATATACTCGGTACTCGCCGATTCAAGTATGCGTCCTCCGGCAGATGCATGTAGGAAATCGACGAGCATTTGCTCGCTACTCGCATGTGTATCCGCACCTAGCGGAGCTGTGTCATATTTCCCCCCTCCAAAATGAATACCTAAACATTGTATACTCGTTTGTAGAGATGATTCGGTGAAGAGTCTTGTCTTCAGAATGATCGTGTCCGAGCTGAACGTGTTGTTTAAAAGATCCCATTCACACGTTCTCGGAGAACTGTTGCCTTGAAACCATCATTGAGCGGAAAACCTTATAGGGTGTTAATTTTTTTATATTTTTAATCGTCATTCAAAGACACGAAACAAAGAGACCTTGTCTTTCTGGTAGGGTGTTCCGAAGTCGGTAAAAAAGGAAAAAATGACACGTACCTTCAAAAAAGGTAGTAGTAAAGTAAACATCCATTTATGTTATGTCCAACTGCCATTCATGGCATCGCGAACATCATCAGCTGCCTTCAGATAGAAGATCAGAATTGGTTCTGATGATTTCACTCATAGCTACTTACTGCCTTACCCATTTAAGCATTATATCTCATTTGGTGACTGTTATAGTTAGTTGGTACATGATTGAAGGTGACCAGACCGAGTCTATTTAGGCTTTAATATGTATTGTCTTGTGAGAATGATATTTTTAAACTATGTTATTTTTAAAGATAATTTTTTATTTCAATCCCTTCAAGAGTTGTCATCTAGATTGGCACATACTCGTACGTGTACGAGTATTGAAGAGTGAAAATCAATTTTTTTCTTTTTCAGAATGGCCCCAAAATAGATTTTTATGGTGAACGCTTTCAAAGAAATAGCTCAAAATTTATCATATCAGTAGCATCATGTTTCACATCAATGTAATTTGAGAGAGTGGAGAACATTAACATCACATACCGTATCTAATGAACGTGCGAACGGGTTCAATTGACTTTCCCTGTGAAAGGAGTGAACGTTAGGGATTCGAATCCTTCCTTCTCTATTGATCTTGAATCAATTTTCTTCCGGGTCTGTCAACGAATCCTACGGTGGATGTTCAGTTATACGTATCATAACGATTGGGCTCCCAAATTAATACAAATGGGGGTCAGCCGTACGGCGCGCGTCCTTATGCGACGAGTCTCGGACCAGCAAATGCAGGGAAGTCGTGAGTTCGAATCTCGTTCGTGTGTCCCGGGCTCAGCCCCCCAACCCAAGGCAATGAGGCAATTGGAAGTTGTGAGCTAAATCATCAGAACAAATTCTGATCTTCCCCTTTGAAGACAGCTCGACGCCAGGAGTGTCAATCGGAGGAAAATCCAACCTATAATGGTAGTTTACTATACCGATCATAACAAATGGGCTCCCTAATTATACAGAAATACAAATTGTTACATCATTTATCAATTGTTCATTATTTATGTAAATGATCTGGGAAAAGAGGTGTCAAATACCCGTTTCGTACGATATGCGGATGACACGACAGCTCTTACATCTGGGTACACTTTTGAGGAGGTGGTTGCTCTTAATGAAGTGGCTAAACAATCAACAGCTGAGTGGATAGAGTCAAACAAATTATGCCTAAACAGTGAAAAGACCAAAATCATTGATGTCACTCTTAGAAAGCCTCGAACTGTCATGTCTGATGCCCTAGAGTCTGAGCCGGTTAAGTTCCTGGAAGTTGTGATTGACCCTTCATTGACCTGGGCTGCTCATTGCGATCAGTTGGCTGGTCAATTGCGCAAAGCAATTTATTTGCTGCGTAGCCTGTCTTCTCAGGTTTCTCCGAAGGTGCTCCGTCATGGATACTATGGCTGTTTCCACTCTCTGATGACCTATTCCATTGTGTCCTGGGGACACTGCTCATCTGCTGGCAAAATGTTTGGCATTCAGAGAAACGCAGTTCGAATTTTGGCTCAAAGAGGTTATCGCCAGGACTGCCGTGATTGTTTTATATCGTTAGGTATACTCACATTACCTTCTGTTTTTATTAAAGAATGCTTGGTTCTGGCACATAAAAACAGTGCGGATTGGAAGAAGGGTAGCGACGTCCACGATTATCAAACTAGAGGCTGCGATAAGTTGATTTCAATATTCAATAGACTGAAAAGATGCCAAAATTCCAGTAACTATTGGGCCATAAAATTGTACAATAAACTGCCGATTAACTACAAGAAATTAGACATGAATAATTTCAAAAAGCGAATTACAAATTTTTTGAAGAATCATGCATTTTATTCAATTGATGATTTCCTCCAGTTTCACTTTTAACAAAGTTTTGTTGAATCTCAAAATCAGTTAGTTTTCTTTTTTGTCATAATTGAGAGGAAAATTGAAAGTAGTACGCTCATTTATGTGCCTGACTTTGTACCTGCAATTTTAATTATTTACATTGTTCTTGTTATGATGGGGTTCTAATTATTCTGTAATTTGTTCCTTGGCAGTGATAGAAGCCTGGGATTTCGATTTTTGGGCTGTGATTGTATTTTGTTTTGCATTGTTGAGTTTTAATGAGTATTGTTGTGAGACATGATCTGTTAAGGGCCTTGGTCCATCTTCGCTGTGTTTTTTATTTTCAATCTGACGTTTGTTATATACCACTGGTATGAAAAACAATAAAGAGCTCTCTCTCTCTCTCTCTCTCTCTCAACTATGGAGATGGCGAATCTTCATAACCAGGCTCGGTTCATCTCATCCGCTCTCCTTGGACTCGAGGGAACAACGGCGAATCAGTTATATCTCACCTCCAAGACCGCTCGGTCGTGCGGGTCAAGTCTACCTGTGCCCCTTCTCTTCAACTGTGGGCCTCTCACCCGCTGAGTTCACCCACCTCCATCCTCCCGCACAACCACTCCACAGTTTCAGTAATTCTAATTATAATATAATATATTACTTCATCTAAAGATACTCTTGATTTCAGGACATGGGTAAATCATTTAAAAGCTCACTGAAGATTCTGAATAAAAATAAGATGACGGAAAAAGCCGAAGTCGCCTTTGACAAATTTTGGAGTTCTTTCGTTGAAGACTATATGACAAGAATTAAAACAATTACTGGTGGAGCAACTCAAGGCTCGAAAAAATAAATCATCCACTATTTTGAATTTGGTTTGGGTTTTCACAAACTTCATGCGTATTTTAAATTAAGTTTCACAAGCAGCACATTCTATGAGCAACCTTTGTTTATATCTGCAAGCTTTAGCGAAGAAAAAAGACTATTCTATTCATTAGATTGAAAGATTTTGAGTGTTGAAACTGAATTCTTTTTATCTATTCAAAGTTAGTTTTGAAAATGTATTACATTACTTACCTTACAAATCAAATTATAGTTCTTCAAATTTATTGAGGTATCAACCAAATCAAAGTAACTACCTAACACAATCGTGTTTGGGAAGATACAAAATTTTGAAATACGTTTTTCACAGTACTGACACCGTCATAGTGCCAAATAAAAAAATAATGAGCTCAATAGGAACGGTCAAATATGAGCAGAATATTCAGGTTTAATCGTTGCCACTGAATCTTATGAATTTCTCCGATAGTATTTCAAATGTAATACAATGTTAGAACAGATGTTCCACGAAATCATCAATACTAGTTGGGGAACAAATTAATTTCGCACTTGACACCTACCTAATACATTTTCAAGTAAATTTTAACCGTGGCTCGATTGTATTATCGGTACCTATATTTATTTTAACTTCTTAGGGAAGCCAAACTAGCAAGGCGTACCGGAATTCATAAAATTCATAACTACCAATCTTCTCAATCTGAACTTGGAAACAACGTCTATTAGGGGAAGTGGATCAAGGTCTCAGGTTTTCAGCCAGTATAATAGACCAAACTAAGACGAATTAAATGATTTTGTTCAGAATACCAATTGTTCGGAAATAGTTTGGTGCTTCAGTCACAGGTTAGTTGCCTCGGAGGTAGTAGGTATTCAGAAATACACATTCAAGATGACTTTCACGCTACCAATGTTAGTACCTCGTTCTTCAGTACGGAGAAGAAAGCACAGCTTACTATACGGTATGTTAATTAGGATCTTAATTATGTTTCCGAAGATTTTTACCCTAATTACTAGTATTTAGCTGAGGATACGGTACTTGACAAATTGTTGGATAAAAGCAACGGGACTTGAAGCTCGAGACGACCATAATATGGTTAATATGGTTATAATTATATTATATTATAATATAAAAGAGAGTCCCTCCTTCGTTCGTACTAAAGAGTATTTCTAGCGAGTTGGGTACCCACAGCCGCTCGGCGCTTCTCAGAACGATATCATTATCCTACAAATGCATGTAATTTTTTGTTCTCACGGGATTACCTACTTTACCAGCCACTTCTACCCTTTTTTTTGAACGATTTTTGTGGAACTCGATAGATACCTACAGTTGAAGTATTTTTTGGGGGGGAGGGGGGATAATAGGTATATAAATATAGCGTCTTCATGACCAATCTGTTGTAAATGTAGGATTTTACCAATTGACCTCTATAACACCGTTAGTTTCAACCTACTTTGGAAAAAAGTTGGAAATTAATATGAATTCGATGAATTATCAGAATTTATTATTCTAACAATTATCAAACACTGATGTCAAAACTACAGTAATTCAGCTCTCGAGAGCACAAAGTGAAGATATAACATGGTTCAAAATATTTCTCCTAATTATAACTGATAAATAACTGTTGGCGTCTAATGATTATGGAATGAGCTGAATGCACGAAAGGTTGATTGAATACTCAGATATATACAATTTAACCCACCCTCTATGCCACTTATGCATCTAGATAGCTTCCATTCAGCCATCCAAAATGTATCCCACTAACTACCTATTTATTCAATACAATGAACAAACAAAGGTCGAATAGCGTCGGTATGGGGAATGAAAGTCGAAACACGAGAAGCATGCTAATCAAGGCCCTTTTTTGGATCTGATGGCGCACGAAGGGAAAGTGAAAATACCGCCAGGAGGCATTGACTCTGCGTCTGCCCTACGCCCTACCACTTGTTTACCTTTCCCGGTCGCCATGGTGACCCCAACCTCGAATATACCAGTATCTATTCCTTCGCAATGTAAGTCAGTAGTGTTGAAGGAGCATCCTCACCACACTCCCCCCTCCGCCCTTTCGGTCACTCGTATGCCACGATCGGCGTTTTTTGCCTGATCTGTTTTATAAACTGAAGGGAATTTTTCGAATTTATTCGTACTCCATTATTGAGACATGACAGATACACACAAATCATTGCTGGAACTCAAGAAGCAGCAATGGGCACGCGAAAGAGGTGAGAAAATCAAGTACATACTTTACTATCTAGTAATAACTATTTAGTTGGATAGTTTAGTTCAGATACATAGTTCTGAGTTACTTCAAATAGGTATAGCAGTTTTGCCTACGTGAAAACCTCTATTGACAGTCAAAGGATATTATCACGGTAGGCAGTACCATTTTTATGTTTAACCACAAAATTAAGGTATTTGAGCTTGATTGTGTCCTCCAAAATCAAAAATTCTTCTCACTTTTTGAATTTATCGGCTTTTTGATCAGTTTTGATCATGTGGCTGATTGTCTGTCCATCCGCAATCATTTTTTTTATTTAGAGGAAAACATCAACAAATGATGGTACGATTTTTATGAATGTTATTTCATGCAGACCAAAGGTAGTGTGTGTGTGTACTTAAGTAAATTTCTTGAATTTTTGGATGGCTCAATGAATTTAATTTCGTACGGGTCTATAACGCCAGAGCGTAGATGCAATCCTAATTTTCTTAGTTTAGGAAAAAAGATGAACCTAATTATGACCAAATTTGATTTTAAAAATCTCTGAAATTGTGACATTAACGCGGTCAATCGCCGTTGAATTATAGGTCCCTCTTGCTCATTCGTAGCAAACTTAATTCTGTTGCAACTTAAATATTTCATATTACGATCTAGATCTAATATCCTGAACTTTCGAATTTGTAGTACTTAGTTAATACTCGGAGAATTACATGTGACAAAATTGCAAATATGTCAACATAATCGAAATACAAAATATTAATAATTAATATAATTTATCACCTCATCATATATAATTAGCTTGATATGGCACTTGGTTTTGTTCTAGCAGAAGACATGAAGAATTACGGAGGGATATGGGGGAATTTTAGTGACGCTTCCGAACCCCGCTATAGGCCTTGTATAAGGTGAGAGTATGTGATTTATAGGTACTATAATACTATAATTATAGTTATCAGCTGTACCAATAGCAAGTACGTAAATAGATACTTAGTATATCGTAGGTGCCTTATGATAAGAATAAAAATAATATATCATTCTTCAAAACTACCAAACGAGGATCAACCTCGAATTTTCATTGGCACGACCTTGCATAGAGAAGGAATAGGATGTACTTCGTCCAAGGCAATCGGTGACGGGAATGGGCTGTTAATTTGAATATGGATCGAATGCTGGTCACGGCAAGATGCAATCAAATGAAATTCAACACGCCAACTCTCGAACTGTCGGATGTTGGTCGTTCGAAGCTGCTATCATGGTGGAAACCACATATAACTCAACCAAATTGTTTATAAATGCATGCATTCTGGAAAGAAGAACTTTTCTTTACCAAATGGAGAGCGATGAAACATGATAATATCATGTTAATGATATTTTTACTGAGTATCCACAATAAAATAATGTTCCTCATCACGACAGCCATGAAACAGAATGGCGTTTCAAACCCCCGATCAACGGTACCTACCTATTGAATATGTAAACTTTCATTCTAAAGTCAAAAATGTCATTAGCATTTTGCGTTCCTGAAATGTTTGAATAATTTTTGTTCTTTGTCTGCCCGTCCAACGTAAAACTGTTCTGCTTCTTCATCAAAGTAAAAGTAAAATAAACAACCATCTCAAGTTGAATTTTTGTCCAACTGCTATTCCTAGCGTCACGGACGACATTAGCTGTCTTCCAAAGGGAAGATCAGAATTGGCTCTGACGATTTTGCGCATAGCTACTTATTGCCTCACCCGATTAAGTGTAACTTCGGGATATCGCGGGAATTAGTACATTAAACTAGCAAACGGCCGTTGATTGCTTCAACTCCATTTAAGATAGCGGAGCATTGAATTCGCCAAAAACATTTTGGTCCTTCAATGTCAAAATTTTCACTCTTATTTGGCATTCTACTTGGTTCATTACGATCCCATCTGCAAAAGCCACAGCAAAAATTCTGGAAAATCGATTTAATTCGTGAATATTAATGGATGTTTCGAATGTTAGGAAACTATTACTGCTCTAATCGATTCACTAATCTCAATAGCAACTGATTCTACATTTCCATGTTATTCTTAGTGAGAAAACTGAACCGCCCATCCAACTTGGCAGACGCTTTACTGCTATACAGTTTTGAGTAGTACCAACGTTGGCTTATTATACCCGATATTATGGATTCCATAGGAAGTTGCATAGCTGCAAGACATCGGCCAAGTCAATGACTTGTACGAATTTTCACCGGAATAAAACTCGTGGAACCATTTGTCTTGAGGCTTACTCTTCGAAGTAGGCTAAAATTTGCATAATGAGCCAGTTTCGAGGAGGTGTTCGCGTGCTCGTGGCGCCAGAAACTGACCTTTTTTGGGTCAAATTCTGCTCCAGTTTGAGGTGCCGGCACTCCATATCAGTCACCGGTGCACAGCCGAAGGACGTTTGCCTCAAGTGTGCGCGATTGACGGAAACCGATCTACATAAATTAATAGGAAAAATTGTTTATCGACTAGCAAACAGTTTTCTATTGGTAAAATGTTAACAACAACGTTTTTGTATCGTCTGTGTAACAATTCAGTAGGCTTAGTTTGGACGTTCCAGCATTCATTTAACATCTATTCAGACTGAGGTAGGTTCACATCACCACTTACATCTTTCTACAGTTCAATAAATTCATTGACATTTCATTTTCTTCTCCATTACATGTCTTTCTTACTTCGATAGGTCCTTACAATACACTGCAATTCTAAACTTATTGCCACCCACATGCAATATATATAGTACCTCAGCTCTAGTATCACATAATATGTGATATTATCACTTGTTCACCTTAAATGTTTACACAATAAATTACTGTTATTTTTCCACAAGCACTCTTTTAAACACTGTCCTTCTGTTATTTTTCCACAAGCACTTTTTTTAACATTGTCCTACTGTTAGTTGTTGAGATATTTACAAATCGAATAAATTAAAATGCGACCTCGAGACTTGATTTTCCTGTCCTGCCTACCATTGATGAAAAGTAAAAAATCGTTTCTGTCCTTCGAAATAGAACGTTCAAGTTACATTCATTTCACGTTTAAGCCTCCAATTTGCGGAAAATAAATTTTGGTTTTCTTATCTGCATTGCTTCAACAATAATTGTTATTGCCCATTTAGTTCCAGTGTTTCTTCAATCTTTGTGATGACCAGTTTGAATCTTGCCTCAAAAAAAGTCAGGCCAAAATAATTGAAATCATCTCAATTGAAATTACTTGTTGCTAGTAAAAAATTCTTTGAAAATCGAGATTTTTGAGTCAACCGTTTTTGGAATGACATCAGATTCGAATCTTAATGAATAAAAACCGTCGGATTAATAAGACGTTATCCGTTTACAAAGCACTGTAGGATGTAACAAGGAACCTCCTCAGATCAGAGCTTTTAGAAAACCAACCTGAATACTAATAGAACCAAAAAGAATAGGGTTGATATTGACTATGGAGGGTTTGTTGGCACAACTACAGCCTTCATGTTTGCTTTACACATTTATCGTTATTATTTTGACATGGATATGTCTTAGTTCTGGGGGTCATTCCAAAATTTTCGACACACAAAACAATGCAACGTTTTTTTCTGATGCTGTTGAACGCAGGAAGCTGAAATTTGAGAGGCAGGGTCAATCGATACATACTTCTATACATCATCAAAGTTGATGATCACTGATCAGCTGAGTGAGCTCCAAGGCCATTTCCTCTCCTGTTGAACGCAGGAACCTGAAATTTGAGATGGCGGGTCAATGGAGAATGCTGAAGGCGCCTGAGTGGTCATTGATCAGCTGAGTGGTCATCATTTAAATTGCCATCATAAGACATATCCATGTACAGATGTATCTGCATGCAGTGTAGATACTCGTTTTTTTTCTTCGTCGATTCCAAAGGTTCATTATTGAAAATAATAAACCAAAAGAAGAAGCTAAATGTAACACACTTTTATTTATAAAATTGAGACTGTGATAAAGGGTTATATTTCTTATTAGAGGTAATTAATTTTTCTTTTTGTTCAGAGAAAGTAATTAATTTCTTCAAAACCATAACGTTAACTGGAATTTCCAACAAAAATTAGAACTCAATTTTAGAAAAAAAATACTTGTTACTCAAAATTTCTGGATATTCAAAGAGGTGCGCACTATCAATTTTTGAAAAAAATCGTGTATAAAAATTAATTAACGGTGTATTCTTCTAAAAGCTGATATGTAATGGATCGCTGGTTGTTGTAGGTCTGTCCTAAACCGAATTAGTTGAATTACATCGTAACCAGAAGTTGACATTGGTTTAACAACAACTTGCTACCATGAGTGAATGTATCATGTGTGTATCTATTATGAGCGTTGTTCCATGACTTCAAGAAGCGTCACGTAACCTTCATGAAAAAGTCACGACTAACATCCTCCATCGATCTACCTAGTACATCTGATCGAATGACCTACAAGTCACCCGCAATCACGATTTGACAAATCATTCATGAAATAACAGAAAATCCATCTTGAAGCAGCATTCCGCCCGAACGCAACTATTGTCTTCATCACGCGAACGACTTCCTACTCATCGATTTTCAGGCCTCGGTTAGCATAGTTCGGGCAAGCATGAGATGGTGTCGTTGAACTTGGAGGTAAACGAGTCTGTTGCTATTAAAAATAGATCATCGTCAGCGTTGCAATGAACCCTTCACTATGAACCCATCATAAGTAGTCCAGAAAATACAATGGGTAATTTTTATGAGAGACCTTCCGACCTGCCTTACTGATTTTATACAACATTCAAAATTGAAGGTAAAAAGGAAGAAGTAGGTACTTTACAAAGGTTAAATAGGTCTGATGAAACCTAAAAAAGTTTTGTGGCAAACCTAGTATAAGTACAGAGTGCAGGTACCTACTGAAGATTAAGGCTGAAGAGATGAAGACGGTGGCGGAAGGGGCCGAGGGAATGTAGGCAAGGCTTTTAAGGGGTGATATGGGAGAAAAAGGCTTATGGGGTAATAGAACTGAATATAAAAGCTTATAGGATGGAGTTAATGAAGATAAAGACTGAAGAAAACATAAAAACAGAAAGGGTGAAGGAACTGCAAACAATGGATGTGTACAACGTAAACATCCTCGAGAAGAATAAAGAAAAGAATCGAAAAATCTTGGACCCTGTTCCAAATTACCCTCAGAATTCGGGCAATTATTCTTAAGGTGCAATTGATATTTTAATGAAATCGTGATTGCGCGGTTGGTCCGAAAGTGTTGGAATTTATAGGGGACCATTCACTGGATAATCGGCACAAGTGCTGATGTCATCAAAATTGGGCCGTTATTTCGTGTAGATATACCTGGGAGCTATCAAGTTAGATTCGCGCAAAGTGGAAAATAATTTGTTTCCTTCAAATACAACCCAATCGATTTCTTTCGTAGGGAATGATAATAAGACCCTTCCATACTGAGAAACATTGCTGGCACGCAAGCGTGGATTACTGTATATTTACGCCTTATATCACGAGAAGAAGGGAGCAAAAAAACTCTGAGTGCAGAAACCCTTCCTTAGAATGCTTCTCCAGTCGCTAGTGTAAAGTGAAGCGAGCACACACCCTACTCCTTTCACCTACTTTTCACGTAATGTCATACGTGTACAAAGACATTTCTGCATCCCTTCATATTTTTCAATAATTTTGTTTCTCACACCTAGGTCCTAGGAATTACTTCTTTTTAAATATGAGTTGAGGGCGAGGTCTTATCATTTCTTTCTGAACTTGAACTTCCCTCCATGTATCCCATATTTCTCTTGGTATCTTTAGAGAGTTTCTACTTAGAAAAACACTTGTCATATCAAAACAGTACTATGTTATTCAAGACCCTGAATAAGGTTATTGATTTGTCCAAAAACAGACTCTACCATTCCCGTTGTGACATTGATGAATACTTTACGGCAGATGTCATTTCAGCATTTTTTTCGTGACGCCCAAACGGCTAAACTCCCTCTAAACTACCTAAATAGATTGAAATACTTTTCTTCAAGCTGGGAAAACATTAGTTTGTAGCACCTTATCCCTCCTCAATTTATTGGTTCACAAAAGCCCAAGTGATGAATATTCAAGATCATGACGTCAAAATATTCGAGATACTCGTATTCAAAAAACCAGCCTAAGTTTTAGGACTTTTCTTACCTACTCGTACTTTACCTCATCCTAACTTGCGATTCGATTTTTTCCAAGGTGCTGATATTTTGTGCTCTTAGCTTTCGTTTTGGTTTATTATTTTCAATAATAAACCTTTGGAATCGACCAAGAAAAATTTTTTTTAACACCCTCTCAAAATTTGATGGTTTCAAGGTACGTAGAATCCAAAAATCGAATTAAAATGTGGCCGTCCGTCCGCCGTACGCGGCACTTTTCCCACTTAGCAGTGACCGATTTTGATGAAATTTGGTATGTAGGCTCCATTTGGGGTGAAAAATGAATTTTGAAATTTTAAAAACGCCCTAACTCAAAAAGTTTTGATATAAAGGTATTGTTTTTCCTTCAATTTAAGATTGTATAGAATTTTTAGAATTTTTTGAGACCACCCGGAGCTTTGTAGGACAAACCGTTCGCTCACTACGAGAATTTAAAGTTTGGACGTACGATAAATCAGAAACACGAGTGTGAATCGCAAAAGTGGCCTAATCTACGTTCAAATTAAAGCTGACCGAAATACGATCGATGTTTTTCTTCATGTTGGATGGTTGGTGGCTTTGCAGACGAGTGATCTATAGAAAAATAATAAACTATTGTGTAATAATTTGCGGTGTTTATTGATTAACCTTGTGACAAATCCCTAAAATCATTGTCCACCATTCTTTGCTGATTTTGAAATATATCTATATTAGTGTTTGGTAGAGCTGCGTTGATCTTCAATGAACCTACATTGTACTATCGTTTATTTCTCTCACCATAACTTTGGTTGACAAAATCTTCTTCCCATGCATTCCCATAGGTTCCTCGAACATTCTCCTTTCATTGGCCATCGTGACTTGCTGATCTTAAATAACTTATATTTTGGTCTTTGAGGTGTATTTATTAGAATTTGATATAATCTACAAGAACTGTTCTTACTGACGTTCATAAGATTGTCCGACTACCCCCCCCCCTCCCTTACTCCCTGCCAGGAAAAAGGAGTCAATTCTCGTGGGCTCGTCGAAGAACCAATAAGAACCAACTTTATTTTCATCGTCCACCCTTCCTAGCTAATCTTGCTTCTTAATTGGATTTTGAACTGAATCTATCGGTTATTTGAATATCTGCAAGGCAGCATTCTTTTATATCATATTCACCAATAAACCATCAGGTTCCGATTTATCCTTCATTCCATTTTACTGCTTCATTTCTTGCTGATCTTGAAGCACATCAATCAGTCTCTGGAGTATCTGCTGGTGTTTGATATACCTACCTGCAAAAACTGTATTTTCCAAATCACCCATAAAATCTCATGGGTGAAAGGAAAAAATAAATAAATAAATAAAACCAAAACCAAGATACCTTAAGGTTTGGCTAGGAAAAATTTCCCTTTCTAACTGATCTTGAATCATTTCGATTAGCTCCTGAGGTTTTCGAATTGAAACTCCACTTAGTTTTAACAACAGGACCTGACTTCATCAACTCATTTGCAACAATTCACCATGAAACTGAGTAATTCTTATAGGTTCGTCAGATAATGATAAGACAGACAATGATCTTGAAGTACCAAGATCACATGCGTCATCAACAGCAATCCACCATCAGGTTGCATAACTTTCCTGAAAAAAACAAAAAAAAGTGTCAATGTTTACGTCGGATTTAGAGAAACGACTGTTTCTCATATTGATCCAACTTCACTGTTCTTTGATATGTGCATTGGTATTCAGTGAATCTATTTGAACACAGTTGTACTTTAACATCTTTATTTTGGAATGGCTTTTTTGTGTTCCCAAAATGGAAGTCAATTCTGGTAGGAAGGTTAGTTGTAGAACCATAATTTCTTCTTAATAGCTACGGAAGCGTTCAGATCTCGAAGCAATTCAAATGTCCGCATTAGGTTGGTAGATCGATTGGTCGATTTGAGTAGGGAGGTGTATAAGGTTGGCAGGTAGATCCAACAGATTTCTTTCACCTCATTCTCAACTCACCATCTCTCATAAGCCGACCAATTTTCACCCTTTGTCGATTCTTGTAGGTTCGTCGGGGAACCTCCCCCTGGTCTCATTGGTAAGTCCATAGCGAATCGCGGAGTTCAACGCCTCCGTCCGCTGACCACCGGGTCAATTGAGGTCGAATCAATGGGCCAGTTCTGCACTCTCACTAACCCTTCCTTCACTTACATTCTGCACAAGCGTCCCTCAAGAACTTCCGGCACTTCTCATCGAACCAGTTCACTATGTTTCCTTGTATTGGGTAAGTCCTCTCAAATTCTTGACGTCATAGCCACTCAACGTCTTCATGAAATTTCAGTCCTCATTTCCCAGTCAGCGAAAGGGCATTTCGGGGGTATATTGACGGTTCGTAATCGCTCTTCCGCCTTCATTTCTACGTTTCGTTTGATTTCATTATTCACAAAAGTAGGACTTCCGTCCAGTAACGTCAATATGGGTCATTCAGTCAGTGGCCCCTTCCATTATTCACATCAATAATAACCTGATGAAAAGCCGAATCGTCCAAGTTAGTAGGCAAATAAAGTTAGCGTTTTTTTTTCTCTTTATAATAGAAGGAAGGTCTTGAATAGAAGGAATCTGGAGTCATGAAATGAATTTTCAAATCACGAATCTCTTTAATTCGCAATTAATGGGCCTAATTCTGTTGTAATGAGTTTTTCTGTTATATGTACATATACATGTATATTTACGAAGCCCAACAATGGAAATATTAGCCTTTTCTCTCCCAGATCTCCTATTAAAATGCTCTCATTGTGTATATTCGATATATTGACAAATTGCTAAAAATCGGCAACGAACTCTTAATGTATTGGTTTTGCAGAATTGAAAGTTTTATTTGAAAAGAAGAGAGTATTTTTAATTTAATCTTGTTGAATAACATTCCTATTATCGTTCCTAAAAGCGACAACCTCAATCCTTTTAAATGTACATTTTTTCAGAAAATATATTTCTTCTAAGTAAAACAGTACCTATAGGTCCTAGGGTATTTCTCTGCCCAATAGACTCTGGCCTTGTCAATCACTATTTTATACTTCCGACTCAATAAGTGGGAAATTTGTATTAAGTAGTACCTAGAACAAAAAACGCTGCAAATTATTACACAACGGTTTATTATTTTTATATAGATCACTCGTCTACAAAATCACCAACCATCCAATATGAAAAAAAAGAAAAAAAAATCAAAAAAAAAAAAAATCAAAATCACCAACCATTGATCGCATTTCGATCAGCTCTAATTTGAACGAAGATTAGGCCTCTTTTGCGATTCACACTCGTGTTTGGATTTATATATATACCTATATATATTTCAATATAAACCCTTAAATTTTCGTAGGGAGCGAACGGTTTGTCCTACAGAGCTCCGCGTGGTCTCAAAAAATTCTAAAAATTCTATAGAATCTTAATTTGAAGGAAAAACAATACCTTTATATCACAATTTTTTGAGTTAGGGCGTTTTCAAAATTTCAAAATTGATTTTGGAACCCTTAGGAGTGACCTACATCAACCAAAAGCTTCGGGGCACAACTAGACCCCAAATGGAGACTACATACCAAATTTCATCAAAATCGGTCAATGCTAAGTGGCAAAAGTGCCGCGTACGGCGGACGGCGTACGGCGGACGGCGGACGGACGGCCAAATTTTTATTCGATTTTTGGATTCTACGTACCTTGAAACGTAAACCATCAAATTTTAAGGGGGTGTTAAAATTTTTTTTTCTTGGTCGATTCCAAAGGTTCATTATTGAAAATAATAAACCAAAATGCCGATTAATACTGGATGTTGTTCTTGATGTTTAAAAACCTTTCTCTACAATTGGAAAAATAATTAATGTAATAACTTAAGAAATATCTGCCTTTTGGATAAAGTAGATAAATTTGGAGAATGGTGTGTTTTAAATAACTGCTTGATTGCGTAGTGAGGCCTGCTAGTCAGCGTATTTTGACAGGCTAAAAGGTGAATTTTTAAGTCAATTTTCTCAACTTCCTACAAAAAAATATAAGAGGAACCAAATTTGTGTTGACTCTACATCTCCACAAAGCGGATGGGTAATCGCACACGCTAGGGACATTTCCTCTTCAAAATCTTAACTTTTTAATACTGTTATACAATTTTCGAGGTTATTAATATTTAATTTTTATCGATTTTGTGAGTATCCATATACAGGTGGTGTGACTTCTTGAATCATAACAATGACACTTAATGTTTACTCAGTTCACGTCCAGAGCGCGTCGTGCCGTCAAAGGCGTTAATTTATCAATGTCAGGTGCACTTATCGTCACGTTTTTTATACAAAATAAAGTAGGGCATCTTCTGAAACCGATTTACAAACATCGTTAGTTGTTGTTACAACAAAACTTTTTTTCCTCTGAAAAATTGGTCGCTGTATAATAGCGGTGATGAAACGGCTTGAATGACCTTGATTGGCTTGTCATAATATTGCATTATCGACTAAGTCCTCGTTGACTAGTCCTCGAATTTGATTTATTCTCTCCTAAAAGCCAAAAGACCAATTAACAAGGATTCTATTGATCAATACTTCTATCTAGTAGAAAAATAAAAGTTTTAAAAGAATTAACTTAAGCAGGTACTAACATATTTATGAACCTACTTACATGAATATCCTGATACCTAATTTAAACTAAAACATCAAATAGCTCATATTTATTCATACACGCTTGGAGCTCGTCATTATCGTCAATGCACTCGTAATGTTGCAGGGGGACTTACAGATCAACCACGGACCTCAAGAATTTCCTTGATAAGACCCCACCACCAGTGAGAAGGAGGACACCCAGTTTACCTCCAATTCCTAGCCACAACTATGAGGTATCTATTCCAAAATAATATTGTTCATTTAATACAATTAATACACACAGCGTGGAGTGAAATTGAATTGATTTAGTGAAATTCAAATTGATTTACGCCAAAGGTTTTGTTTGTGGGGGGGCAACCCCCCCCCCCCCTCGGTCATTTATAACACATAATTTGTATGTGCATGACGACTTTTACCTAAAGTCAGAATATGTAGAGGAAAAATTTTTTAAATTATTATTATACATTAGACGAGAAATCAGTTGAAAAAGTAAGTTACCTTAGTAAGTTGTCTCTAAATTGTCTATTAATATTATACCAACTAACTAATCATAATATTAAATTTATTAATATTCTACCGATACCGAAGTTGTACTGATGTTATGTACATTGAAAAACATTGTCTTTGTCTTGTATACAAGACAACGAACATCTCTGACGGGTTGTCGGCTATGAAATTTCAACTTATGAGGAGAAAACTCAGCACAACCAAGTGTACCTCAGCTTACCCATTGTGTAAATCAGGTAGCCAAACTTCAGTTGCACAGGATTTTAGTGTAAATAAGAAAGAAAACGGTTCTTTTAGGTAATATGAAGGAAAGCTTAGCTTCCTGTTGTTGTGCTGTCCCAAAGAGACTTCCTCTGAAATTTCAATTTCTTGGGGTAAACAGGAGAGAATGGAGTTTAAGGAGCTGATAAGGAAGTAACTGAACAAGTCATTCGAACTTAATAATTTAGTGAAGTTCCAAGTAAAGGTTCAGCTGCAATGTGATCAACATTGAATTTAGCTGACCCCGCTGATCTAGTAGGAGCTCAGTTTGTCATCGGAAATATTTATTCAGGCTGATTGAGAGCAGTTTATAAAGTACCGAGAGTGTTGAAAAGGAAGTTATTTCACCCTTGAATGGTTATAACAACAATACGATACCTATTTCCCTGGAATCCAATCTTTTAGAGTTACTTTTCCAAATGGACAGTATGTTAGTTATAATTTTCCACTTTCCCTAGCAACAAATTTCTGGTTTGTGTACTTATCTAACACATTTTAGAATGTATACTTAAAAAAACAGTATTTTGAAGTACTTTCGGAAAATTTGGTACTTTTGGACTAAATGTTATTAGTAGTATGTGATTAGTATTTGTTTAGCATAATCGGAAATTGTGAATATGGAAGAAACTTCTCTAACATCTCCGCTACCAATCGTTGGACAATTTTGCGCTTGTCACATTCACTGAATGGCTAGCCAAGTGTTGTGGTTCATCACAATCTTCTCATGCATTGGTATACCCTGTGTCGTCCCTCATCCAGAAATCACGGGAGAGCTGCTGGGAGATTTAGAGCCCGAAACGGCTCTGGGCGCGAATACGACGTGCCCGAGCTACTTAGTGGAGATGGTGAAACACCGTTCAGCAGTCTGTGGAGGAGCCGTGCTCACGGATTCAATGATGATTACTAGTTGTGAGTGTATTGGAAGGTGAGGTCCTCTAGGATGCGATGTTATATGCAATGGTAACTAAAAATGAACACATGGGGCAATCCTTGGTTGACATTCAATTTGTCGAAGCTGGAGAACCTGTGGAGTCATTTAGCCACTTTTGACCCTAATATTTGGTCTAATCAAGTAATTTTTTCCACTGCAAAATGGCTTTAAAAGGTCTCCAAAACCAAAGAATCAAATTTTTTATTTAAAATAAAAACCATGTTTTAGGCAAAAAGAACCCGACTGTACGCAACATTTTCAGATCCTTACGCGAGGTTCAAAATTAAACATGCTGCAAATGAGATAATGGTTTGTTATTTCACTGTAAAGATCACCCGTCTGCGAAGTATATGGCTTCTTCATACCCTTTTAAGAACTTCTGGTAGATGTAGTGGGTGAGGGGGAGGGGGATTGGTCCTCTTACGATAGGTAAATCATCTGGGTGGTTTCATTTGTTTCTCGAACTGGAACACTACCTACCTGAGATCGATAAAAAAATACAAGGAACATTTATTATTTAGTTAATTAGTAATTATCCTCATCAGAAAACGGTTGGGTCCCCAGAGCTCTGAATGGTGTCATTCGTCTCTAAAATTCTTGAAAATTTTGAACTAATGAAAAAACAAAAACAGTATTGAACAACAGTTTTGAGCTAGCACGTCTTCAAAATGTTTTCCTCCACTTTTACCCCTTAGAAGTGGCTGAAAACAACCAAATATAGCCGATATACCTACCGAATTTCATCAAAATCGGATCACTGGAACTGAGGAAAGTGCTAATTATACGGGTTTTGCTCCTTTACTAACAGCACAAACTCATCACTAAATCCCTTTCCTAACTTGCGACCACATATTAGGTAAATTAGAACAAAGAAGATCATCCAAATAATCTTTCATTTGCTAGATGTGGTGCGGATGCTGTGATGAGGGTTTGTAATTGCACCTACCTTATTTTTCGATAATTTTTTTTTAAACTCACAAAATGTTTTTTTTTTATTTCTATGCTAGACAGTACATGAAGAAAACGTTACGTGACAAGCCTGAATCATTCAAAGTGAAATCAAAGACAAAGCTGATGCAAGTGCATTCCATCATACTTCACCCTCTCTGCCAAACAGGAGGAGATTTGACTTCTCACGGCACGGGAACCGTGAAAGTCGACGGTCACCTGAAATTCAGCGAGAAACTGAAACCACTAGCACTGTACACATCTAACGGTAAATCCCTCTTGACACATTTCAACCGATTATTTACCGAGGCAGACCTCAGGTGCACGGCAGTAGCTCTGTCGTCGAGCCTTGCTGCTAAGAAAATTCAACCAAAATGCAAATACCATGCCGTAGTAACTGTGGAGATGAGGCTCAAGTTTTTGAAGTCTGATGCATGCGAAGTTCTCTGCACGGAGTTTCACGCTGCAAGCTGCTCCAACCTAATGGTCGAGAGAGACCTGTTTTGCGCTGAATTGGTGTACGAAGATGCCTCATCCTGCGATTTCGTCCCGGGATTCCCTCTGGTATGTGAGGACTCGATCTGGGGAGTGATACCGTACATCGACGAATGCTTGCCCAACATGATCTTCTTCTACGGTATACGGTCCGTCGCCGAAATGTACAATTTGGCCCTCAAATTCAGCGTGAGTGGAAGTTGTGGGAAAACGAAATTGGAAACTATCAACTTACATCCACCTGGGGTGTCTATGAGGAAGGCATCATCAGCTTTCGACGTTGTGCCAATCTCTCCATTTACGTCAGCAATAATATATTTAATTTATTACGCAACGTAAACAGTTTCTTCTTTCAAATAATACATTTTTCCATTTTGGATGATCCACTGCATTTTCTCAAGTTAATATAACATTTTCATCGGAGAATAAAGGAGCTTGAGTAACAAGAGTGTGTCAATTGAAGAGGGAACAGATGAAGTTATTTCAAGGAGACAGTTATTTCAGGAGTTTCATTATTCTATCGAATGCATTGAAAATTGTGCAAAATTCACTAATAATAAACAACCTACGGTGTAGACCACAAAAATAAAATTAAAATAAATAATTAAGAAAGAAAATGTTGCCGTTGGGGTTTGAACATGAACTATTTTCAGTTTATGATTATTGTAGAACGATAACTGAGGGACACCCCCAGGCTCCCGGACCGTTGATTTTTTTTTTCGGCAGGCAGATGAGAAATCTTTAAAATACATAGGTGGAGTTGAATCTCGTAAGATACCTGGAAGGGTCCGCGTCATCCAGTTATGTGGGATTCAAACCCACTAAAAAACACCTCATTTCCTCCCACGTAGGAACTCATCCCGGAACAGTTTAACATATTACTTCAGACCGTTGATTTTATAATAATAATTAATCTTACAGTATGTAATTTTTCTTTTTTTGATATTGTACAGTGAAGGATGAGTAGGTGAAGAAGTAGGTGATTTTTAATTTGTTCATTAAACGATTTTGACCGTCTAGGTGGTTATTCAGCAGTCTTGAATAAGCCCCCCGAGAAATTTCAACTTTTTGAAGTCACTCGATGCAAATTTAGCTCGCCCACCTGATCAGGGTGAGCTGATTATCATGATTTAGCAGTATTGATAGCCTCCTTGTGAAATTTCATCTTCTTGTTATTCAGAATCAGCAGTCTTAAATCGGGTCTGTGAAAATTTCAACTTCTTGGGTCTACCAGGAGAAAAATTAGGATGCCAAGCTAAATTTTTTCACTCCATCGGATGATATTTATGTGATGAAGTGAAACAATCTAGCTTGGCAACCTAATTTTTCTCCTGGTAGACCCAAGAAGTTGAAATTTTTACAGACCCAATTTAAGAGTACTGTGAAAATTTTAAAAAGATGCTGTGATCCTGTGACGCTCTTACGTGCCAAATACCTATTTCAAACCAAATACCCTACGTAAATACACATCGAAAAAGAGCGAAAAATCTTCTTCTGAAATGAGTTGTTGAAGAACTCAGTTTTGAATGAAAATTAATTCTTTTCACCTATAGTCATTCTTAGTGAAATTTCGAAAGTGAATCTGAAAAACCGTGTATGTTCAAAATTACCAAATTTCTTTAAATTGGCATAAAACCCCAAGTTTTTCGGATGCTAATTCAATGATGGTCCTCCCTAATACGCAGATTGCTCCCGTAATTCCAATAAATCCTAGGAAAATGGAAGTTACAGTTGTCAGATAAGTAGGGTTCATATTTTGGTTTATTATTTTCAACTAGCTTAAAAGCCTGCTGAAAGCAGGCAAAAAATTGTAGATAAGTAAAAACAAAAAAAATGATGTCGCGGCTTGGAATTGAACCCGGGACCCCCACGTTCGGGCGACATACGCACGTACGGTTGGCGTTTTATGTATATAGATAAAACCATTGGATAGATAAACCATTGGAATCAAGCAATAAAAAAGAATCAATCGGACAGAATCCAAAAATCGGATAAAAAATCCGTCCGTCCGCCATATGCCGTAATCAGCACCGATTTTGATGAAATTAGGTAGTATATAGGATCCTTTCGAGGTCTAGTTGTGCCGGGGAGCTTTTGGTTGATGCAAGTCACTTCTAATGGGTGTAAAATGAGGAATGAAATTTTCAAAAGTGCCTTAGCGAGAAAACTCGCAAAATAAAGGTATTGTTTTTCATCAATTTGATAGTACCTGTTGAATTTTTAAAAACGATTGAGATCGCCCGGAGCAGTGTAGGACAAACTGTTCGCTGCCTACGGGAACTTGAGGGTTGGACTAACAATAAATCAGGAACAAGAGTGTGAATCGCAAATAGGCCTAATCTTCGTTTCTTCGAGTTGTGTTCAGTTTTGCATTTGCATCCTTAACTACCAATATTCAAATTCTTTATTTCTTTGCATCGAGTGTCTCCAGTACTGTTGGCCACTATCATAGTGGTTGGTAGGAAGAGGAGAGGCAAAGATTCCTACCATAATGGTTGGTAGGAAGAGGAGAGGCAAAGATTTCTTTCTTTGTTGACGAGTGATCTATACAGAAAAATAATAGACCTTCGTCAATTAATTTTCAGCGTTTAAAATTTATTCAATGTTACATTAACGACAGAACGTAATAATAATAAACAATTCATCGATGTAATTTAGAGGTGGAGGGATCAGTTAGAGGTGGGTAGGAAATCACGTCACTGGTTAAAGTCACCTATTACCGGAGAGTCACCGTTCCGTTTGTCACCTATTACGGAGCAGACCCTATTACCAACGGACTTTCAGTGACAGCAGGTAAAATAACTCTCCCTTCCTCCATGCTCCGAATCACTATCTCAAATTATTTCACTTTGACCCCTTCGGAGCTTCTTGAATTGTCACTGTGTGCGTTGTCACTACAGTGCCGTTGGCGCTACTCGTCACTCCGTAGTGGTTGGCGCTGGTTGTCACTTCATGGGCAGTCGGCGCTACTTGTCACGTTGTCACTCTTGGAGCTCCTTGTCACGGTTGGAGCTCCATCGTCACTTGTCACTCTTACCATTTGTGTAGCGTGATCAGGTGACTCTCGTCCCTCACGCCGTACTTTCCGCGGCCCGGGTTTAGGACTCTCGCTTTTAGTTTGACTCGTGTTGCCCGTTTAGTTCGATGTTTTTCGATAGTTTCATTGTTTTGTGATTAGTTGAGATGAATAAAAAACCGAAATCTTCTCAATTATGGGCGATTTTTAAGCTCATTAAAAGGTCGAAAAACTGCCAAGTGCGACCTATGTGGTCAAGTTTGTATGTAGTTTCAAAACTACCATTAAGTACCTACAAATTAAAAAATATAATTCGTAACAATTTTTTCTATTTGCTCATGTTCCTTCATTTGTTTCAATTAGAGATAATATTGAGGTGAAAATGTATGTTACCTACCAATAATGATCGACTGTGATAAATTCCATTTTTTTCTTATTTATTCCATTTTGCCTACCAACGGAGGACTATGATGACTCTGTGACCACGATCGATAAATTAATTATTTCTGAGCTCTAAACATATTAATCTGATTGCTGAGTGTCTCATAGGTACTAGTTGCTTAAATCGGTAAAACGTAATATACAAATATAATGGAGGGGTATATAAATTTTTTCTCATAGGTACTAGTTGCTTAAATCGGTAAAACGTAATATACAAATATAATGGAGGGGTATATAAATTTTTTCTCAATGAACAGAACCAATTTTTTATTAGAAATATGAGACCGATACGCTAGTTGCGTCTATTGGGGCAAGAACTCTAGTTACGGAAACATGGACGTAGTATACTAGGTCCATGTACAGAAATCACTGCTGGTAACGAGTCACTTTACACCGAGCAGCGCCGCAGTTCCAGGATGCGCTTCTCTGTCACCCTATTACAAAGTCACCTATTACTGGAACCTATTACCGGCCTGTCACTGTCACGTTGTCACCTATTACCAAAAAGTAACCGTTTCGCACATCACTAGGATCAGTTAGGTTTCGCCTGCTAAGTCGTAACAAAGTAGGGCGCAGGCTTCTTCATAGAAATCAGAAGCCACCAATCATCACATCCCTGTTGAATGAAGAAGAATCATTAACCGCCATAAGATTCCAGAAAGTGGGATACCACTGTGTGTCAGTAGGATGGTGTGGGAACTGGGAACCTGACACTAATGATCTTCGTGTTTATGACATTTGTCTGTAACGGGTTACCAAGTGGGTACTGTATTCAAACATTCACATTACAAGTAGCGGTGGTAATTAAATTGAGATAGCTACGTTATTAGGGTTCCGCGTAGATATGAGTTGTTGTATTATTGATCGAACTGATGTGAAGATGAGCAATTATCTGTCAATTCAACGGAATAATATTGAAGGACCTTAAAGCGTCACCTACTGGAAGGCTCTCCAACTATTCAACTTCAAAACCACGCCGGGAGATGGCGCTCACGTCGCCCACAGGCAGTAAACGATGTGGCACGCAAAGGAAACAACTAATACCTTCATCTACGATTCATTAATCGTGAATGATTGATACCATTAATATTATCTATAACATTATGATTATATGAATGATTGATACCATTAATATTATCTATAATATTATGATTATATTATTATTACATTTGTGTTTCTAATCATTTCCTACCTGTAAATGTAGTTCAATAATAAAAATCGGTCGCAAGGTAACAAAATTATGTGTTTTCAGAAGAATCTAAGGGAATTTTGAAAATTCAATCAATGAGTGCTGCAGTTGAGGGATATGCATATAACTACGTACATAACTAAATTATGTATCCTACCTTTTGATTCACATTCTTGATAACTGCCAAATCTGTCGAATTCTGCATTCCCAGATTAACCCATTCCTACCCCCGATGTTACCTCTCTTCCAATTATTATTATGTAGGTTTTGTATTCATATAATGTCGCTAGGTAGGTACACATATTACGTTTTATGATTGAAAACCAGAGACAACATAAGCTCTGGTTACAATATTGGTGCCTGTTCTGACATTCTATAGAATCTTCGCGCTTTGCAGGCCTTGAGTCCCCAAGGTGATGATTCTGGAGGCGGAGACACTTCAGGGTATGCCAGCGACTCGGCCGACTTCGCTATGACTGAACCACCTTGGAAGCCTACCAATTGGTCACACCCTACTTATGGGCTGAGGTAGGCAATGCACGAGTAATCTCACTGTATAAATTTCCTTCTGATAGGTAGGTACCTGATTGAAAACTATTTTTCATCGATATCTTCATAATGATTGTTCATGTTGCTGTTAAATAGGAGGACTCCAGAATCGTTTTCAAGTGGCAGTGGAGGTAGAGAAGAGAGAGCCAAATGGGGGGAAAGAGGCGTTGGTGTGGGACATCTCTGGTCCCCCAGCGTTCATTTACCTGGGAACCTCCTCCCCCAAATAGAACCAACTACGCCATCCTGGATTCAGAGAGGTCTCCAGTAAGTTCAAATTATATTGCAGCATTGAGTGTACATTTTACTTGTATAGTGTACTTGTTGAGGATGTGATACTAGCTTTCAGGTCACCAGATTCTGTCTATTGTGCAGTCTGACTTTTGTACTTCTCGTAGGGAGTGATGGAAGTTATCAAAGTTTTATTGATAAATATCTGATATTTTGTCTGTTGAGGCCTTTCTTCAGTTATTCTTTCACGTTATATCTATAACAATAATACTTTCTGTAGGGAGCCTGCCCAGGTGCTTGTGATTGCCCATGACGAAAGTCTTCCCGGTAGCTTAGCCAACAGTCACGATATGTCCAGAAGCACCGATACGCTTAGTACCACTGAAGAATACCAAAGGTACGGTTTTTGATGATCTACGAAATTAGCTCTTGTGGTTGCCCTTGCACACTAATTTGTACGTATTCACCTACTCAAATGGAATCCTGTCTTAAGACATTCATTGAAATCAATATAATTTTTGTTCAGGTGTTTCTTGAGAGGGCAAAATATTCCGATTGATCCTCATATAGCAGCTGAGAAAGAAAGAAAGAGACAAAAGGCCATAGAACATCAGAATGCCATAAAACAGCAAGTAAGGTTAAATTTGGTCATGATAACAACATAGATAAACTTATTTCAATTTAGGTACGTGTATAAATTAAAGTCAGATACAATGATTGATTTATTCCACTCTAAAGTGATAAAGGATTTGAGAACTATTAGCAACTTTCCTTCCATCCTTCGCACAGAATCGAGTGTCCTTAGTTCAATAATAAATTATTAGAACATGCAGTAACCAACTTATACTCTATTCTAGCTGGAAGAAAAGGAAATCAAGAAACGCAAAGAACAAGAGCGTATTGCCAGAGAAGAAATGTTGGAAGAGGAGAGACTGAAGAGGCACCATGAGATCGAGCTGTTGAGGTTAGAAGAGGAGAAACGAAGGCAAAAAGAGAAAGAGGTAGCAAATTGCACTATAGAATTTCCAATGCATCTCATTGTCACACACACATTTAGCGCATTTACACAACGGATTACTCTTCATGAATGTCCAACTATATCTATGAAGGTATTTCGTTTGACCACAACACAATCTATTAACACATATGTAGAGTCACAAATATAGCAGACACAAATACAATGATCAAATTTAAAATAATCAAAACTGAATGCTACCCAAATAAGAAAACGGAAAAATCCCTCCAAAATAGTGAACTGGAAATCGACAACAATCTGATCCATAATGAACTTACAGATTCAATACCACACCAATAAACTTGTCAAATTGACGACCCTCATGTTTTAGAAGGGATTTCATTAATCGTACAACAAACACAAATGACACTGTAAATCATGTACTTGGAACTGTGGATGAGTATGGAGATAAACTTATAAATACATCTTTTTTGAGATGATACAAAATCGAATATTGTTGTACAGGAAAAAGATGAACGGGTAGCGAAAGCTTTGAGAGAGGCCATTGAAATTGCGGAGAAAAAGGCCAAGGAAGAGAGGGCAAGAGCGAGAAGGAAGCATATTGCTGATCGTCAATCTCCTCAGCCCGTGGTCGAACAGAGTAGTGCAATGTGTGGCCAGCAGAGGACAAGTTGCGGCTCCGCCAATCAAAACTCTACTTTGAGGTTGGAAAGCACTCAATCCAACTTGGAAGTCATGGAAAGTCTTATGGTACCTTGCCAGAAGAGCAACGAAATTCTAGTCTACCACACTGAAGTCGTTATGAAGAGCCCTCCTCCACTCAAAACCCCGGAAGTAAGTTTAGTAGGTACCTTGTGGATACCGCCTACCTACCCTATAATCATGTTACTCTACTCATATTGAACCGCTATGATAGATCTTTCACCGAATCACAGGTATTATACCTACCCACCACAAAATAATTAGGTACCTATAGAAAATAACTGCCGCATGCAGTAGAAAAAAATCTAGTTAGTTGGTACTGTCTGTAGTAGACTCTCTTAATATTAAATACGATTCAGGTTTTGGATTATTCCTTTATGAAATCCTCTATAGATCAAGATCGCTCAATTATCAGCCCAATAAATTTGAATGTCATGATACTTAGGTACCTACCTAATTACTAAACACTGGTGATTTTTCCTTGCAACTTAAAATAAATCTTAAAATAAATTTGCAATAAAAATGGGGGTTCTGATTTGAAAAAAAAAAAAAAAACACCAAGTTACTGGGCACTATTATATTGGTTGAACACTATGGAAAAAATTAAGGGGTTACAATAAAAAAATTAAAATACCTTTTAAACAGTTCATCAACTGAGACACCCTTTATTGGTATCATTACAATAGGATATGTAGGATACAATACAGTTTCTGGTGTAATGATGGAGTAATTATTTTTATTTGCAGATCAGAGTTGAAAGGGATACTCCAGAACCAGTCATTTCTAGAAGACCCTTGACAGCTTCAGAAAAATCCTACGACCGGAGGAGTTCTCGAGTCCGAAGAAGCCCTGAATTACGACAAAGCCCCAAGCCCGATGAGAGCTCCATCAACAAATCCGAACTCGACTTTGTCCCACAAAGAGATCCTCCTCTCGACAGATTGACTGCTGACTTTGTGGAAACCAAGCTTGATCTTGAAGGGAGACAGTCTGATTTGAAGTCCGAGAAGATGTTGAGTGCTGCTGAAGAGGCCAACTCCAGAGAAGCCAAAGAACCAGACAAGGGTGAGAGCGAAAGATCTACGATAAAGAACGATTCGGACAAAGCTAAACCTGCTACGGTAATCTATCTGTTTGTTTTTATTCCTTAACATACATAGTAGGTAGATACTTCTTCATGATACTACGTGTGTCTATCAGTCAATTTATTCCACACAGTGGCGGCAAAGGTCTTTACAGTAAGAAACGTCAATTTACTTGTACCTGTCTAAAAGTATATTTTCACTTCAGGAACGTGTTCATAGAGCAGTGTCACCATTAATTATCCCAGTTCCACAGTCCACGTCGCCTTCCCAGGATCCCCCTCCTCCTCCACGGAACACATCTGAAGGCAAGAAACCACCTTCTGACGCTCCAGCCAATCCTAATGGTATGAAAATCATACTAAGAGTATCTTTAACATCCAACTGATTGTATCTTCATGATAGATTTTGACAATTTATTATTGATGAGCCATATTAGAGATATGCCGACAAAATTTTTGCAAATTCAAATATTTGAAACAAGAACAGTATTGAAGGAAATAAACTTGACAGTAAAATGACCGTAGAAGGTTTATCCCCGCAAAGCCTCGAAATCGTGTTCCAATTGGTTTTGTTTTATTTATTTATTTATTTATTATCAATATTGTACAAGGACTATCATGCTTAATAAGATATATATTATGTTCATTTACAACCAGGTTAACACTCATTTTAAAATGTATATTATGAATTATTATCTATTACCTACACGTTGTCGACAAATTAAATTTACTTTGAAGTAAATCAGTACATTTTCATCCATTAGTACAGTAAAATGGTGTACCTATTGTAGAAGATGAAGAAACAGCTGAAAGGACTTCACCCAAAATCAGGGAGAGTCGCCAGAGCTATCCGCCGCTTCCTGGTTCCCCTGATCTTGACGACATCCTGACGGTCGCCGTTCGAGACTTCAACCTGGAAGAGAGCGAAGTAGAGGCGAGTCGTCTCTGCGTGATTCCTTCCCCGACGCACGTCCGCCTACTCACCCCGACGCTGCTCAGAGGTGGTCTGTACAGGTCCGAGGTTGGCACGCAAACGGAAACTAGGTTGGTATTTCCAAATTTCTCTCAAAATTGAAATTCACCAGCAAAACTATTCAACAATTTCTGATAAAATTGTCCAAAAGAAACTGAGGTGATGTTGGCGTTGGCTCGCAAGTTTTCATGCTCAGGAAACCTCCTGGGCTCGAAACATCCGTCTTCTCGGAATAATTGGATGGTGCAGAGATGCTTTATATAACTGAATGCTATATCTAGAAGCATTATATCTGTTATAATTTTCACTGCTAATGGCAGTTGAACTTCAGCATGCAGCGTGGGATTCCTCACATACCAAAGAGATCCTGTGGATTGATCTAATAATTTGGTTCTGGGTTGCTTAGTACTTCAATGAATAATCAAATTTTATTGATAGTGGACGGTGGAATTGATTATTATGTAGGAGGCTCCTCTGCGGTCCTTATCTTTGCCATTACATCGTCCTCTGATTTTTGCCAAGATGCGCCTATGAAATTTTGAAGTATACCTAGATGTGATTCAAAATAGCAAACATGGGTGAGGTAGTAGGGGCTGAGAGTTCTGCAATTATCCTTTAAGTTCATGTCTGAGGTAAGTAAAGGGAACAACTCTCATCACTTACAGAATCTATCCAGTTTGGGTACCATTAATGGTATTATCCAGAACCGCCTGGAGCTGATCCTGGCAGCATCCATCAACCTTGCACTCAGTAGAATTGCGGACAATATTGGAATGTCCGGTGTGAAAATCAAAATATATTATTTCCCCGAAAACGCTATATAGTGACAAGTAGAATTAATCCTACTTTAATTACTTTAGAATTACGTAGTTTCTGGCTAGAATTAATTGGACATTTCAGAATAAACTTACCTGCCTTTGCAGGTAACCAGAGACAATTTTTAGTGCATTCTGCTTTTGAGCCCCTCAAGAAAAATTCTTAAATATACAATTTATGAGTAAAATAGAATTATTCCTACTTTAATTACTTCAGAATTAGTTTCTGGCTAGAATTAATTTTGTACTTTAGAAATTTGTAGAATTGTAAATGTACTTTAGAGTACATTTCTGGCTGCCTTTGGAGGTAACCTGAGACATGTTTTAGTGGCATTTTGCGTTTCAGCGCTTCCCGAAAACATCTTTGATCTTGATTTGGTCACATTTTTGAAGGATTTACGTGAGAGAGGATGGATGATTATACTTAATGAATTGAACAATATCAATGATGATGATGATATCTGATCTCAAAAGCATGAAAAAATCAAATATTACTTTGACACGATTTTTTGTCAAGTTGAGAAAATCTACTCGGTCTCTCTTTTACCAAAATAATATTGCTGGAGTAGACACAACTACTTACCTCATTATTTTCAATTTTCCTATTTTTTCAGATCTTCGAGACTCACTAGGAGAACTCAGCGACTTGAAGATCGGCCCAAGTGGGGAGTCAACCGTCCGTCGACGAGGTTCATCAAGGCAAGCGACAGGTACCCGTTCAGTCGAAATAGGAACGACACAGACGACAGCAGGTACATTATTGCTTTTTCAATTATACACATTTAATTGAGAATATTCTATAATTGAGAATATATTTAAATTGAGAATGTTCTTTGAATTGTTTTTCGCTTCCATCTCCTACTTTAAAAAAGTTGTTGCAGATCTCCTTCCCCAATGAATAATCGAAAATCTACCTCGTATACAAATTTTCTTCCCATGGCACGTCTTAGAAATTCTTCAGTTGGTAAGTGATGTATTTACTCATTAAGAGATGTATCCTTTTGTACACTTTCATAGTCGTCAATTTACTTTCAATTGTTGTGACTTTTAACTCAAAACGGATATATAGGCGGCACTAAGTGCTGCCTCATAAGAAAACTCTGCAAATTATTACACAATGGTTTATTATTGACATTTTCATGTCTTTCATATGGCACATAAAAAAAAATCGTCACGAAATTTGATGCGACGAAATTTGTTGCGACGAAATTTGCTAACGAAATTTGTTGCGACGAAATTTTTTTATATAGATCACTCGTCTGCAAAGCCACCAACCATCCAACGTGAAGAAAAACATCGATCGCATTTCGCTCAGCTATAATTTGAACGGAGATTAGGCCTCTTTTGAGATTCACACTCGTGTTTCTGATTTATCGTACGTCCAACCCTTAAATTCTCGTAGGGAGCGAACGGTTTGTCTTACAGGGCTCCGCGTGGTCTCAAAAAAATTTAAAAATTCTATAGAATCTTAAATTGAAGGAAAAACAATACATTTATATCAAGATTTTTTGAGTTAGGGCGTTTTCAAAATTTCAAAATTCATTTTTGAACCCTTAAAAGTGACCTACATCAACCAAAATCTTTGGGGCACAACTAGACCCCATATGGAGCCAAATTTCATCAAAATAGGTCAATGCTAAGTGGGGAAAGTGCCGCGTACGGCGAACGGACGGAAAATTTTTTATTCGGAATTTTGGATTTTTCGTACTTACCTTGAAACGTAAACCACCAAATTTTGAGGGGTGTTGAAATTTTTTTTTCTTGGTCGATTCCAAAGGTTCATTATGGAAAATAATAAACCAAAAGAGCAATGATCTTGAGAGATGTGCTTCGTAGACCCCCTACACCCCTTATAACCTCCAACCCAATCCTCCCATCCAGTCCCATGATCTCACATAACCCTTGAGATTACTTATTGTTCGGCACGTGACGGTTTAAGTGCAAAAAATGGTCTAGGCGGCACTCTAGGCGCCAATCTGTCTGCCTTGTCCCACCAGTTGAAACATTGGGTTGGATGGAAACATTATCATAATAAATGGTCGTTCAAATGGGTCGAAGTTTTTTGAAATCATACCTATTCATCAAAATTCTGTGAGACAATTTTCAAATTCAAATATTTCCCGATTCCCATATTGAAAACTTGTACCCACCTACTTATATAAATTTCCTTCGATTTGTCACGAATTTCATTAATATAGATAAGAAGGTGGTGGAAAATGCCATGATGAGTACCTAAGTAATACCACAATATGAGTAATAACCACTAGAAAAGGATTTCCAATTTCTAATCTAGAAAAAAGTCCAAAGATTGAGATAATTCAAAATTTTGGAGTTTATTTCGAAGAAATGGAGTTCTTGAAACTTGGTTCCTTAAGGTCCGTTGAGAGTTAAGAACCACAATCTTACTTAGAATGCGAAATACATCAAAATATCATTTATTGCTATATTTTTACTCTATTATTCTGTATTCTTTTTGCTTTATTAGAATCAACGAAGCCAAGAAAGGAATCAAAGGCTATAAACACTCCTAGACTCATACAAATTATGCCAAAGCCGGGCATTGTCAGAAAAAATTCGGCAAGCCGCAGATATTTGTCGTTCAAAGGTAGGTATTTTATGATTTACAGCACAGTTGGAATAAGCTATGCAGAGAACGAGTATACTAGTGTTACCTATTGGTAATTATTTTAATCGGTTACCGATTGATGAGAAGTTTCTCGTTAAATAGGAACTAAATATCATGTTCTAATGAGATTCAGGACGTTAGCTGTTTGAACCTAACTCAATAAATAGCAGTTTCTAATATTTACAATTTCCTTCAGATTGAAGTGTAATTCGTTTTTGAATGTGTGACCAAAATAATTATAGTCCTCTCGTGCTGTAGGCAATACTACCCAAGTGCTGATAATATTGTAATATTTCGCTTTTAACCGACAAATACTTTTTAGGAACCCCTAGATTGACGAACAGACCTCAAGGAAACTCGGTGCTTCCAAAGAAATTGGACTTAACGGAGCTCATCACGGTCAAAGATGTTCTTTCACAATTGACATCTCTGAAATATGTGAGTGTTAATTCTGCTTTTCCGAAAACCTCGATTTGTTATAATCAGCTAATGTACTCGTATACAGGGTGTCACCCTTTCGGGCGCTCCACCGGCCAGGGTTCGATTTTACAACTAATTTGCGACTTTTTTGTATCGTGACTTTTTTTTAAACCCCTTAAAATCCGACTTTTTCCACTTGTAAGATATTTTTCGTATTTTTAACCTTACGCAATTAAAACAGCCATAACTAAAAATAAAACTAAATACAACCTTTTGAAGACGGCTCAAATGTTGAATAATGAGCCCGAATAGTAAAATCTCGAAAATGTACAGATTTTTCAAACGTTTGTAAGCCTAGCTGAAACTGCCGGTTAATTCCCCACTGTAACCCCAAAAGTTGACCCAATAACTCAGCTTTTCAACGGTACGGTCCATGTTTCCAATATTTGTATTAGTGGAGAAAACCACGCTCGAATGAGAGAAAACGTGTTTTTTTTTCAACGAAATCGACGGTTTGACGGAAAGATTCGGGGCTCTCCTTTCACTCTCCATCTAGCCCCGAATCCTTCCGTCAAATCGTTTATTTTTTTTGCAATCAAGCGCAGTTTTCTCCACTAATAAAAATATTGAAAACAATTCTGACCATCTTCTTCTCTTCTTCGTTCCTTCAGCTCCTGCAGGAGCATAGGGCCTGTACGAAAATCCGCCACCTCACTCTATCCTGACTCATCCTGACGACTTCGTTCCAAGTTTTTCCTACTTTTTCTATATCCTCCTCGATTGTTCTTCGCCACGTCTTCCTGGGACGTCCTGCTCTCCGCGCACCTTGAGGATTCCATGTCAGAACTACTTTTTCGATCGATCCATCTTGCTTTCGTAAGGTGTGGCCAATCCGCCTCCACTTTCGCTCTTTAATTTGGAGTTCGATGTGCTTTTGGATTATCTTTTTCAAAAGGTCGTCGTTTGAGATCGTGGCCGGCCAGAATACCCTAACGATTCTTCTCAAACATCGATTGACAAACACCTGGAGCTGCGATCCCAGCTTCTTGGTCATCTTCCAAGTCTCACTACCGTATAGCGATACGGATTTAACATTTGTGTTGAAGATGCGAAGCTTCACTCTTTCAGAGACTGTTCGGTTTCTCCAGGGTGGATACAACTGAACAAAGGCGCTGTTCCCATGCCTGAAATTAAAATTATTAAAGGAACCAAGACGAAAAACCGCCGGATTGACAAATTCTGACCATACCGTTGGAAATTTGAGTTTTTGGGTCAACTTTTGGTGTTATAGTGGGAAATTAACCGGCAGTTTCACTTAGGCTTACAAACGTTTAAAAAAACTATACGTTTCCGAGATTTTACTGTTCGGGCTCATTTTTCAACATTCGGGTCTATAACATTTGAATTTTAACTAACTGTAAGGCCGAAAATACGAAAAAAATCTTAAAAGTGGAAAAATTCGGATTTTAAGGGGGTTAAAAAAAAGTCAGGATACAAAAAAAGTCGCAAATTAGTTGTAAAATCGAACCCTGGCCGGTGAAGCGCCCGAAAGGGTGACACCCTGTATTTGCTTCCGAGTTTACACAGTTTGCGGGAACCTTTATGACATTCTACATAATTCATTCTTTGACAATTCCAGGACTACATTTCCTGTATAAAACGCACTTTTCGGTCATCAAGAGATCTTTCAGTTAGCAATGTTGGTTTACAGCCAATTCCTGATGATGTTTGTTCAACATTGACTCAATCCAGATAATTCTCAGGCTAACGTTCTAACATGCTAAATCACCATCACATAAATTCTACAGTCTTTAAGTCTAAATTGATCAGAATTACAAATATTAGAATTCAGACTGTTTGATTAAAAAAACTAACATTTTATTGAGTGCAACAATCTAGAAATGCTTACGATCAATAAAATTGTACCAACCTAAGATTTTGTTCGATTCTTTGTTTTGATTTTCATGTTGAAGATGTGCTTTGTTTTTAGGGGCTACGAATGAAACAAAAAGAATGGGACTTATCGAGAAGTCAGACTCCATTTTCGGAAGTTTCATCTATTGGTTAATGTTGCTAATGTCGGATATGTGGAAAAAAGTTTGCTACGTCTTCAAGTAATACATCATCAATATCCCCCAAGAATTGTTTGCTACGAACCAAATTTTTACTCAGTTCAACGACTCCTGTTATAAGTTGACTATTCAAATAATTCTAACAAGTTACCCACAGTGCGCAGATTAAAACTATGTAGCTGGCACAATTGGAAAAACGAAGAGTAAACGTTTTATATATATATTTATTGATATATATGAATATCTATTCTTATGTATATCAATTCTGCAGAAAGATGATTCTCTTGAGGCCGGCGTGGACGGTTTTTGGCTCCAGAAGCCCAACTTGGTTTCGTTGAAATTTGGACGCTTTGGTCTCGAAGCCCAACTTGGTTCCCATCTCCGAAAGTGAATATTCGTGGTAGAAGCTTGTGTAATTAAATATTTACAAAAGTTGATACTTACATTTGTAAGGGCTCAAAACTTCAAAACCAGCAATTCGTGGTACACTTCCTCAATTACATCTGGCTCCAACATTGGAATACCTTGGTAAGTGATTCCACTAAAAGAGGCGAAATTGTTTCTCTTTTATTTGTCTTTGAGATTATTAGTAGTATTGCGACGGGAAAAAAAACATTGGGTAGATAACCATGTATCCCAGTCTATCAATGTTTTTATTTTCAAATTAGACGATTAGCAAGGCTTGGAAAAATAGCGGATTAGCCTTAATGTCATTCCCCTGGCATGTCCGCTTCCCTAGGTGCACTACTTCTCCAAGTAACCACAGTCGTTCAGTTTGAGATTCCAGGAAACTACAAATGCTCACATACTCATCAAGTGGTCTGCTATGGACACCTTTGTCGTCTAAATTTTAGGTCCATAGTTTGTGAACGTATGCATCAGGAATAGTGTGTCTCACAGGTTTAGAGTCATTCCTCTGTATATTCTTGCAAATCCAGTAGAGCGGAGAGTACTACTGTTAGAAACATTTAAATAAAGAGATTTGTAGCTCTGCTACTCATGAACTACACACAACTTCGATCCAAGGTGTTTGCAGAACGTTGATATTAAAATCACCAGTTATAACCACTGAGGTGGTTTAACAAGACGTGAATAGTTACGATGAACTTATCAAATGCTCCATTTGGTGAGCGGTGAATCACCACCTCGATTAATCCTGTGTCTACCAATTTTAATTATGCAATCTCTCAATTAGTCTTGACTGACATATTGATGATACTGAGGGTGACTGCGTTCACATTCTGACGAGTACTAGAAGTACTCCCCCATGGCGGTTTCCTTCCATACAAAACTCAGTTACCGGTTAGTAGTAATCGAGGACATAGAGGGCACCTCATCCTTCACCAGCCGATGTTCGCTTAGCGCAATTACCAAAGGAAGTGATATCGAGTTTACAAAACACTCGAGCTCGTTCAACTTATTTCTGAAAGAGCCAACATTTAACCTTTCTTATCGCCTCGTTCCGTTGACTTCCATTCATTTTCTTTTACATCGTCGATGAGGACAAGAGTGTTACTGACTTCTCGTTGTAGCCGAGGGAAGTACTTTTCTTTGTGTTGTTCAGGGCAATGAGAGAGCATCGTGTTCATTTCCATCTTCTTGCCTTTACATGTCGGCTCCCCCGAAAAAACCTGTTCGTTGACCATTCCTGACGATTACTCCCAATAACTGGTATCGGTTTAAGTGATTCATGAATCTCATTTACGTCTACCCTTAGGCCAGGGATCGCTTCGGGAGATCACATTTAGCATCGTACAAAGTTTGCTTATATATTGGCAAAAAAACCAGCAAAAATCACTTTTTTAAACGTTTTGTCAAAATTTTGTTGGAAAACCTCAAATTCGGATTCAGCACCCCAAAAAAACATAAGGAATCGAAGAAAACAGAAACCCCCCAAAACTTTCCTGAAAGGGTCCGTTTTGAACATACCTACGAGTATTTTGACTGGACTATCGACCTCGTGCATCTCCGAGACGCGGACCAAAGAGACCACTTAATTACCTCACATATGACTTTTCGGGACCAAGTTGGGCGACGCCCCTTGAGGCAAATCAAATCATTGAAAATCCTTGAAAAGAGAGAGGTTTTTGGACTGGGTTTTATATGAAAATCTCTGCTAATCCCTCTTGCTCCTTTAGTCTTGATATTAGTTGAACATGAGAAGATGTAGCATTACAGCCTACTTCAGGGAAATTGGGACAACAAACTGCAGCCTATCAATCCAAATACTATACAATGTTTATGCAGAAGAACCATAATTTCTTATTTCGAATGAGAATCTGGCGTTTCTTTGTTTTTACAATACCTAAGTCAAAAGATAAAAGTGTGATAAATAAGATAAAATAAAGATATCATTGAAGAAGATTTTTTTTAATAGAGTGATGTGATTTTGGTACAGTTGTATAGGTGAAATATATAGCTTAACTTAAGTGTTGTCTAATTCAGATTTTTTTGTTATCCCCATTTATTTCATTACTTCTGTTTGCTGGCCTGGAGAAGGTTGGCGTAAGAAAATGCTGTCTTGAGAACCTGAAATAAAAGAATGGTTCCTGTGAATGATTGTTGAGGACTGTTTTCAACCAGACAACATGAGAACATTGTCAGTACTTTTAGTCTAATATATGAGGTATTTAAAAACGTCCATTAAATATTTCTTTTAAACATGTTAGGCTGTAAATAAGGGGGTCGCTGACACCCATTTTTAGAGTAATCTTTGCAGGTTTGTCTTATCTGATCCCCATGGAAAGGTTTTTGTTTTCAGACGGTAGTACATGTTATTTGTTGTTTAAATATAGATTTGCGTTAAGTGTATAAATGTTCAAAATTTCAAAAGCTGGGAAACCTCTGATCTAGTGCTGCTATTGTGATGCCACGAACAAGTTGAAGAGTGAAGTTGGATTAAGTGTGGCGATCTCAGACACTCAAATGGCAGTCATCGACACCCCTGATGCTGAAAGAAAAAAATTTAACTCTGGAAGGAAAAATTGAACTTTAGCAGGAAAAACTCACTTCTAAGAATGTGTTGCGATTGATTTGTGAAAATCCTCCTGCTGTGAGTTGACAGGGTCTAGTGCACCTCATGGCAAGCATTCGATAATAAATAAGAAGTTCATTGCTGAAGTGGTACCATTCTGTGTTATAAAGATCCATTGGTAAACTGGAACTCTAAAACGAAAGTCACAGTCATACAGTGAGATTTCATGTGACAATTTTGTCAAAAATATACTTTAGTACAATTATTATCCACGTACCGTGTTGGAGAATCCGTTGTAATAACGAGCAAGTTAATGCAATTGTAGTTATAATGTAGTTTTAATGTATTAATTTTATTATTAATTATTTATATATATTATTATATATATTTATTATTATTAATTATTGTATTATGTTTTAATTGTATTGTAGTTGTAATTTAGATAATTTAACCAGCAAGTCGAGTACTGGAGGCGAGGGCTTTCGATGTAATGGCATCATCTTCAGACCGTTGAGAAACTACTAAAGTTTGTCAGTCCGTCGTTCTATTTATACAGTCTGGGTGAAAGGATCAGAAAGGAAGGGGGAGGGGGCACGTGGTGAAAGGATGTTTGTCTGTCATGTCATGTGAAAGAGAGAGAGATAAAATTAATCCTTATTGCACATTCACCACGTAGAATAGGTTCATGAAACTAAGGAAATTTCCGCGGACGGTGGATGGACGGCCAAACTTTTATTCGATTTTTGGATTCTACTTACCTTGAAACTCCAACTATTCAAAAAATATAAAAAATTAAAATAAAAAATAAACAATAAAAACTGAAAAAGAAATAGATAATACCTAAGTTAGAAGTAGATATAAGTAAATAATTTAGCAATAAGTTAATTATGTAAGCTCGTTTATAATATGTTCATAGTTTAGAATAGAAGACCACGTGGTGAATGAACAATTAGCTAACTAGCATTTGACATGACAAACAACCTTTCACCACGTGGTCTCGTTACCACGTGGCCCCCCTCCTTTTCTTTTTGATCCTTTCACCTCCCTTTCACCCAGACTATATAAATAGAACGCCGGCCCGACAAACTTTAGTACTCTCTCAACGGCCTGAAGATGATGTCCTTACATCGAAAGCGCTCGCCTCCTGTGCTCGACTTGCTGGTTACGACGGATTCTCCCATACGGTAAATAGGAGATAATAATTGTATTCTTAGAACTAGCGGAACTGACCCCATTTATTTAATATACTCTAGTGTTTATAATATAATACGTTCAATAAAATGAGTACAAATAATATGGTTAATTCGTATATAAATATTTTCAAGATTAAAAAAAAGTTCTCCAAAATCAAAATTTCCACTCGTGTTTTAAATTTTGGACCTCCCTGAACAATGTTTGATTTGTTTATGTCTGTCTATCATGAAATACTTGTATCGGGAAAAACTATAAGAAGTTATTGTCCAATTGTGATGACATTCGGGTACTTAGGGATTGATGATTTGAGAATTCAAATATCTAAGCTATCGGATTATGAATGCGAGGAAACTATGGCCTCACCCACTTGGCAGACCTTTTTTTTCTGAAATTAACGTCGATTAATTATACCCTAGTAAATTTGACAAAAATCTTTGAAGTTTGAGCACATTTCTTGGCCAACGTAGACGTAACATTTCACAATCCAGTTACTGACTGGTCTTCAAAATATGATTGTAACATGAATTAAAATATGATTCGAGCAATTGATGCTTATGAAAATCTGGTAGAAAATTTAGCCCTTAAACTTAGGTACATTTTGGTATCAAGCATAATGGGATTATTGGTATTTTCCAAAGCCAATCGAACAATGATCTTTTGAAATTTGGATGAAGGAGTAAGAGTGGTGTTCACACCATTTCACACCACTAAGAAGTGATTCTTACGATAGGTATGATCGACAGAAACCTGCTGAAGATGGAGTAAATCACTGCAAAGCACTCCTATGTTGAAATATATTTCCTGCGGTCTACCAAGGTAGCAAAAACATTGTTTTAACTCTTCAAGTTCAAAAAATGCTACAAAATGTTTACCAGTGTTCTACGTTTCAGACCTTACTGAACAATTTTGGTTTCGTGTCTGTCTATCGGTCGGTCTATGTGTCCGCAAATCCTTGTAACGGGCAAAACTATACGAATTTATTGTCCGATTTTGATGACATTTTCAGGGATTGTGCGGGTTGGACGGGTAGATGGTCCCCCATGAAAATCATCACCCCGATCGATATTAGCCTCTGTGCATGCCTAACCGCTAAACACACGTAACGTCCATAACATCCTCATTTCCCATCCAAATTCCACGATATTTTCCGAAATTCTGTGTTTGGGACTCCAGATGGTTCCTTATCAATTACATTGTGATCGTATCATTATTAGCCATTGTCAACGTAAAATTCGTGATAAGCCAAACTCCTAGTTTCAATTTGATTTAGATGGGATTTTCAAGAGTTGTGTGGTTGAAATCATAGATGGTTCCCTATAAATTTTATCGCCATGAGATTGATTTTTCGAGGGTAACCACTAGGTGTCCATTAGAACATCTACACAGTCAGGTTATGGATCCATTTTTCAGTTCATTTTGATTTACTTCTTCGTCATTTTGGATTTTGTGCGTTATTCTGAGGCTGTACACACCAACCAAACTGCAAATTTAAATTATATATCACATGTTTTTCCTTGTCTTCAGGATTTTCCAAAAAATTAATACTAACCAGTGTTGTCAGATCAATACTGGTGTAGTTGTTATTGTTATTGAGGGTGCCTTACCATTCCAGCGATATGTTCTCCGTACATGCACACTAAGAAGGTGGCCACCAACTCACTCGTGATGAAAAATACGAATGTAGCCTTGGAAATCAGGGAGACATCCTAGAAAAAATCGGACATGAAAACAACCTCACATGGTTCGACACGTGACAAAATGTTACTTTCGGTCGATTACTGCCTCATCACATCATACCTGTGATCAGCCGGAAGATGGCGAAAGAGGTGAACTATTATTAATTTATTGGATTCAAAAACGGCCTACAAACAGCTTGTTGTAGCAAAATAATCATAACAATAATAAATACAATTGTGGATATCTACTATATCTTATAATCGTCTAGGAAACTATGCCATTGTTTCGCAAACATCACGATGTGATATCGGTGTGGTTGTTCATGCGACACTAAGTAACAAGCAGATACCCAGAAAGATATATAATCGACAATTATAAGCAAGAAATTTGTGATTCGCGTAACTAGTTAACATTAGCGTAACAATTGGAACAACCAAGATAGGGAAGACCGTTATTAGCAGAAATCATTAGCTTATTATGAGATAGTAAAGTAAACTTGATTCGTGCGGTCCACCGTCCTCTGTAAAAAGTAAATTTGAAATCAAGAAAACGAAAAGAACCTTTTGTAGACATTTGTCTTAATAGAGTTCCAAATGGATTGATTCATAAGCAATTTAAGGTGGCCCGATATCCAGTCAATTTATAAGTCTAATTAATAATAGAGTTATGCAAATCATAGAGGTAATTTCTATTACTGGTTTTTTCAATCTTCAAGAGAAATTCACCCATCACGACATATTATGTACAACTTGAGATCAAACTGCCGAGCCCGATTATTTAACCGGGTTTTTTTTGTTCCATGTTCACAACATTTTCCTTGAATGATTCAAAATACATCGGAAAAGAAACAATAAACATGTGCGCTGGGATAAAAATTGTTTTTCATGAATACGTAAAACGAGGAAATCTTACATCAGCTGCGAAGAGAACTGCTGACATGCACAGCAAAAAGGTCAAACTTCCAATCAAGTAGAAGAGTGAAAGGTAGTTGATCGATTTAAAGTCATCAAAAATTCTGGAAAAAATAAATATTTATTGGATTTGTAAGTATCTGCTATTAGAGATATCAAATTTACCTACATTATTGATAATTTTTGTATTGATGGATAACTTACATTTTATTATTTATTATTATTATTTCCATACCCACGAATTCATATACTTTTTTTGCGAACTTGGTAGGTTTTTTTTTCAGTCAGTTATAATTTTAATTTATAAATTCGTAAAGAATTTATCGAGTGAATCAAATCAAAACCGTCTTTGAGTTTTAACTCTTCCGGTCTTTGAATTTCAAAGGTTTGCTTGTTGTAAGTGAGTAATTATTAGTGATGATTCTGAAGTGAAGTCAACAACTATACAACGGAAAATAAGCAATTGACTTGATTTATCACTTTACTCCTCGCATATGGTTGCTCATTCTGTAACAATCGGTAGGCACCCATCCAATCCGGTTATACTTGATAATTAATTATATAATACGAGTACATTAGGCCCTTGTTAAGGGTTTTTATATCCGATTCTTCAACAACATCGTTCCTCTCACCTACTTATTAGTTGATGGTGTTTGATGGAATGTTTAATGCAGATGTGAAGAGCTCTTCGAAAGTCTTTGTTATTATTGGTTGCAGGATCCTCATGATTGATTGAGGCGATAAAAGCTGCACGGATTTTAATGCGCTTCAAAGACAGTTTGAGTTTATCCAGTTGCACAACCACAGATTCAGCCGTGGAGACGAACATCAGCACAAATCCGAATACCACATCTGTAATAGGAAACTCACGAGTTGGTAAAAATAATAATTTGAACCCGTCAAATTGTAGTTTGCAGAGAGAATCAGTAGGTATTATTGATTTGAGAGTCTTTGAAATATAAAATACGGGTGTTGTAGATAAGAGTATCCTTGTTTTTGAAAAAGAACCTAAGAAGAGTTGTAGATGAAGGTAGATTGTAGATTGTAGATGAATACGCGGATCAGGGTGATGGAAGCCCAAAGCGCTGAAGCCTAGTGGCTTATTGTGCTACTCCGCGGATTCTGTTCCTAGTCAAAGAGTCCTAGCCCTTTGGTAAGGGCCAGTAGCGGTTTGGCTTGGTTTGTGCTGGGAAAAGCCTCCATGGGTGTAGGTGACCCGAGGAGGTGAAACCTGCGATTTGAAAGCATTTCGCAGTCAAATATTATGTGGGAGGCTTTTTCTTCGGCCTCTCCACACAGCCTGCAGAAGGTTGTATTTTGATTTACCCCAATGCGGTTGAGATGTAATCGGAGTGGAGTGAAGCCTTTTACCAGGCCGACCATCAACCTAACTTCCCTGCAGCTTGGCCGCATCAGCTCTTTTGTGGCGCTGGTGTTGGGTTTGGCCACCATGCGCTTACTTAGAGCATGTCCTCTTAGGTTTGACCATCTACTAGTGGTTTCATTAGTGACCCACCGGTTTATGGTCGCCCTAAAGGAAGATTTCTGAATGCCGATGGCTGGCTCTGGACCAATGAACGGGGTTAGTGAGCCCCTTCTGGCCAGCGCATCTGCTTTCTCATTTCCCATTACTCCGCTATGTCCTGCCACCCACTCCAGAGAAACCCTGTTGTGTTGCGATAGATAAAGGTACTATTTGGTTCCTTCATTGATATCCTGTAAAGCTTGGCACCTCGAAAGGCATTAATTTTATGCATCCATCTCTACCATTAATATTAGGATGAAGGCCTATTTGGGAAATACACAACCAGGATTAAATTTCGGATACTTCAGAAATTACAGTACAGCGTGACAACCGCTTGTATAATTGTTCACAACTGAGAATCAACCAATCAATGGCCACCATTCTTGATTTCTCTTCGTAAACATTCAACCTTCTGGATTCAAGATCTTTGGTCCTCCATCACTACCAACGCCTCTACGCGCCTCTCTTTTGATTCCAGCACAGGCTGGGTCATACCCAGAGCCATGAGGAGATTGTGAGGCCTGGTCCATTCCATCACTAAATGGAATGAAAAAAGAGAAAACGAGGAGGAAGCGACAAAAAAAAAAGTTTTAAAATCGCAGCAAATTATTCCACAAAGGTTTATTATTTTCCTGTGTAGATCACCCGTCTGCAAAGAAAACAGCTTTGCTATTGTCACTACATACCTACTACTCATACCTACTTCACAATCCACAATCAATTTTATTTGGAGGAAATAAACGCTTCACTCAATTACAAGAAACAGGGAGTTGGGGTTCCTCCATATGGAAATTTTAATACTGGTTGCTAAGGACGCAAAACTGAGTACAACTCAAAGAAGCGAACAGCGATATCATTTTGCGTAGATAAAATTTCAACGGAGATTAGGCCTCTTTTGCTATTCACACTCGTGTTTCTGATTTATCGTAAGTCCACCCTTGAGTTCTCGTTGGGAGCCAATGGTTTATTCTACAGAGCTCCGGGTGGTTTCTAAGAATTCAATACTATTCCAAATTGGTGAAAAAACAATACCTTTATTTTGAGAGTTTTCGAGCTAGGGCACTTTTGAACATTTCAACTCTCATTTTTCACCCCTTGGAAGTGACTGACATCAACCTAAAGCTTCGGGGCACAACTAGACCCCCAAATAGAGCATATGGCAAATTTTAATCAAAGTCGGTCTACGGTAACTAAGAAAAGTGCCGCGTAGGGGGGATGGAATTTCCCATATTTCTCTGGCAATTATTGTTCGATTTTGATGATCCTAGCAGCAATCTTTTAGTTATTCAATTCCCTGCACCCATGCACTAATGAATTTCGAAAATCCTTGAACATTTCCAATTTAGGTACAACTTTTAAAGTTTGAGCTCCTGCAATTTAGGGAAATACTTTCTCGGAACGAGGAACGAACGGCGATTGACTGAGACCCCCTTAACCAACAATTTTTTTGGTGCGGAGGGGGGGGGGGGGGCTTAACTTTTTTTATTGGTCGGATCTAAACGTTCATTATTGAAAATAATAAAGCTAAAACAAAATCAGTTGAGAGAACCAACGAACATAATAACGTATTGTTAATTATAATTTATGAATTAAAAGGGAATCTCATTTTGTGAAAATGACATGTAGAAATCAAGAGCTTTAAACAGTTTAAAGAACTACAATAAATTTCCACCAGAGAGATGTAATCCCTCCTGCCCCTATGAAAAAAACACGGTTTGGTGCCTGACTACAGCAGTCAATTAAAAAAAAAAAATGTTTCAAAAGAGTATAGCTCAGGGATAACGGTAATCGGGTCTGTTCGTCGAGAAAATGTTTAAAAGAAATTAGGGAAGCTAATAAAAGTTGAAGATTTGAACGATGGCAGCAGTGTATGACGTAGGAAGTTGAGTGACGTATTAAGTTGCTCGCCTTGAAAAATTAACTTTGAAAAAAGTATAGAGATAAACCATAGAGAGAAGAGATAAACCACTTTTCGAGTAAAGTAACGTTATCTGAAATGCGAATCTCTTGGATACTACAAATTATACTATACACACGCCCGCGGAGTAAGTTTGTGTGCGTTCAGCGAGGTCCGCCTTTTTTTCAAACGTGTGATCTCTTTAATTAATTTTTCATCCACATGTTATTGTACTCGTAACATCGGGCAAAAAGTTGGAGTATATAGATTTTTATTAGTGCTGAATCCAAATTTGAGGTGAAAAACCTGAATCCCCCATTGGTCCACCACTAAGCAACAACTAGCCCCTCTTGGTCTTCAGCAATTTTGACCAGTATTGCAAAGGAAATTTAGAAGGTTCTTCTGCATCAATTTTTTCAAAGCAACAGGTCAAACACATTGGAATGCCCAATCAATCAAAATTGAACCTCAAAGTAACTGCTGGGTAGGTACATGAATCCACCTCATTAAGAAAGATCGTCCGTTACACTCTTTTAACAGATAATGTGACTGAGGGAATCGTCTAGTTTTAGTTCCTGAAAGGTGGATTTTGTTATGAAAAGGTTACAATAGATATTTACATACAATTAATCTACATGGATTTCTACGCGAAGATCGACCCACATGAAGCTCGGTTGGGTGCTATCTTGAGGTAATGAGATTGGGATTGTGGTCCAAGAAAACAATTTACCCCTTTCATCAGGCTTTAGGCCAGTTTACTACCCTTATAAGAGTCAGAGAAGGTGGCTCAATGAGAATACACATGCCTATCCCACCTCCAGTCGGTAATGTTTGTGCTTAATTACAAATTCTGTGATAGGCAGTAAATTAGCCAAAAACTTGTTGAAAGACGTGAATAATTCACGTCTTTCAACAAGTTTTTGGCTAATTTACTGCCTATCACAGAATTTGTAATTAAGCATTAAGAATAATTATTATTCTCATCACTCTCAAACCCAATCTCATTGACATCATTTTTCACAAAGTAGGTCAAAAACATTTAGATTGAATCAAAAACAGTGAAACTATGAAATTTTGGTACAATTTTACAATTCGCTCGCTTTGATCTCTACGTGAGCCTTGAGACTACATATAGCGTTATCGTCACGTTCGGGCGTGAATCATGAGGTGATATAAGTTCAAGACATGTATTTCCCAGCATCAGTCGATCCTGCCGGTTCTCTGTCTCCGCAAGTAAGTGACAATTTCCAATGCATTCAATAAAAGTTCCACCAATATCATGGTATGAATAATAATACTTACAAAAATATTATCTCGTATAATACAATCATCAGCGTTTTTTGATCATCACCGTATGATTCTTCCATATCTTGAAAAAGTGGAGAACATTTAGCAGAGATGCTGTTCAAACCCATTTTAAGATTGCGTGTGATAAAATTAGTTTAATGCTGATTCCAAATTCTTCAAGTACTCCTAACCTCCAACATGAATTGGAGAAAAAGAGGACAAATCTATTGAATACCACCTAATAATCTGAAGAATAATTATTTCAAATAGGCACTTACTTCCCTTTCGGTTGCAATCTAAATCCAAAATAAATGGGTAGTGTAAACCTATTCCTCTCTAAGGGTCACTGGATTCTCTGGGTTGATTACTGAGTGGAATCATTCTGATACTTTCACGCGATGATCCGAAGTCGATGTATTTTTTTTCTGATAAAATAATTTATTGCACCAAGTTATACTTATTAGCAACATTCGTTTGATATAAATACATGATTAAATTACAAGAACTACTTAGATACTTCACTAAGTCTCTCTTCATTTGAAAGCTAGAGTGACATTCGACACACCCGAGCCGTGTCGTTTACTTCCACAGGGTTTAGTCTTCTTGAGGCGTCTGAATAGGTCGTCAATTTCGAGCAACTGTACTGCTTCTTCAATAACGTGCAATTGAAGCCTCTTGCTCTGGCTAGCTTTTTGATGATTTTGTTCATGGTTGGAATGCGAAGTTCTGTGTGCAGTCGGACATTTCTGGTGTACCGGTACGCATTGATGCAACATCGCAGCACATTATTTTGAAACCGCTGTATTATATCTCGGTTACTTTGAGCAGTGCAGCCCCACCATAAGTCCTACTGCACACCATAAGTCCAAACAGGCTTAAGGACATGGTTGTACAAGGTTAATTTATTCTGGATCGATATTTTGGAGTGTCGAGCCATCAACCAGTACATTTTCCTGAATTTGAGCCTAAGTTCTCCCTTCTTTTTCTTAACGTGAGATTTCCATCTCAATTTAGCATCTAGGGTGATTCCAAGATATTTGGCTTCGTTCGTGTATGGTACAGCTTTGCCGTTTAGATGAACTGGAATAATATTCCAATATTGAATAATATTTAATATATTAAATTCAAGCTTGCGGTTGGTAAAGTCGACTTGAACACATTTCGTTTCATTCAACCTGATCCTCCATGAAGTCGATATTTAAAGACTATTTTTTCCACCGAGTAATTGAGAAAACTTACCTAAAGTAACTTATTATTATTATTTATTTATTTATATTCCGAGCGTATTGGAGAAAACGCTGCAAATCATTGCTCAAAGGTTTATTATTTTCTGTATAGATCACCCTTCTGTATATACAGAAGAGGTAGATCACTGGTTCTCCATCAATAGCACCTACCACCATCTGTATTCTCCCTTGACCTCCCCTCTCAAATTTCAGCTTCCTGCGTTCAATAGGATCGAAAATGGCTTCGAAGCTCACTCAGCTGATCAGTTCTCTTCCAGGCGTCTCCAGCATTCAAGGAGATCTTCTTCACTCTTCAGATCACTGAATGATTTGCAGCGTTTTTTACCTACCAAAATTTTTTTACCAACTATTGGTAGGTACTAACTACCACACCATACTGCTTCACACCTTCACAATCAAGTTTATTAGAAAGAACTAAACGCTTCACACTCGATTCGAAAAATAGAAAATTCTTCATATGGAAATTTTATTACTGGTTACGCAGAAGACAAAACTGTATACAAATCGAAGAAATGAACAGCGATCGCATTTTAGTCCGATAAAATTTGAACGGAGATTAGACCTCTTTTGCGATTCACACTCATGATTCTGTTTTATCGAAGGAAAACCTTCAAGTACTCGTAGGGACCGAACGGTTTGTCCTACAGAGCTCCGGGTGGTCTCAAAAATTTTTAAAAATTCAATACTATTTAAAATTGGTGAAAAAACGATACCTTTATTTCGAGAGTTTTCGAGCTAGGGCACTCTTGAAAATTTCAACCCTTAATTTTCACCCCTTAGAAGTGACTGACATCAACCAAAAGCTTCGCGGCATAACTAGACCCCAAATGGAGCCCATATACCAAATTTGAACCAAATCGGTCCAGTGTTACCTACTAAGAAAAGTGCCGCGTACGGCGTATGGTGGACGGACGGAAATTTTTTTATTCGATTTTCGTATTCTACGTACCTTGAAACGTAAAACATCAAATTTTGAGGGGGGTTAAATTTTTTTTTTTCTTGCTCGATTCCTAAGGCTCATTATTGAAAATAATAAACCAAAAGAGGACAAATGTATTGAATACCTCCTAATAATATGAAGAATAATTATTTCAAACAGGTACCTACTTCCCTTTCGGTTGCATTCTAAATCCAAAATGTATGGGTAGTGTAAACCTACTCCTCTCTGAAGGTCACTGGGTTCTCTGGGTTCACCACTGAGTGGATTCATTCTAACGCTTTCACTCGATGATTCGAAGTCGATATTTAAAGACTTTATGTCCACCGAGTAATAGAGAAAACATAACTGGGGCAACTTATTATTATTATTAATTTTATTTTTAATCCGAGCGAAGAGATTGTGACCAAATAATCTTCGAGAACATCTCTAACCGGAATGCGAGTAGCTCTCCCTGACTTACGGACAATGCATTTTTAGCTGACATCTTGCGATTGGCTAAAAGAAAGAGAATTGATTCAAGTGATGAATTCATAGTAGAGCTTAAAGTTTTTATAGTCTAGTAACTTATTGTTTTGAAAAGCTTACTAGCTGTCATGAGAGTGTAGGCGTCTTGAAGAAAGTATCCGATGAAGTTCAGCCATGTATTTGACGAATCCCATGGGTAATAAATGAACGTGTTTTTAGCACTGAAATAATTAAGATAGCATAACACCACTGAGCATAATATAGAGGGTGTCCCCGAAAACGTCCCCCCCCCCCTGCTAAAATTGTCCAGGTAAAAATGCAATTTTCCTTTTTTTATAGTTCATTTTTCGTCGATAATTTGATAAAAATGCAGTAAAATAAAAAAAAAAAAAAAAAAAAATAACATCACCACGTGATTCAGCGTAAAAAAATACTAAAATATCATGTGTCACACTTAGGTACTTCGTACATGCACATTTTGACACAACCTTGCGGTTGCGCATCTTTGAGCGCGCACTGAGCGGGTTGCGCGCAACAAAAAAAAAAAAAAAAATCGGTTGAGGGGTGAAATGTTTGAAATTTTACGTAGAGTCCGAATCTGCAATAAAAAATGGGGGGTCTTATTTGAAAAAAACGAAGTTGGTGTGCTTTGCGCACGATTGCGCACCGTGTTCATATTTGAAATCCTTGAGAAAAATCATGAAGATTAAAAAAAAAAAAAAACTTTCACCACTACCTGGACGATTTTAGCAGGGGGTGGGGGGGAACGTTTTTGGGGACACCCTGTATATATTTTTTTGTAGTTTGCTGCACACGCCTATCATCATGCGCAGGTATAAATTTCTTTAATTTGCATCGTAACTTCTTTTCTTACCCATTCAATCCATGAGGCAGTTTTTTGCTCTTTATGTATTTTTTAAAATAGTATTGCAGAACCGGCCGGAGAATAGACACGCAAATCAAAGCTCCAATACATCCTGTAGGTATGAAGAAATCACGTAGTACTGAGAAATAATCATAATCTAATTGCCACTTACTAATACTGGGATTAGTAGTTGGAAGTACTCACCACCAACAAATACGTATTTGAGTACACTTTTTCTTTTTTCAGATTCTTTCAGATGTATTGCAAACTCCTTTTCCGTCCCAGGGTCAAGAGTACCTTCATAATTGTAGTATCCTCTTCCCATCGCTCTAAGTAAACATATTGTTTAGTAATGCATGCATTCAAGGGAACGTGTCTTTAGGTAAGTAGTTCAAATCTGCCAGTAAGCGATGACAATTCAAAGGTGAAATACCCCAAAACCCAAGAAATGCGTGGTTTTTGGAGTCTTAGCACCATGGTGGTACCACTGATTTAGTTCATGGTTGCACAAGCAATTATAGTTCATGAATCCAGAGATACATTAATTACGTCCCCTGAATATCAAAGCATGGGTTCAATTAGTAAACCTTGAATGGCACAGAAATAATGAAAAATAGAGTATTTTGTGAATATGATTTCCCACTCGCCCCCTCCCCATCATAATTTCGAGACTCTGTCAAAGTAATGCTGGAAAGTATGTGCCGAACAAAATAAGAATTGAAGACTAGGCTGCGTGCTATCGTCAGAGTGTCCATATTTTAAGTAACTAACACCCTATTTCTTCCCCTAAAACTCTAATTGTAAATTTGGCGACGTAGTGCACAACTAGATAGACTTTCTGCGACTAACGGAAAAAGAATTACAAAAATTGGTGGAAATTAATGCCTGGGCAGAGTACGCTCGATTAAGCTCGAAAACGTACGTTTTCTTAACCCCACTTTCAAAGGCAAATTTCAAAATTCCTTCGACGAAGTTCAAAACTAGATACAGTCGAACGAAAAAGAACCACGGGAATCGGTTGAACAATACAGGCCTCGGTAGAGTACAAATGATTCTGCCACTTACATCCATTCATACAAACATCTACGGGTTTTTAGGACGTCCCACAGTAAGACTTGGGCGTCCTTATGCGATCGATCTGGGGTGAAGTTGGACAACACTCAACAGAAAAAAAAATAACCACACAATAATCCGTTTTAGACCATTCTGAATCCAAATCCGCGAAAAAAACCATAGGTGTATGTCTGTGTGTGTGTGTGTGTGTGTGTGTATGTGTGTGTGTGTGTGTGTGACAAAATCTTGTGTCGTCTGCACAGCCCTTAGTTCTCAACCGATTTTCCTGGTTCTTTTTTTGTTCGACGCGGAAAACTATCTAGTTGTGCACTACGTCGCCGGAATTTCGAATTTTGCCTTTTAAGGGGAGGAAAGGGGGGGTTAATGCTGAAAAAACGTGCGTTTTTGGGCATAATTTTGTGTCGTCTGCCCAGGCCTTAGTTCTCAACCGATTTTCGTGGTTCATTTCTTCTTTGACGCGAAAAACTATCTACTTGTGCACTACGGCGTCGGAATTTTGAATTTTGCTTTTTTAGGGGAGGAAAGGGGGGGTTAATGCTTAAAAAACGTGCGTTTGCGGGGGCAATCTTGTAAAATCTACCCAGGCCTCAATTTCCAACCGATTTGCGTGTTTCTTTTTTTGTTTGACTCAAATAACTTCCGAGTAGTACATGATTTTACCAGAGTACCAAAATTTACAAGGGGAGGAGATGGGTGGGGGTATAATATTCACAAAATATCCGATTTTTCATTTTTCGGTTACTTTACTGCTTACTAATTGTACCCAACCTTTGAAATTGAGGAAAAATTCTCATTATACCTCTGGATTTTCATGAATTATTCTCTGTGCCACCATGGAACTAATAGTGGTGCCACCATGGTGCCAGGACACCATAAACCGCATATTTCGTGGGTGTTTTTTTTTTTTTTTTTTTGTGTTTCACCTTGAATACGGACGTTAACCTCGACGGACTGCCTATTAAAACTAATAGATGAAACTTCAATGTTAAGACGTATTTCCGCTTTGGTGCCAGACTGGCACCATTGGTGAGGGGAAGGGGGGGGGGAGGTGAACTCTAATTCGCATGTTGGGTATCGTAGATCATGGATTTTAAAATGCTCTACAGATTCGAGGCTCCCACGCCGCTAGAAATGTTATGGTGGATAAGAGTGAGGTGGGGGGGGGGGGTCACTATTTCTTGTCTAAAGTAATAAATAAATTACATCGAGTGAAACAGTTTTATCGCTTACCAACTGGTTAAACTGATCTAATACTTATCAAATGGGACGTCCCCTGGAATGCATGCATTACTAAACAATATGTTTTTTTGCAGATTCAAAATGGTCTAAAACGGATTTTTACGTGGTTACTTTTTTCTCCGTTGAGTGATGTCCTCCATCGCTCCAAATTAATCGCACAGTCTAGCTGTGGGACGTCTTAAAAACGCATATTCGTAACAACTTTCATTACAGAAGATTCGTGGTTTAAGAAACAGCTGCATCAATTAATACATTGTATAAGACTCTTAAGACTATAAGACGGAGGTAAGTACTTGATTCAAGTAGCGTATGAACTCACTCAAAAATATTGTCGAGTTTTTTTCGAACTGATAAGTACCGCATGGAAATCACGAATGCCAGTGAGAGTAAGATGATGAAATGAATGGTTTCAGAAACTACAACGTAATCATTTCTTCCAATGATCACGGCTGCGAGCAAGAGAGGTATGTGAACGGCTGTGGACATGAGAGAAATGAATTCTGAAAAACATCATTTTCAAAATCTTGAATCAACAGATAATCAGTAATCAATGCGGAAATCCAAATACCTAGCACTGTCTCCTAATTGCAAATCTTGCACCATGCCGGCTATCCATAGGAGGCAAAAGCCCCAAAAACCTATCCGTGACTTGTTGGGAAACATATTTATTTTCACAAGAAATATTCAGCTCAACACATTTCTATTATGGAACTAGGTTGACACTTGCTCTGCAAAAATCCACAATGACGTAGGTGAGACCTATGCCACGGGATTCCTCCCATATGCCCGCTCAGGAAACTGACAGGACCAATAACAGCTCGTCTTTGCTTCGGCCAGGAGCGGATAACAGTTCAATTAGTTGCTAATGTTAATATAGGGTGCCTACACTTAAGATGGGCATAACTTCAGAGTTCGATTCTTCAAGATATTTCCAACAAAAATTGTCTCTCAGCAATTTTTTTCTTAACCCACTCAAAATGCCCTCTTTTCACTTCGAAGTATTTTTTCGCGTTTTCCACCTTACGTCATTAAAATTGTCATAACACCTGTTATTTACCAAGTAAATTCAAATTTGAGGATATCGTTAGGAAGAACGTTATATTTCCAAGCTATCTAGCGCAAAACCAAAATCTTTCAGCGATAAACCATTGAAAAATCAAGTCGACTAGCAAATATGATCAGTATTCGAAATATGACTCATTTTAAATCGAAGTTTTCACTTTGAATCCTTGGCTATTTCGATAGGCGCTCTTTGAAAAAAAAAAACATGTTGAAATTATCAGCTTTTCAACGGTCAACCAATTTTTCTTTTTAAAATTTAAATTGGAAGGGTAAATCAAGTTTGAATGCCAAAAAACGTCAGTGTTACAAGAAGATCTAGTGTTATAAGCGGTTTATGGTCCTCCTCGATCTCAGGATGACTTGACGAGTTTGGTATCATTTCCTATGTAATTTTTTTTACAATAAAATTTTTTAATTTTTTATTTTTGCTGAATCCAATGGTGGTGCTTCAAAATAATTCTGACTACTAGAAAGTGGATTTTCCGAAGAAAACCGTCGTTTTTCGTACATAAAATACGAAGTTATACGAATTATGTATGAAGAACCAAGATTTTCTTCGAAAATCCAATTTTTAGCTGTCAGAGTTATTCGGAAGTATTACGATTGGATTCAGCGTAAAAAATTACATAGGAAATGATACCAAACTCGTCAAGTCATCTTGAGACCGAACACCTCGTAAAACACACTTTTTTTGGCATTCAAATTTGATTTACTCTTCCAATTTGAACTCTAAAATGAAAAATTGATAGACCGTTGGGAAGATGACAATTTGATGGTGAACATGTTTTTTCCGAAGAGCGCCCATCGAAATAGACAAGGATTTAAAGTGAAAACTTCGATTTAAAATTAGCCATATTTCGAGAAAAAAAATTGAAGTTTGTATCGACTTGATTTTTTAGAAATAGTTTGTCACTAAAATATTCTAGTTTTACATTAGGTAGCTCGGCAATGTAACACTCTTTTCAACTATATCCTCAAATTTTAATTTACTTGGAAAATAACAGGCGTTATGACAGTTTTAATGACGTAAGGTCGAAACCGCGAAAAAAGGCATTTTGAGTGGGTTAAGATAAAATTGCTAAGACTTTTTTTTGGACTTATCTTGTGGAATCAAACCCTGAAGTTATGACCATCTTAAGTGTAGACACCCTGTATATGCCCAAACCCCTGGGAGTCATTTCGAGGTGAGCGACCAGATGATCACCTCTTCAACCCGCCTTATCCCTAAGGGCCGGTTTCACCAATGCAGATTAACTATAGTTGTTGATCCCCAACGGAGGATAAAGGAACGCATTATCTCGGATCAACTAGGTCTTATCAATACTTAAAACCACGCTTCCTGGTTTCACATTAAAACGTGTTACCGTTGGTTAATCCACGCATGAAAATTTATTCATAAAACGGTCAGAATTCTGATTCGCAAATTTAATTTTAATCCTGGTTCCTGGATTGATCTACGCTGATGAAACCGGCCCATAAGAATAATGCTCCGTGAATAAATATGACTGCCTGGGAAAACTTCAAGGATGATGAATGTACATATGAAAGCGTTCTCCTCTTTACGTAGCCACAGCTCCCCGGCTTGACGATATTTAACTTAATACTTCATAATTAACTTTTAGGGATCATACGGATAGGGCTGTAGATAGTTCCCTATGAAGAGCATTGCTCCCAGACTGATAGTAGTCACTGTACATGAGTAAACGTCTATTTCCTTGTAACTGTCACAACTTCTAAATTTTCCCTCTGATTCCAATGAAATTTTCAGGGATCATGCGGGCAGAGTTACAGCCTCCAAATTGACAGTAGTCTCTGCGCATGCGCAAACGTAAAATCCTTGTAACAGCTATAACACCTTCATTGTTCATCCGAATTTGATGACATTTTGTAGGATTGTTCTAATTGGCGTGTAGACGATTCCCTACGAAAATCATGGCCTCCAGACTGGTAGTATCCACTGCGCATGTGCAAACGTGAATTCCTTGTAACAGCCATAACTTCTACATTTCTCATCCGATTTCGCCGAAATTTTCAAGGTTCATGCGGATTGGGGTGTAGATGGTCCCTTATGAGCCCGATTTTCGCTTCAATTTGAAGGATGGCTGGAAATGCTGATAAATGCCATGTTTAGTTTACATTCGGTTTTATGGTGTCTTGTTCGATTGAGGACGTCTCGAATAACTGTGGGATGTCCTAAAATGCGGCAAGTTACATCGAAATATTGGTTTGGAAAACTAGCTGCTTTATTAGATCATTATGGGATCTATAAGAAAAAAACATCAGTAAATTTGAGATGAACTGTTTTCAGTGGTAATAGTATTATTACTTTTTTGTATACCAGTATTACCTGTGAGGATAGCATGAAGAATGGAAATAGGCAAATATCCGGTGTACATTCCTCCAATAATGAGAAAAAGTCCATTGTTTTCGTCAATGCCTTTTCTGATGTACTCCTCTCTCATGAGTGACTCATTAGTGGTAGTGGATTTGGCTTTGAAACGACTGATGTCTCCACTCATTATCTTGAAGTTGTTCGAGCGACGTCCCAATAGTGACTAGTTTCGTTCGATCTTTTTGTGTGGGACTGTGAATTAATCAGCGAAAGTTCGTCGGACGTCTCCGTCGAGTTTAGTTAAATTTTTAATTTCTTGAACCGGTGTAGGTGCAAAACCTATTCGAAGCGGAATTTGAATGAGTCATGACAAGAATGGTGGATTTTGTGAGATATGACCGTGACTATCCAACGCCAAGAGACGAGTTCTAGTATCAATATTCATTCCATCGCCGATTCTTTGAACTCATATGGAAGGATGTGTCACGTTCAGAAAAGTACACATTCTAATTATTCATAGAAAGATAGGATCTAATTTTGAAGGGGATTCAGTTCTACTGAATGATGAAATAATGAGGCACAAAATTAATTGTACGAGTACTGGGGGAATATACGGAATTTCGTTCATCATGAACGGTTCATGAACCTACTTATCCAATAAGAGAGAGAAAAAACACTTTATTGAACATTGTAGAAGGAAAAAAGGAGGACAAGGACTCCAGTAGTTGTCTAAAGATCTAATATTTATTCATGGCATGCGATACGGATGGGGGTTCAGTGGATTTTTCTATGGAATAATCTGTGGATATCCAAATGGAAATCATGACTTTTAGGGTATTTTTTGGGCTGACTTAATCCAGAAATGACATCAAACCCATGGAAAAGTATGCTAAAAAATACCGTATAAATTAGCTATTGAAACAATCTACGAGTACTTAAGTCTCTTCATTATTTCTTGAGCATATTGTATTCAGCTTGATATTACACTAAGAAAACTTGAAATACTTTTCATTAAAATGCAGCCATTTTCATTTGGCGATTATGAGCGAGTTGGGGAGCTTATTTAATGTTGTTGTAAAAATATTTATCCATCTAGATGTTTAGTTTTGTACTATACTCAATAATTTTGTGCATAACCTTCATCATCGCAATCATTTTGTACATTTTCAACAACTTTGTTTCAGAAGCAACAAAAGCAAGATGGAACTCATTCCGCTAGTGTTGTGCGTCGTTATTTCTCTAGCCATTGGTGATGCTTTATCGGTGAGTCTTTTGATATTTGATCAGTATCATAGCTAGAACCTGAAAAACCTCCTTTCGAGAGGCAAAACAGAAAAGTGTATAGTGCACATGTAATTAAGAGCTCCTCACGATTTAGAGAATGAGAACATGAAGGTACTCTCAATTGTAGTAAATTTAAATGTTTTGGGAGAAACCTTGAAAAGAAAATGTTCCTAAAAATGTTAAACTAATGACGTTTTCAATGGTAATGTTTCACTTACAAGGAGAGTTGATGGGCGAGAATTCCGTTCGTGGGGGTTGGACGATATTATTAACAACATTATTCATTATGACTTTTTGGTGACGATAGAAATCATAGAATTTCCGTGGTCATGGTGAAATTTTTTGTGTGCTCATTATGGATGTTTTACCTCTTTATCGTTTTAATTTGCTAAAGAAGATGTACCTACAATAGGTATAAATATTGCGAGTTTTTTTTCTTCCAATTGGCTCAGACAATTTTGATGAATTCTCAAAATTTACCTAAAATTAGTGCAAACACTTAAAAAAATTCGCCATTTTTGGTCCATAAATACACGAAAACGAATTGTTATTAAGATACCCACAAATCATAAAACATAAAATATAGTTTGTCAATATTTCATACATACTTTTTTTTATCAATAATACCTTTGGAAAAAATATCCCAGCGTCTTAAATGGAAGTTTTAACAGTGGAAAATTAATAATTTTTGAAGATGTTAGGGTAAGAAATTTTTGAAGTGCAGCCTTTCGCTAGATGTTCAGAGTTTCGCATTTTTTAAACGGACTTCTAGTGAAATGGAAATGTTTGGTCCGAATTGCAAATCAGTGATCGTATTACTTGTCATGTATAAAATATTGAATAATATAAATCGAATTAGTAGGGCATATATAGTTCTAATTGAATCATTTCAACTAGTACGTGGGAATTCAAGCAACAAGGCAATCTTATCGGTCGAGCCCTACTTACGAATGTCACAAAGGCAACTAACAAGAGATCGAACAGACAGACTAAAATAGACTAAAGTTTTGTTTACATAGTTCTTATAACCTCATTTCTGCATGATGACAAATGAAAATGTTTTGATTTGCAGAAATTATTTAATCTCAAGATGTAGGTCAATGAATAAGGTTGTACGACTAGGAAAGTGGTGTACGAGTACGTATTTCCGTTATTCTATTACTTTTCATTGCTACCATGAATTATTCATTAATTGTTCTCTCAATGGCTAAATTGGTCTCTCTTTGTTGGCGAGAGGTAGAGATTATATCGAGTTCCAATTCCTGGTGGTAATAATAACAAAACGAGTTACAATGAGAACCAAGCTAATTAGTGAAGAAAAGTTATTCCTTATCGTAGTGGTCGTGGTTTTCCATTGGAAAATCAGTAGCGTTGTTCAACATAACTTGAAAGCCTAACGACGGTTTTTGAAGAGTTTTAATCTTTGAAAGAAGAAGAAACAAATTATTATATATTTGTTCCAAGCCAGCTGAACTCATGAACCAGTTCGGGGCAGTGGTTTTTCGGGGCATGTGAAAATTGCACATTTAATGTGTTCCAAGCGGTCGTATTCAAGTACCCAACTTTGACTTTCTACTCGGACTGTAAACTGAACCGTGTTTCAAGCCCGATGGGTTCATAAAATTTCTGCACCGAGTTCATGAAACTTCTGTGTACTATCTGAGGAGTAGGTGCAGCTCTGGGTTCGGTTACAGAAATTAACATCCATTTTTGTTTTTGGCGCAAAATTGGTGTTATTCGTTCTAAATCGTTGTTGTTTGTTCGTTCCAAGCGTTTTGTTCTGATTTTTGTCTCCATTTTTTCGAAAGTGTAGAACTTTCGACGAAAATAATGGATGTGAATAATTTAATTTATTCTTTATTACTCGATGAGGATAGCCTTCCTCTGTAACAAATCCTCAGGATAGAAGAGAATGAGGATGAGCTAGAGGAAATAGCTGCTGCGGTCGACGACCAGATTTGTAATGAAAATGAAGGTTATTTGAAACTACTGTCATTTTAGGGTATCTAAAAATATCGCCCAGAAAATCGCTCCTGATGACGAAATTCTTAACTACTCTTCGTGTTCCAAGCGATGAGTACACGAACTGAGAAATTTCTGCACCCGCTCTACACCTTCCCCCACTCCTCAATGAACTCACAAGAACCCGAACCTGCACTCGCATCTGCACTGCATCTTAAATCGCCCCGCTTGGAACAAACCTTATTTCGGAGAACATCTCCAAAATGCTCAAAAGGCTGTTCTATTACTTATTTTATAAGGATGTTTTTAGAACATATGAGCGTTTCACTGCAACTGCTAATGCTGAAAGCATTGTTGTTGTTTCGAGGGTTGATATTACACCGCATTTACGCACAAAACACACACCTGAAAAATGCAGTGAAGGTTGGAAGTGAACACAGGAGATTAACCTACCCGTTGAAGACTTGTGATCGATGTGTATACATCATGCAGTTGCAGAACCCACATCGCACATCATTGATGGGGTTCGCGGTGTTTGGGGCTCCCCACTCTATGCTATTCTCAAAAATGCCTCTCCTCAATGCAGCAATCCATTCGGTGTCGTATATGATTCCACAAACATTCCACCACAGCCTCTCGGGTGGTCCCGCAAGGCTTCCTGTCATGGCCACATAGCGATGTAAGCCCACCACACTCGCACAGTCCACAAGTGTGTCGTTCAATAAGTGGACCCCCCGATTCAGGAACACTCGTCCACATCAGCCTGCATCATGAGCTCGAAAGACTTACGGGAGATCAGAGATCTAGCTCTGTCTATAAAAGATGACACCGCTCGAAACACCGAGGAGACCAAAGAGATTCGATCCACCGTGAAACAGCTAAACGACTCAGTTGATTCTGCACGCCGTGATTTATTAGTTATGCAACGTGAAGTTTCTTTATTGAGACAGCAAAATAAGAATCTTCAAATTCAATTGGATAAACTCGAGAACAAAGAGCGTCGTACTGGAGAGACAAAAGAGCGTGCTGGCAACGTATTATTTAGTGTTCCTGAACAGGAGAACGAAAACCGCGATTTGGCATCTTTGATGAAGGAAGTGGCTGTGTTGAAACAGCAAGGGAGAGACCTTACCGAACAATTAGAGAAGTTAGAGAAATTAGAGAAAGAGCGTAAAGAACAAGATGGCAACGTGGGACCCAAAGTTTGTTCGGAGGGAGAAAGCACGGGAGGCATTACTTCAACGTCGTCTGTTGTCTCCACCAGCCGACACGCTAGGGTCGAGCAGCAGGTCTTTAAAAAGGGTGATCCCCCTCAACACCGGCATTCGAAGGTATTGTAATAATATTCATAAGAGTGATAATTGTGTAATCGTATAAAAGATTTTATATACGCTAAGCTTTGGGTTCGATTCAACAACTGAGTAAGCCAATCCAAAACGAGCTAAAAGACTCACAAACGAAACGTAGAAAAACGCAAAAAACTGCTGCATTTTAACCTGACAGTTTTTTTCTAAAAGTTTCAAAAATTCACTAAATTCCTGATGCAAAATTTTATCATTTTTCTAATGAGGAAAATCATTTAAATTTGAAATTAGGAATTAGCGCGTTTTGGAATTTGAGATCTTTTTTAACCAACGTCATAACCTTACATTCCTACATTCAGGAGACCATACCTACCTTACCTTACATTCAGGAGAGAAGGGTAGAAGAGTCTGAAAAAAAACCTACATTCAGGAGACCATACGTACCTTACCTTACATTCAGGAGAGAAGGGTAGAAGAGTCTGAAAAAATAACCTACATTCAGGAGACCATACCTACCTTACCTTACATTCAGGAGAGAAGGGTAGAAGAGTCTGAAAAAATGAGATTGAACGAAGTCACCTTTATTTTTAGCGCGTTTTGATTTTGAACTACACTCAGTAGCCATTGCCCTGAGGGCTTTTAGCGCGTTCTGCTCCAGGGATGTTTTACGCTCACTTTGGAATTGGAGTATTTATTTATTTATTTATTATCATACGGTAATTAATACCATTAATAACCTTAACTATTAATACCTGAGAATAACCCTTATTAGCGCATTTTGGAAAAGTGCTCATACTTTCTACTCGTTTTTTGATGGGTTTTGCCTCGTTTTGACATTGGAAACCATCACAAGGATGTGTCTGACGTCATTCTGAATCCAATGATACTTACCAATGACTCATTTTTTCAAAAAATCGATTTAGCTCGATTTGGAACTGGCCTACCTACTCAACCTATTCCCAACAACATTTTCATTTTTCTAACTCCCAAAGAAAGGGAAATCTAAGTATGATTATACCGTTGGAAAGAGCATTAGAAAAAAATTGCGTAGAGACCCTCCTTTGTTCATTCGCTTTGGGAGCTCAACTGTCAACTTCACAAGGTGTTTGGAATTAAATATAGTGTTAAGTAATGCATGCATTTCAGGGGACCTCCCATTGGGTAAGCGGTAGATCAATTTAAACCAGTTTGTAAGCGATAAAACTGTTTCACTCGATGTAATTTATTTATATTTCAGGCAAGAAATAATGGTCTCCCTCCCCCTTGCCATATCCACCATAACATTTTTAGTGACATGGGAGCTTCGAATTTGAAGAGCACTTAAAAATCCATGATCTACGATACCTTACATGCTAATTCGAGTTCCCCCCTCTCCCAACCATAAATGGCGCCAGTCTGGCACCAAAGCAATAATGTGTCGTAACGTTGAACGCTATTGTTAGTTTTGGTAGGCTGTCCTAAGAAGTTCACACCCGTATTCAAGGTGAAACACGAAAAAACCAACAAAACATGAGGTTAATGGTGCCCTGGAACCAAGGTGGAACCACTTTAGTTCCATGGTGGCACATAGAATAATTCATAAAAATCCGGAGGTATAATGAGAATTTGTCCTCAATTTTCAAAGCTTGGGTACAATTAGTAAGTTATAAAGGAACCGAAACATTGAAAAATTGGATATTTTGTAAATATTATCCCCACCACTCGTCCCCGAAATTTAGGCCTGGGTAGAATTTACAAGATTATGCCAATTCAAATTCCGCGACGTAGTGCACAACTAGATAGTTTTCCGCGTCGAATGAAAAAAGAAGTTTAATTTTCAGGGTACGTAGAATCCAAAAAATAAGAAAAATTTGTCCGACCGTACGCCGTACGCGGCACTTACCTCAGTTAGCATTGACCGATTTTGATGAAATTTGGTGTATGGGCTCCATTTGGGGTCTAGTAGTGCCCCGTTGATTTTGGTTGATGTAGGTCACTTCTAAGGCTTAATAAATAAAGGTTGAAATTTTAACAACGCCTTAACTCAAAAAATGTTGATATAGAGGTATCGTTTTTCCATCAATTTAAGATAGTATTGAATTTTTATAAATTTTAGAGACCACGTGGAGCCCTGTAGAAAAAACCGTTCGCTCCCTACGAGAACTTAAGGGTCGGACTTCACACGAGCGTGAATCGCAGAAGAGGTCTAATCTCCGTTAAAATTTTAGCTGACCGAAATGCAATTGATATTTTTTTCCATGTTGGTTGGTGGTAACAATGGCAAAGCCGTGTTCTTTTTATACGAGTGATCAATATAGAAAAATAATAAACAGAAAAATGAGAAAAATGACGTGGCATTAAATACCAAATTTGTAAAAAAATTACAAACTAAATTTTTGTAGGAAAAACTGCTTTTTTGGCATTCACCCTACTTTTTCTCTTATTTTTACTTCAAAAATTATTCTTGTGAGTATTTGGTGGAAAGCTGACGTTCTGAGGAAGCTTTTCTCTTGCCAGAAATAGTAGAAAAGTAGAAAGAAAGTGGTGATTTCAGTGAATGAGACAAATAAGGCGGAGTAAAAAAAGAGTGCTGAATGAAAAGTTGTTGCAATTAGTAGTAGAATCTATCCCTGAAGTATGCGAGTCGAGTCTGATACACCATGAAGTAATACATAATACCCGTGAAGTATAGAGAAATAATGTGAGCCTGTAGGATATATAGGTACTTCACCGTCCTCCTAAGATAAAGTAGCCTTGTAACCAGGTATGATGTTCGCCTACTTCAAACCACATTCAATAGTCGAAGGCTATGGGACCCATTTATTTTTCCTCTCAGCTGGAAGCAGCTTTTCAATGATGAATGTGTGACATACCAACGAATTAAGTTCTACAAGTCGGTATTTCAAATGATTTTTGGTACGATGTGTTTCTGATATACATATAATCTACATGATTGTATATACGTGCAAGTAGGTAACAGTAGTTACAATACAATACCAACTTGTTTTTGGATGTTCGTATACAGGATAAAGTTTGTGCAGAGGGGTCACCTGTAAGAATGTCTGCATCTTCCAATAAACCACAAGTTAGACCACCAGCCAAACAACCTCAGCGGAAGCCTCAACAACCAAATTCAAAGGTTTGGTACTTGTTGACGGATGAGAACTATTGTTGAGCTCTAGCATTCTAATTCACTTCGTAGATCGAGTCGTTTTTGAATAATACGTGACAAAAAGCGTACAACTTAAGCTTGTAGATTAAATTAATCGTATAACGATGACTTACAGCTCAGTATCAAGTTTCAATAATTTCAAATTTCTTTGACACTACATGGAGGGTCTTCAAACCCCACACTAAGCCAACTTACTGAAGGGAGCTGCTATTATCTCATGTCACAGTCTTCCGATAGAATCACTATCCAAATCTCTCCATCGAGTAGACTCAAACTGCAGCACGTAATTATTTACTGGTTGGATGTGAGTCTGTTGAAGAGATCGAATCCTGGCTTCATCAGCAGAGCTTTAAAATACGCTGATTTGAGGAGCAACCAAGAAAGGACCATCCAAGTTGTCTCATTAATTCTGTGCCTTGGTCTGACGAGCATTCTCGTATGTCGTTATTTAATCCAATTCGGATGGTCTTCGTTGATATTCAAATCTGAATTTCTGTTCAGCAGAGTTTTGAAAGCAGATGTCCGTACAAAATATTCGCTGTAGATACAGCTTCAAAGACTCTTCTGTTTTCATCTCTTCAACTCTTGGTTATACTCAATCCGTATATTTTTGCCTGATCTCAATTCAACCCTTATGAAGACTTGGAATCAACCAAGGAATAGACCAATAAACCAATTGAAACATCATATTCATTTGGTTGCTACGGTTATGAATTCATATCCATCCAGCAGATATGAAAAGATTCTGAAAACAGATCTATTCTTTAAACAAACCAATAGGCTTGGGGCAGTCTTGCTGACTGTTGAGCTATGAAATCATTGCCATCCAATACACTTGATTAAGTATGAAAAACAGAACTGATTTTGGCATCAATTAACTCTGAATAATTGCCACATTTCAATGAATAATAAATTTCTGTGTCTGAATAAACCTCTACCGACTGGTTTTTTTTTTTTTGTTACGGAAGTGGGGAAACTCTTTAAGAGCGAAGGGGAAGTCACCCCAACAGTGTTGGACTCCCCATGAATTGGGCCTACCAACTAAAACCCCTCCCTCTGTTTAGGACTCACCCCGGAACCACTTGTACAGTATTAGTTCAGGGTTAACCGACTGGTTAATAAACGATGTTGTGCTCAATATTATCTGGATAAATCATGCAAATAGTACTGAAATTGGATGGTTCTTGGAGTGCCACATAGTACGAGTATATTGTTCCTAGACGATATCTCATAAACGAGATGGGCTAGAGAAGTAGGACTAATGTTGAAACTATGTTCCTGCACAGGAGAAAAGAGATGGGGCTTCACCCTCTCACTCACCTTCACCCAGCACAAAGGGGTCACTATCTTCAAACGGTGCTCAACCGCAAAAGCCTCAAGTTCTGAAGAAGCAGGGTTCTTCCCCTCATCGGCCAAGCCAACAGGTGTTGTAATAATGGTAGAACTAAAAATTGAGTTACGAACTATTAACCATGATTTTCAATTTATTTAATTCGTGAGAAACGCAACCATGTAGAATACGATTCCTCTAGTAATTTCTTCTTTTATAATATCAAATTACTCTTACTGCATCAGGTAAAAGTCAATATTCAAGAGCTTTCCTGAATATGTTGATGTCACGAATTTTCCACATCCATATTTTAAACCGGCGAAGACTAGGTAGGTGGAATAATGAAAATAATTTTCAGAATTGTATGCGCTTCACTGTATGTTGTGTCCCCATTTATGTATGCATTATAATTAGGTAGTTGTAATTGAGGTCTGATAGACCTCCTTTGACGTCTTTATTAGTATTTAAGTGAAGAGATGCGCGATACATATTATTATGTAAGTACCGAACAAGTTGTTACAAGGTACAACATGTTATTCGATGTTCCTGAACAGGAAAAAGGGAAACTGGAAGAAGGGGCTTCAAACCCAAAGGAACCAGGCACCACCAACGAACAACAAGTTCCATTGGTCCAAGAGCCACAAGTTCTGCTAAAGGCTCCTCCTCCGCAAAAACCAAGCTCACAGCAGGTGTTTCATTCATTGAGTAGTTATGAAAGTGCAAAAGAATAGTTTTTCATCAGTACGTACATCGGATGAATAGCTGTAGGTACGAGATGTTGCAACGTGATAACGACGAGTTATTAAAATTTTCTGAACAGGGAAACCGAAACTCAAAAGAACTTAATAAGAAGCCTGTCACCTTCGACGATGTAAAAGATGAGCCATTGCCCACAAAGCCAAGTTCCACCAAGTTGAAGCCATTGCCCAAAGTTCCTGAGGCAGATGAACGACGGGAATCACAGGTGTACTTCATATTGACAGATGAAAACACGTTTGCTGTGTTGGAAGAAAATATCGATATCCTCATATATCGATAATATAGAACGAATAACAACAACTATCACTGACTACTAACCACTATCAACTAACAACCACCACTGATATGGAACATAGCTTTCAAATTCCCTATGATGACAGTGTTTAGCATTTATGATTTTAGCTGATCGGATTGTGATGAAATCGAAGAGCGAGTCTCTCGGAAACAATTCTCCAAATTTGAGCAAAATTGGCTTTAGCACAGCGCTAACCCTGAAAATTTCATTTTATTGACTACAGACAGTGAGCCAGACAAGGGATCTAAAAAACCCAAAATGAGAGTGAAAAAATATAGTTTTTGACGCACCATTTTTTTGACCGGCTACAAAAACATAACGCAAAAGTAACTGAAGTTGTCGATCCATATAAAACTATACAATATAATATTATTGCAGTAATCTCCATTACTTACATCCTGCTTAAATGTTGATACGGCTTTAATTTACATGGTAAATACCAATTTTGACAGACGGTTAGCAGTTCCTGATATTAAATACAGTATATTATATTAGCAATAAATAGAGTGGATGGCCTGATATTACAGTGGCAGATAAAACCTGTCGAGATTGTAATGATATTACATATCATCAGCTTTAACTTCGAACAAATACCAATTGTCATATATAGTTAGCATTTCCTGATACAACAGTGCCTAATGTTTATTGAATATGGCAATTTGATAACTTTCATCCATAACTTTGGAGCGTGGTAACAATATTGATGTTGTTTCATGTTTCTAAACAGGAAAGCGTTAGCTTGAATGAAAGGTTTTCACCCCCCAAGGGTTCTATCAGTTCCAACGAACCACAAGATGTTGAACCACAAGATGTTGAACCATGGCTCAAAAATCCTGCGTTCTCACAGGTGTTGTGCAGAATATTGTGCTTTTATGTTATATGGACGAATAATAGAATGTTGCAAGACAGTATAATGTGAGTCGTGAAAATGACGTGCATAACATAAGTGGGTGACACACATACAAAATAGGGTGCCGGACTATTGGTTGACCTGCTTAGATTTATCCCTTTTTATGGCGAAAATATTGATGTAAAATGCAATTTTTCAAACTTTTTAGAAACTTGTTTATTTAAGAATCTGCACAATTTCTAAGTATAGTAGATAGGACTTGTCATTCTATTTTTCTCCAAAAACATACCTAAATTTTCGTCCCCATCAATGATTGTCTATGTATCCGCTTTTCCTCGGTCTCTCCTGGATACAACCCCCCCCCCCCTCTCACCACCGTTTTGAGTTTTCAACCGGACATGAATTCTGTCCAGTACATTCCTTCAAGGAATGGAATCACCAGAATTACTTTAAAAGAATGTAGTGGTTTTTATGTTTTTTCAAGATAGAATAAATATTGAGGTAGACTGGCTCTGCCAAATATTTATTTGATATTATCAATAGTGCATGATGTTTGATAACATTCCGCACTAAATTTTTGACGACGATTGAGTAGTTGCAACAACCTAATGAGTTGGTACAAAAATTTTTGATTTTTTGTGTGTGCATAGTAACGCCAGGGCTGAACGAGTATAGTCATAGGTAATACAGATTAACGATGAGGCCTCAAAATCCCTCATTCTTCGGTCAACCTAACCATTCAACAGAATGACCGATGGAGTGTGTATAAAAGAATATTTCAGGGATAGAAATGCCAGGCTTGTTTGGATCAGGCGCAAATCGCGGCAGCTAGGAATGGGATAAAGTTCGGAGTGTGAACTGTTCAATCTGTTCCCGGATGAACTTGATATACTATGAACTTGATAGTAATGTTGCATAGATACTAGTTATTTTGTGGATGAATCAGACATCTGAAGTTATCTCTGATAGATCGTTACTAAGGAACAATCTTCCATCCATCCGTCAGTAAAAATGTTGCCGATAAAACATCAACAGATCACAGAACTGAGCAAGATCGTTACGGAACGTAGGAGTATGAATCAGTCCTTGACGTGACGGCTCACCTTCCGAACGTGGATACATTCCTAGGTGTTCTAAGTACTTCTGTTTGAACCAAGCCAGGGTCTTTACGAATTCGCTCATTAACTCATGCTGCACTGGTGGAGATTTTATTTCAAGTTTGGGAGAAGAGGAAATGTTAGTAGGCAGGACCAACCATAGGCTGGCACCCTATTACGTTAATAGTGTTAAAGACTGCCTGCAAGAGAGACAGTGAGAGAGAGAGAGAAGAATTATATGCACTTCATACTCGAATTATATACGCTTACAATTAATGGGTTAGGTACAATTTGTTACATATTATCCGAAAACACGAGCTTACTAAGAAAGCTAGGTGGTAAGAGCGAGAGTTCCCCAATGAGGAATTGTTTTCGAAGATAGAAAATATTTTTTTCTCATGTTTTGTAGTTCTGCCAGAACTTAGCATTATATGATTTCATTGTCACCAGACCTACCCAACTTTCTTTCATTAGCTACCTAATCAACAACGCACGGGTTAAACGAAATTGATATAGACCTGTGATCTCATCACAAACCAGTGTCCCATCTCAAGGCTGATTGTGGTCGATGTATTCTTTCCCTTGCCAATTTATCTCCATGTTTTTTGGTTTCTTTCATTTTAAACCATCTGGAGAGTTTTTTTTTTTGAAAATTTTTTTTGTAAGTACCCAATAAGTTCATGTTTTAATTTCAATCTGCATTCCAACTCCTAATCCTAAACGTTTTATTTGATGTCAAAAACGCTAGATTCGATATATTGGAGGTGGTTATGTGTGCTATTACCTTACCTACTGATTTCTCTTCGAGGACAACTCCCCATTGGTCAACCTCGCGGTATTCTGGTCATGATGTAGGTGTCTGTCAAAACAATGTACACCATGTGTTACCGATATTGTTTTGCAGAGCACCGACGTGTCCAGAAGGTTCGACACTCGAGATCCGTTAGCCATTGAACATAAATCTGGACCATTCGCCGCAACGTGCGTTGATGGCGTTTTGGAGTTATCTATTGACGGCAAAACGATCGATATTGAAAAAGCCAAATTACTATGCGAAGACACCAAAATGAAAGTTCTTCGACCTTTGGAGGTTCCGGATGCGAAAATATTGCTCCCAAAAAATAGAGATGCCATAATTCTCGAGTATAAAGGATTCCAATTTGAAACATTGGACAATGGAAAAGAGAAGGTTTTCACCACCAGGGGCAAATTATGAAATAAACGACAATCACTTGATTACAGACTTTTTTTCAACATGCATTATTATCATTGTGAATATGATAATATTATACAATATATAATATTATTATAAATACATTATAATATATTTTATACAATATACAATATATTATACAATATATAAATCGGATTCCTATCACCAATATACAATATATTATACAATATATAAATCGGATTCCTATCACCAAATCTTCTTTATTATTTTCCTAGAATGTACACTTGATGATTATACTTGCACTCTCGTTGCGCTCTGCACTTGTTTGCACCCCCCCATAAAAATTTGTTGGTTTACGTTTCAAGGTACGCAGAATCCGAAAATCGAATAAAAATTTGGCCCGCCGTTCGCCGTACGTGGCACTTTCGTTAATGCATTGACCGATTTTGATGAAATTTGGGAGGTGAGCTCCATTTGGGGTCTAGTTGTGCCCCGAAGCTTTTGGTTGATGTAGGTAACTTCTAAGGGTTGAAAAATAAGGGTCAAAATTTTGAAAACGCTCAAACTCAAAAGATTTTGATATAAAGGTATTATTTATCATCAATTTAAGATAACTTTGAATTTTTAGAAGTTTGAGAGACCACGCGGAGCCCTGTGGGACTCCCTACTAGAACTGAAGGGTTGGACTTACGATAAATCAGAAATGCGAGTGTGAATTATCAAAAGAGGCATAATCTCCGTTCAAATTTTAGGTGACCGAAATGCGATCGATGTATTTCTTCATGTTGGCTGGTGGTAACAATGGCAAAGCCTTGTTCTTTGGTACAACTTTGGTACTAATTAGGTTCAGAGGTGTTTGTTGTTGGGTACCTGATACCTCAATTATTTTGAATTAACACGTTCACTGCGTCTGGCCCAACGGTTGGGCCGCGACATTCTTACGCCAATGCGTCTGGCCCAGCATATGAGCCGGAGCGTCTCGAAAAACCTTGCTTTGGACTGATTTTTCTTGGAGCTCAATACGCTCCTAAATGGGGTTTCGCAGGTTTTTACTGATCACTATGACGTTTCCATCTTCTGGAGACCAAAGGTGACACCTCAGATGATTCAACACGATGTAATTGCCGCTAGAAGCCGTCTTTCAATCTTTACCATCCAACAGGTATAGTTACTCTGTTTTTCGATCATGGTCATTGTTTTCTCAACACTGTTAGTTCAGTATTTCGTTGTTCTACAACTTTTGAGTTCTACAACTACGGGACCAAAAAAATCGACTCAAAGTAAGTCCAAGGTGCCGAATCTGTTTTCAGGAGAAAAATCTTAGGGACCGAACGGTTGGTCCTACAGAGCTCTGAGTGGTCCCATTCGGTTCCATAAATTTATTACTATACCAAATTAATTAAAAAAAGTCTGCCAAGTGGGTGTGGTACATAGCTTCCTCGTATCCATAACCCGATTATATAGATGATCCGATGCATAGAAGTTATTATCAAAACACCAATCTCTAAGTGCTTCCTATACCCTCGTAGGGGAACGTCTACACACTAATCTGGACAATCCCAGAAAATTTCATCAAATTCGGAAGAAAACTGTAAGTGAGTAGGTAGTGATCGGATCAAAATATTTCCTAGCTTGGCTGGGAGTCAAACCCGGGACTGCTAGATGGGAGTCCTATGCGCTACCTCTGAACTATTGGGGACTGGTGATGGAATGTACAGGATTTGAGATAGTCACGTCACTCATCTGAAATTACGCGGGGAAAGAATTGGGAAGGCTACAAAGATTTTACCTTTTTTTGTTACAAGGATTTTACGTTTGCGCAAGCGCAGAGGCCTTTAATTTGGAGGCCTTGATTTTCATTGGGGACCATCTACAACCTAATCTGCGTAATCCCTGAAAATGTCAACGAAATCTGGTAGAAAATGTGGAAGTTATGGCTGTTACAAGGAATTCACGTTCGCCCATGCGCATCGGCTACTATCAGTCCGGGGGTCATGTTTTTCATAGGGGTCCATTTAAACACTAATCTGTAACATCCCTGAAAATTTCATTGAAATCGCATGGAAAATGTAGAATTTATGGCCGTTACAAGGAAATTCACGTTTGCGCATGCGCAGTGGCTACTATCAGTCCGAAGGTGGTGATTTCAAAGGGGACCATCTAAATACTGATCTGTATCATCCCCGAAAATTTCATTGAAATCGCATGGAAAATGTAGAAGTTATGGCCGTTACAAGGAATTCACGTTTGCGCATGCGCAATCGCTTCTATCAATCCGGGGATGGTGATTTTCATAGGGGACCGTCTACACACCAACTCGCACAATCCCTGAAAATTTCATAGAAATCGGACTATAACTTCGTATAGTTATGCCCGTTACAAGGATTTCATGACAGACACAGAGACAGACAGACACGGAACCAAAATTGTTCAGAAAGGTCTAAAACGCAAAACCGAGTGAAAAATTTGATTTTGGAGAACTTTTTTTCATCCTTAAAAAGTAGAAACAAAGCTTCCGCTACCCCTTTGGTAGACTCGGAAGCAAAAACAAGCATCTTCTATATTTAAAAAAATTAAAAACCTTTTAATATATCAAAATTTTGCTAGGGCGTTTTCAAAGTTCTCCCTTAGTTTTCCCTTAGAAGTAACTGACATTAATCAAAAGCTTCAGGACAAAACCAGACCCCACATGGAGCAAATACCAAACCCCCATGGATACCAAATTTCATAAAAATCGGTCATTCCTAACTTCTTCAAAGAATGGCGTAGGCAGAAAGATTTTGAAATTTTATTTTTAGAAAAATTCTAAGTAGAGACGTTTTCTCCATTTGACTATATGAGTATTACTCCCATTGTTTACTTATACTTACAACAAGGAAACAACAACAAGAGGAAATGAATGAATCGTTGTGGGATGGCATAACCTTGGCTATTCCCACATGCGGCAACACTTGGGCCTTTTCAAAAATTGCACAAAAAACATTTTTTTCCGCTAAATTCTGTTTTTGTTGCTTGAAATTGATGAGAAACGACACAAGAATATAATCGAAGTCAAAAAGTGTTTGACGCATTGAGCGAAGTCCAAGATTTTTGCGACGTAGTGAACGTGTTAAGATCAATGTGAGCCAACGGTCTTGAAGTACCTAGATTATTTTAACTGTTCGTTTGATTTATTTTCATGTTCAGTGGCACCATCAAGAATATCATCACTCTTCCCGTTCCTCTTCCCGTTTTGGGTCGACCAGCTCGAACAACAATGGTGTTCAGCAGGGATACCAATTCGAATCGTCCAGCAGCTTCTCAAATGTCAATGGTGCTCAGCAAGGATCCCAGTCCAGAAGCTTCTCGAACGTCGACGGCGTACAGCAGTCATCCGATTCCCAGGTTGCCATCACAACCAATTACAACAACGGCATTTGGAAGATCAGCATCGACGGCCAACCAATCGACCTTCAACAAGCCAAGAGGCTTTTTAAAAATAACTTTAAGGAAGTCTACGAACCTTGCGAGCTTCCCAAAGCAATTATATCTATAGAATACTATTTTAATAAAATAATTATTTATTACGAGGACCAGGAATATGAGTTCCCTGTGTTCTATTGAATAGAAATGTCTTAATGTGATGTGAGGTGTACAATACCTGTCTCGTACCAAAACTGTGGGTACCTACCTATTTTTTAGTACCATCATATTTAACAAAATTATTAAAATTATGTTCATCAGTTAAGAAGGACTTGGCCATTTCTCATCTATTCTTCGTTAGCTTTCAGGAGCTTCGTTCAAGCGTCTACCTAGGAACGTGATAAATAATTTTAATAAAATTGTGATGTAATCGAATAAAATTTTCAAATAAACTGCACCATGAAGTTACTAATAATTTGTAAATTAAACTTCTACCCCTTGGATTTTTCTCCAAATATCTATTAAGAGAATTCGCGCATCTCTGGTTCTACCTTCAAACTTACTTATTTTCAAAAGTTTACTCTACTACCTACTTATTCAGGTGTTATTTCATTTCGAGTGAACAGCTTGTTGCTACTAGAAAACACAATAAAATAATATAAGCTTAGATGGTAATTTTACAATATTTGTCGAAATGTATCTCCTATATTGATAAACATCAACTGAAGAGTGCTTGAAGTGGTTTCAAACAGCACTCAAGATGCTTCAAGACAAGGAAACTCGTGAGTAAAATTTTCTTAAATGTGAATAAAAACCTATAAAAATGCTAAATTATGTAGGTCGAGACACTCTTACTTTTGTTCTAAACAAAGGTGCATTATTTTTCGAACTAGTGGACACTATTGTACATTATCCTTAAGTATTTCACATGGTTTATTTAGAATACACACGTACAGAGAGTGTTCCATAGAAAATTTCAAGTTCATGGTTGGTTAAGAGATTTGAGTCAGTGGTAGGTGCTTAACTGAGTTATGTAGTACTCAGAGAAAAAGTTACAGATACTTAAGTACGATATATGAAAAGGAAATGAGTTGGATACTTACAAGACAACCAAAAAATACGATATTTAATGCAAGAAAGCTGAAAAAATTATAATAGTGAAAATTATGTCATAAGTCATGCTCATTATAGAAACTTCTATTTGAGGTAGCAATCCCTAAATCATTGTTGAAAAATCTAAAAACTTAATAACTTTCTCAATAGGTTAGTATTTGTTTGGATTTCCTAAAGCCTTTTCGATACTGGAAGGATGGTTTCCACTGAAATCCCCCGTCTCGTGATCTTGGTTTCCCCTCGTTAGTAGAAATCTGTTGCAGTACCTGACGAATGTCCAAAATGTGGGAAGAAGCTCATTGCCTGTACTTGCTCATCGAAGGACCTCGATGATGATGAGGACGATGACTCCTCTGCGAGCATCGATGCTGCTCCTCCTCGAGTCTTCCCTATTTTGTCGCACGATGATCCTTCAACGGCTGTGGTCGAACCAAGAGTGAGTCTCAGGAGGTTTACTCAGTGCTATTGCCAGAAATTGCCTATTTTGTGTTATGGGTGATTTAATGAGGTATTACTCTACCTAAAACATTAAGAAGATGTATTCCTGTGTAAATATTTACCTTTTTTTCGTATGTTTAATATTTTGATTGCTTTGATTCTATAGATTGGACTTCCCAATTGGAACAATCGTTCTCCTAGACGCAATGACTGGGTAGAAATTGAAGACCCGGAGCGATACAATCTTCCGCCATTGGATCACAATTTGTACGACATCAAACGTTTCCAGTACTCAAGAGACAAATTTGACGTGTCTCAGCGCGGCCGAAGCTTGAGTAGAAGTACCAGTAGAAGCCCGTCGAAGACTTCGGCCCTGAAAGTAAGAAGTTATCACCGTTTGGGTAATAAGGTTCCCACTGTGTTATTGTCCACTATACAGGGTGTAAGCCTAACTGGTCTTCTATACTGAACAAATCGATTTTACAACTAATTTGCAACAAAAATGTCTCCTAGAAATTTTTTTAAAGCCTTCGTTTTCGAGTTATTTTAATTTTAAACTTTTTTCCCGTTATTTTGACCTTACGTCATTAAATTGATCATAACTCCTTCAATTAGCTGCGATAACGACAATTTAAGGATACCGTTGGGAAGAGCATGAAATTTCCTATCGGATAGGCCCCTTATCTTTTTTTGAGTCAAGGTTTAAGACACGAAAAACCACTCTGAAAAGAGAATTCGGGAAACAAAGGTTTCCCAAGTTTCGTAAAATTCTTTTTTCAGAGGAATGTACGTATGGAATGTACGTATGGTCATCATCACGAAAAAAAAAGTTTGAAATTAAATTAAGTCGAAAACGAAGTCTTCTATTAAAAAAAATTGCTACAAGACATTTTTTGTTGAAAATTAGTTGTAGAATCGACTAGTACAGTATGGCAGATTAGTTAGGCTTACACCCTGTATAATGAAAAGCCCGAATCTGTTTATAGCTTTTTCAGATTGAATTAAACAGTTTTCAAAATGAAGTCAACACTTTTCAAAATGAACTCAACACTTTTCAAAATGAACTCAACACTTTTCAAAATGAAATAAACAATTTACAATATGAATTAAACATTTTACAAAATGAAATAAACAATTTAAAAAATGAAATAAACAATTTACAAAATTAATTAAACACTTTCTTATTTGAGTTTCAAAAGCTTGTAAACAATAATTTGAACGAGTTGACGAGTTCACAGAGAAGGTATTTTCATCTCGTTATTACGTGAAAGGCACACTCAGAAGAGATTATCATCAGAGTATAATGTATGCACGGTCTTTTCCATATTCTCCCCAACTGGTCAACTCGTTCAAATTATTGTTTACAAGCTTTTGAAACTCATATAAGAAAGTGGTTAGTTAATTTTGTAAATTGTTTATTTCATTTTGTAAAATGTCTAATTCATATTGTAAATTGTTTATTTCATTTTGAAAAGTTTTGAGTTCATTTTGAAAAGTGTTGACTTCATTTTGAAAACTGTTTAATTCAATCTGAAAAAGCTATATCACCACGAAGTAAGCTGGAATGTAACAATTAGGTACATATTAATGCTAAAAGCAGAATAAGTATCTAAATGCAGTTGAGCAAGAAAGAGGGAGAATACCAAATTTTGCTCTCAATTATCTTCACAGCCGATTAACTGATTTTCTGCTGAGTGGGTTGGGAATAGTAAGGTCCATTGCGAGTGAGAAGGCACAATGTGGGTATGCGAAGAGGTGCGTTACAACGCCTGCCAAGTAAGCTGAACAGTGTAATATCAACCAAGGAGGAAGTGCAAAGGAAGAGCTCTTTGTATCCCTTAACATTCACAATAGGTGTAAAGCAGTAATTCTGAATTACAGATTATAATGTAACCTGTTGTTTTTACCTACTTTCGTAAACACCGTCATAACGTTCGAATTCGTCAACTTTCATTTTTAATTTAGAGAGCGCTGACTGGTGGCGAAATCGATGAAAGCCCACCGAAGCTGGATTACCAAAATGAGGAGTTTTATATGAGGAGAGGTTGTTGGTGTAAAGACTGCCCTTGGTTGATAGCGTACGCTATCTTAGCCTTGTTTTGGGTAAGTAACAATATTGTGTTTTAATCAGAATACAAAATGCAAGTACAGAACTGCGCAGTAGAGACATTGTATGTAAGTTGAGACATTGCCATAGTCAAATCGCAAAAGATTATTCATTAGCCTAATCAAATTTCAACTGTTCAACTGTTTATTGGATAATCCAATAAACAGTTAACAGTATTGTCCAGTAACAGTATTATTGGATTTCCAATAATTTTAACCCCCTCTCAAAATTTGTTGGTTAACGGTTCAAGATACGTAGAATCAAAAATCGAATAAAATTTTGCCATCCACTTTCCTTAGTTACCATGGACCGATTTTGAAATTTGGTATATGGGCCTCATTTGGTGTCTAGTTGTGCCCCAAAGCTTTTGGTTGATGTCAGTCAATTCTAAGGATTGAAAAATAAGGGCTGGAATTGACCAAAATGCGATCGCTGTTCGTTTCTTCGACTTGTACTTAGGGATGGCAACGATATATCGATATATGAGATATATCGATACATTACGTTTGATATATCGATATATTTATATCGATATAGAGTACCGATATTATCGATTAATATCGATCTATTTGCCGATATATCGCGACGTGTTTTCAAGTTTTAAAAAAACAATTTTTTTAGTAAAAATTAAATATTGAAATGAATAGACGAGAAGAGACGCCAGTACCTATAAAAACATCAAGTAATTAGGTATATTCCAAATTTGTTTCCAGTTTGTAGGTACCTACCTAGTGATGGGTTGATTTCAGACTGTTGACTTCAGCTCAGACATGATTGTGTACATGAATGTTTTACACCTACAGTAGCTCTCAAGGTTCAATTACTTGACTTGAATCAAAGGTAATAGAGGCTCGTCTAGATTAAAACTACTTACTATACGAAGTGAAGCAGGTTTTTACAACAATTATTTTCAATTTTGAAGGATCGTGATTGTCTACAGTACTATACCCCTGTCAATTTGTAAATTAATTTAACATTGCAATGACATTGCATTTTTTTCCAGTTTTTAAACAATGAATTTCGAACATTCATACCCAGTAACTTTTTGAAAGTAGGTTAATACTTATTTCATCAGGTTTTTTCAAATATATCTTCCGATATGTCGAGTATATCAATATATTTCTTCCAAAGTGATGTTAGTGATGTTTCAATTCCCCTACCCACTTACTTCTTCAAGTTTTTCCAAGTAGATACTCCGATATGTCCATAAATGTCATCCTGAATGATTTTTATATTGTTTTAAAACGATTAAATTCATCTTCCTACTTCACTTGAAGTAAATCTTCCGATATATCGATATATTTTCTCCGATATATCAAAGGTATCGATATCTCATTGACGATATATCATTTGATCGATATATCGATATATTTCATTCGATATGCCATCCCTACTTGTACTCAGTTTTGCGTCCTTAGTAACCAGTATTCAAATTTCCTAATGAACACAACTCCCTATTTCTTCGAGTGAGAAGCGATTGTTTCATTCAAATAAACTTGGTAGTGATGCTAAAATATGATTGGTAGTTAGGGCAATGGCAAATCTGTGTTCTTTGCAGACGAATGATCTGTACAGAAAAATTACATACCTTTGTGTAATAATTTGCAGCGTTTTTCTTCGAATTGAGTTTCATATCACTCTGTTGTGTTTCCCTAGCAACCAACAACCTAATAATGCTTTGATGGTAGGTTCTTTCCGTTTCGAAATAAACATGATAGTGAACTTTACTTTAATTCCTATGGCCCCTTGAAGAGCATAGGCCCTCCACAAATCTTCTCTATCCATCCCGATCCGGCGCCAGTCTCTTTACTTCTCCCCAAGTATTTCCAACACTTCTCGCTTCCTTCTCAATGGATCGTCTCCAAGAAACTCCAGGCCTTCCTTGCTTTCGTTTGATAGTGAAGCTTGCGCGAAAATATGGTTGACTTACACTGACAATGGAAAAGCTGTGTTCTTTGGCGGCGAGTACCGAATCTGTACAGAAAAATAACAAACTAATTTTAGAATCAGAGAAAGAACAGATTTCATTAGTTCACGTTCTAATAAATAGTGATGCTGATCAAACCTGTTTCAAGGTGGTTAAAATTTCTTGTTATTGCATTTTTTGTTTTTTTGAATTTTTTGGATTACATTACCATTTCATTTTACATTACCATCTTATTTACCAGTTACACGAAAACGAAAAATTCAGCAATCGAACAGTAAAATAGGTATTTACAAGTATTTAAATACTCAATAGCGTTAATGCTTATACAAATAATAACTTTAATAATTATTACATAATAATTCAGCTGATCATTTTGGGAATTATTTGGGCGAGGAAAAGTTTCACCGACGAGGATTACATCACAATCAAGGACAGCCGATGTGTAATAACTTGCTCTCAGATGATACCTCCTTCTGTGCCTCTCGGGGAGCCGAAAATATCTCCTCTGCAATTTTCTTGTGAACCGGATGTACGGTAAGCTCAACCTAACTGTAACTACTGTCACATTTTGATTGGGATAATTTTATTTGAAAAGTTCATTGGGACTTTATTTTCGATGTATTGTACTAGGTACTGGTACATGTTTCAACACCGTTGGTTGTGGTATAGGAACATCTTTTAAAATTCGAGTTTGCTCAAACTTGGAGGGAATTTTGGAATTCTGAGCCCAAGAAACTATTATTATCACGACGTTACAGACTTGTGGATATTTGCCAACTCGAAAAACTCCAGTTCCAAATTGGAAAATTCATCAGTATCACTCAATAATAGATTCGATAATTTTTACACCAACTACTAGTTGTCCATGTTATTTGTGAGATAGCTAGGTACATTGCACGCCAAATTATTTGACAGATGCTTCTATAATAAATGTGATTTTGCTTGTATTGATAATATATTATTATATTATATATTAACTAACATTTGCATTGTTATGCTATTGAATCGACTTCGCATCTAGTATACTTAAATATAAAATTTCCTCCTCATACTTTGATCATTTTGACCTAAAAATAAAATTGTTTTTCATTTTCAACAGGAAATGGGAAACAGATATATTCAAACCGTGGGTTATAGAAATTTTTTATAGAAACAACCCGAACTGTGTCCAAGATTGTAAAAATATGGGCTTGTAAGTATGGGACAATTCAAACCATATCTCTTCACTTACGTACTATTAACACTAAATCGAATAAGATATCGACTAGAGATTCAAATTTCATCTGCAGTACCAAGTTTCGGTTGTCATGCATTACACGCGACGCATCGACCGATTCATCATGGGACTCGTTCGAAAATCCGGCTAACAGCATAGTAAGTATTGACTTTTGTTTTTGACATTTACAACAAAATTTATTTTAAATTCGGAATTTTAAATAAATAAGTGTAACAATTAAATTAATACGAGTTAGTGGTTTTATAATTTATCTCCTGTTCCACTTAGAGCACTAAAATTTAATTCACAGCTACTTGGGATTACATGAAAGGGGTTGGTAGTTAGGGGAGTTTGATTAGCTGTGTGAGCGCTAAGACTGGTATTATTGGATGATTTTATCTCATGGGAGAATGAACAACAAATTTTGCTATTTACTTAAAATCCACCAAAATACAAGTCATGATGAATAGTCAGAGATGGATTTGATTTGCGCAACATGGTTTGTACCACCTTTTTGCCTTGGATTTTGTGAGTACTAACAAATATTTCGTTGAATTTTGAAAGAAAAAGTTGTTCCATGAAACTGAGAAACCTTTTTCTCCTTGTTTTGAGTTATTAAATGTTATTTTTTGTTGTTGACATTTATTACTTTAATTTTAAATAAATAATTGTAACAATTAAATCAATATGGGTTAGTAGTTTTATAATTTATTTCCTGTTCCACTTAGAGCACTGAAATTCAATTCACATCTACTTGTGATCACATGAAAGGGATTGGAAAATGGGGAGTTTGATCAGCTGTGTGAGTGCTAAGACTGGTGTCATTGGATGAAAGAACTACAAAATTTTGCTATTTAGTTAAAAACCCACCAAAATACCAGGTATGAATAATCGGAGATAGATTTGATTGGCACAACATGGATTGCACGACATTTTTGCCTTGAATTTTGTGAGTACCAACAAATCTTTCGTTGTATTTTGAAAAAAAAAGTCGTTCCATGAAACTGAGAAACCTTTTCCTCCTTGTTTTGGGTGTTTTGAATATCTCCAAAATAGGTGTATCCAAATAAACAGATGTTTTAAATTAAAGGTTGGTTTAGGTTTTTTTTATCCTTCCAGATTTACGTCGATAGCATCAGGCAGCATTGGTTTTGGATCGTTCACGTCATCGTCATAACCAACGGTGAGAATTTATCGTTAACACATTTTACATTTTTCGCGCAATAATCATATGTATTACTATTTCTAATGAATAAATAATTATGGGGTTTTCGTGAGATTCGTGTCTAATTCATGTAACACTAATATAGTGCGCGTATTACGAGAATAATTCTAAAGCGTCTATTAATACCTATAGAAAGTAGAAGATTGTGTCGTGCGGTGCAACCTAAACATAAAAATAATAAAATTAATAAAAAAACGTCTGCCAAGTGGGTGTGGCACATAGCTTCCTCGTACCCATAACCCGATTATATAGATTATCAGATGCATAGTAGTTAATCTGAAAACACCAATCTCTAAGTACCTTTCACTACCCTCATAGGGGACCATCTACACGCTAATCTGGACAATCCTAGAAATGTTATGGCTGTTCCAAGGATTTTACGTATGCGCATGCGCAGTGGCTACTATCAGTCCGAAGGTGATGATTTTCATAGAGGACCATCTAAATACTAATCTGTAACATCCCTGAAAATTGCATTGAAATCGGATGGAGAATGTAGAAGTTATGGCCGTTACAAGGAATTCACGTTTGCGCATGCGCAGCAGCTACTATCAGTCCGGGAGTGATGATCTTCATTGGAGACCATCTACAACCTAATCCGCATAATCCCTGAAAATTTCATCAAAATCGCGTGGAAAATGTGGAAGTTATGGCCGTTACAAGGAAATTCACGTTTGCGCATGCGCAGTGGCTACTATCAATCCGAAGGTGATGATTTTCATAGGGGACCATCTAAATACTAATCTGTAACATCCCTGAAAATTTCATTGAAATCGGATGGAGAATGTAGAAGTTATGGCCGTTACAAGGAATTCACGTTTGCGCATGCGCAGCAGCTACTATCAGTCCGGGAGTGATGATCTTCATTGGAGACCATCTACAACCTAATCCGCATAATCCCTGAAAATTTCATCAAAATCGCGTAGAAAATGTGGAAGTTATGGCCGTTACAAGGAAATTCACGTTTGCGCATGCGCAGTGACTACTATCAGTCCGAAGGTGATGATTTTCATAGGGGACCATCTAAATACTAATGTGTAACATTCCTGAAAATTTCATTGAAATCGGATGAAGAATGTAGAAGTTATGGCCGTTACAAGGAATTCACGTTTGCGCATGCGCAGTCGCTTCTTTCAGTTCGAGGATGATGATTTTCATAGGGGACCGTCTACACACCAACCCGCATAATCTCTGAAAATTTCATCGAAATCGGACAATAACTTCGTATAGTTATGCGCGTTACAAGGAATTCATGACAGACGGACAGACACACAGACACACAGACAGACAGACACACAGACACACGGACACACAGACACACAGACACGGAACCAAAATTGTTCAGAAAGGTCTAAAACGCAAAACGCGAGTGAAAATTTTGATTTTGGAGAACTTTTTTTTTCGTCCTTGAAAAGTGAAAACAAAGCTTCCGCTACCTTGGTAGACTCGGAAGCAAAACACAAAATTTAAAAAATGAAATAAAATAGTGTATAAAAAATCAATTATTAAAAAAATGTACCCGGCTACTAGGGGCACTCGCAAAGCCTATGACATTCACTATTTACAATTATAAATTCAATTAGCATAGAGGTAGGTTTATGACCTAATAACAGCCCTGACTCGATGTATAATTGAATATAGAAACGATATAAATCGGCTGAGACGATTGATAGTAGGTTGTTTGCATACTTACTATATATTTTATAACGTTTTCCTTTCTACAATTTCAGCGATATCTCTGTTCATTCTCTTGATACCACTCTTCTTTTGTTGCCCGATGGTTGCGTTCTTTGTCTTTGCTTCTATAGCAGCTTCGCTGGTCCTCATGGTTATGTTGTGGTGAGTTGTTATTTAGAACAGTAAAACGCACCAAACAATGGCATCTACCATGGCCTGCAACTCTTCTTCTTTTTAATTCTGAGAGACATTTGAAAATCAATACAACGAAACATCAATAATCCTGATGATTTTTTGGAGTTGCGAATGATTAAATGAGGGCACAGATGATAAAATGAAATATTTCGTTCTAATCTCGGACATTTTTTTCATCGTACTGAATGTACGAGTATGCCTAGCTGAAAAAGTCTTGATTTCGAACCATAAAATTAGGAGAGACGATTGATCACCGGCAAGGCTAAGACATAAAGATCGTATCAAATATAGCAATTTTTTTTTTTTTAGTAAATTACTTATTTAATTTATTTATTTACTATGTATATATACTTAGTAAATAGTTTTTAAGCCTCTTATGAAGTTTATAATCCCTAGAACCCTAGAAATGCTGAAGGAAGCTACGTGCATTCAGTGACATTTGAATTCAACAGGTGGGATGTCGCTCGTATCATAACAAGGCATGAAGACGACGATAACGGATTGGAAACCATTTCATCGCAAATCGCCAAATGGGTATATTCTTTCGCTTCAACTATGTTCACAGTAAGCAAGTACCAATTTTAAACTTACTATTTTAACCTTTTTTGTTTACGATTTTGTTCTGTAATGGATTTATGAGCCCATCCATACTTATAAACAACTCAAACGTACTTCCACTCTCTCGAAAGACCGAAGGAACATGGTTTTATCTATGTTCATAAGTACATAAACTGTCAAGTATCGGGAATGGGGTCGTTCAACAAACGCTGTTATTGCCGAGCTTTCGGAAAATTTATTCCCTTCATCAGGGCTCAAAGCAGCTACATGTGAGGAGAGTGAACTTCTTTCATAAGTACATCCAGGAAGAATTTCTGGCCAATAAGAATGAAGGAGTCACCAGCCAATCTAAATGGATGAATCTCCAACAAATTATTCGTCTCTCTTCCTGTCAGTCAGACAAAACCTGCTCAGTCAATCAGAATTATCCTGCATTGTAGTAGGCGGGGCCTGAACCAATCAAAACGAGCTTGCATTCTGAGTGGCTTATCCACTTCAAAAAGAATGATCCCTCATTGTGTTTGACTGAAATTTACCTGACGGTTTTCCATTCTTAGTTAGGTATGTTTTTTGATTTTTTTTAATGTGAAGAAATTCATGGTAGGAGGAAAACGGTTTTCACAGGCGAAAAATAAGTATTTATTCCAGTCTTACATAAAAAGACTCGTAACCAACTTGACTCCAAATTTTATTTTTCAGGGTTACATCATTTTTAACGCTTTCTTAATATTTAAGAGGTTCCGAGTCACGTGTACTGTCGCCGGACTGTCATCGCGTGTGGTCAATGCTGTTCCCATGATTCTCCTAGAATCCATTATCGTAAGCTTCTTCATGAATTGTTCAATTTTTCAAGTATAGGGTTCGGATTGTGAATACTACATTTTAGCCTGTTAAAATCATGATTTTATTCAGAAATTTACCCAGCTCTATAATGAAAAATACATTTCTCTTGCACATCGTACTAATCCACTTTTCTAAACGTCTTCGGTATGCTGTGGGAGTCAAATACACTGCTCACCTAACTTGTCTGAAAATTTAGATAAGATTTTTTGTATTCATAAAACTGCTGAAATTCATTACAGTCATTGTAAACTTTTTCAGACCTTGTTATTGCTGGCTATCTTGATAGGAATAATTCTTTTTGCCACCCTGGGAGTTGAAGCAGCCAATCCTCTCTTTTTGCGAGGAGGGGAAACGTACTTTGTCTCGACACCTCTAACGTGGGTGAGTGCCTGAGTGATGGGCTACCTTAATTTTCAAACTGGTAAAATGTATTGAAAAGAAAAAAATAGTAGGTACAATGATTAACTATAGGCAAAGATGAGTATCAACTATCAAGTCATAGATGGTGTACATGTTGCCTACTCGTATAAACAAGGCCTACCTTTTCTAGTGTGCTCGGATCGCCACAGTAGTTTTGGGCTATTGGACCTATCAATTGATAATAAACTGCCAAACAATAATTGTTCACGGAGCTATGACACGTTACTACTTCGAGAAGTGAGTACGTATAACATGAACAAATCTAATAAATAAGTAGTGTATGTCATAAATGATAATAACCCCATAAAATCTACGTACCTTGAAACGTAAACCGACAAATTTTGAGGGTGGGTTAAAAAAATTTTTTCTTTGTCGTTTCAAAAGGTTCGCTATTGAAAATAATAAACCAAAACTAACTGTAAATAGCCTAACTCGAAAAAAAAGAAAAAACTGGAAATTATTACACAACGGTTTATTATCTTCCTATGAAGATGACGGTATAGAATTTTCCAGCCGTTAGTACTAAAGTGGATCGGCGGACCCATTTTTGTGCCCCTGGATCTAGAACACGGTTCAGTCTATTGACATCACATTTTTTCCAGTAGGTAGTAATTATAGTGGTCTTAAATTTAGTCGGATGGATTTTGAAAACATCAATTTATAGCTTATGTATTGTACGAGCCGACAATAGAAAGCCACTCAAGAATTTTGGAGCCAATGGTCCAACCTCCAATCCCTGACTGTTCGGCCAAAATGGACGACACCCAGACCCCCTCTCACAGTTGGTGAACCCGTCTACCTGATCGGTGAGAACACTCCTGCCTTGGAGTGGCCCATTGCCATAGTGGAAGAACTCATCACTGGTACAGATGGAGTTGTGCGTACAGCTAAGGGCAGTTACTTGCGACCTTTGGCTAAGCTGGTGGCTCTTCCTCCAGCAGACCCTCCTGACAATCCTTCTTCCTAATTCCTAGTTCTGGGGGGTTCGGGGAAAGAGGAGTGGGTACATTTTCAGAAGTAATTTTATTTTTATTTTTTTTTCTTCTGGATTTTCACAAAATACATAATTTTGGGTGGGCGGAGTACGGGCCGACCTAAGACATAAACAACGACAGATTAATTCCTGTCCAACCAATCTCACTGTCACCTCAATAGTTAGTTCGCTCATGCCTCTCAGCCGAGCAGTATCCCTCCCTTGCGTCTCGCATCTTGTCGAAAACGACCTGGCTTTTCCGGCGTTTTTTTTTTGTTCAATATAATCAATTTTCAAAATAGTAAAGACCCCGTAGGTACGATCCAAATTGAATCCTACGAGCTTCGCCACGACGTCTGCATTTTTCGCTCTCGTAAGTACTGGGCCCGAAAAAAACGACCGCATCATCGGTGAGTCTCCGTTTTATGTACAGTTTTTCTAATTTGGATCGTGCTGATTTCCCTTATACAGTCCATTTTGCTCAAACCATCCTTTTGGTACATCCAAATGAAGCAGCGCTTCAGATAGAAGTTTGTTTCCCTATCTGAAAAACTTGTTCAGCACAAGTACCTACTACTTGTACCGAACAGGTATAACTTTTTCAAAATTCCGTTTTTTTGTCTAAATTATTTCAACTTCAAAAAATTATTTTTAAACCTTATGGTAGAAATTTTGAGAAACCATCCGACTAAAGTGAAGTCCAACTTTAGTAGTTGCGAGGAAAAATCGGGGGAACACGACACCTCCAACCATTACAAAGAAACAAGGACATGAAGGACCAAAAACGTGATTTTAAAGGAGAGCACTTTTTCTGAGAACTTCACAAAACGCATCTCAAACAAAGTAAAAAATAACTCCCAATTACAACAAAGACTTCAAGCATGCAAAAAATGATAGAAAGTGAGAAGAATAAGGGAGTAGGTTAATTTCAATCAGGTTTATTTAATAAACTTTATTATCTTTTTCGCGGTTTTGGTATTGTCAGTTCGATTCTTCGCCCGTTTTTTTTCTCTCGAGTTTCGTTGCTTTCCCAACTTCAAGAGCATTTTTCTACCTTTTCTAATTGAACAAAATTCAAAAACAGTACACCTTTTCGTGCGTATTTCAATAAAGAATTTTTTAGTGTCCAAACATTTTTTTTTCATTTTTTCACTGCTGGGTTCTTCGAGGTAGGTGGGGGTCCATTATTTTACAATAATCGCTCATTTAGCGATAGATGGTCGCCTGGGTGGTTAAATTTCTAAAAATTGAACCCTATCTTAAATTGATGAAAAAAGTCATGGAATATTCGTTACATAGGAATTAATTATCCTCATTAGCAAACGGTTGGACCTATAGTGGTGTTTTTTGACTCTAACAATTCCGGAAATTCCTAAACTAGGTACCTAATGAAAAAACACAACAACTGTAAATCAAAAGTTTTCGAGCTAAAGCGTTTTGAAAATGTTTTTCCCACTTTCAATCATTTAAATGTGACTGGAAATAACCAAAAACTTTGGACACAACTAGACCCAAAATAGAGCCAACGAAAAAGCCAATTTTGATGACGATCACAAAAGTACCGTGCAAACTGGATAAAGTGCCACGTACGTCGTATGGTGAACGGACGTATATTTTTTTTTTTTTGAGTTTCGGATTTCATATAACTTGAAACGTAAACCACCATTTTCTTTTTGCTCGATTCCAAAAGTTCATCGTTGAAAATAGTGAACCAAAAACTGTGGTATCTTTGGTATGCTCAATAATTCACTAAAGTATTTTCCCACCAACTAATTGTATAATTCAATGTTATTCTATGTGCGGGAGCTAGACTACCCACCCAACTTCTTAGACTTTTTTCCTTCACGAGATGAATGTTTATTTTTCAGAACCGTGAAGAACCGAGTTCTCAAAGCGCATAAACGCTTACTGAAGCATCATATTTGTACAGCGTGTTTCTCTGGTCTACTCTTCAATTGGTTTTACTGGATTAGGTGGTTTCATAGAAAGTCAAGAATACGCAGTAGAAGTCTGTTTGGTACTGGTAGGTAAAAATTATTGAATTAGTAGATACAAACAGTGTTTGACAATGAAGCTTGTAAAGGAACTGTTGCTTCCTAATAAGAAATAGGTACTAGCTATATAATTTGTTTAAAGTTGGTTCGGAAATTTGGGAGGAGGTTTGTACATATAGATCACAAGTGTTACCGTGGAATTTTCACACAAAAGCGAGTGATTTATAATGTACTGGAGTTGAAGAGGAATAGCAGGTGTTACCAGGGAGAATTTCCCTGCACAAGGAAGCTATTTAGGTTGAGGTACTGCTCAATAGGTGTTACCAGGGCGAGCCTTGCACATGCAAATTGAGTAGGGGAGAAATTTGGTTGAGGGGCATTAACAAAACAGGGACGTATCCCTGTACAAGCGATCTGATAATAACTCAAAAGGGTTGAACCGTAAATTGACCAATATAAATTTGGAGAGGATTCAGGTTTGATTAATTTAGAACACGAAGTTTGAGAGAGAATAGTACTGGCTCAGAGCTTCCACTTGCAGACCACGACGGCATGAGCCGTCGGCTATTTAAGAGGGGTCCCTCCACTTGATTCTCCTTCCCGTGCCGGGGTCGAGAGACGCCAAGTTGAGGGGTTGTTTCCCTCTGAGGAAAACCCATGTTTTGGTGTGCCACCCTATGCCAATGACCTGATTTATTTAATGAAATTATACATGAAGTAGGGTTCCTACAATGCCGATGTAAATTTATTAATTCTGGAAGAATGATGGAAGGATAGCTTAATTTTCGTTTTTCGAACGCTTTCGGACATGTTACGTTTCCCGGTTCTTTACTTCTTAATTACAACCTATTTCAAAAATGAACAATCGCAGGAAACATTGACGAAATGTGTTGATGATATAACATGTTTATTATTTTTAAGTGCTCCGGTTTAATGGCCGCATCCGAGTAGGGTGCTGGTGATGATGCCACAGAGTGTATAAAGAATGTGTACACAACTGTTGGCTATTGCTATTTAGTTCCGACACTGCTTGCTGTAAAACTTATTTAATATATTGGTTTCATGCATGGTTCAACCACCAGGTCAACATACATAATCAAAACTTGTACAAAAATATGATATAATAGGACACGACCCATTGATAATATTTATGATATGTTATGTAATAGAAAATAAGTTGTATATTTTTCTTTACAGGGGCATTTGGACTGTGTTTTTGTCCGGCGTCGAAAGTAGTAAAACAACTTATTTTTCAAGATGCCGGATTATCGAAGAGGATTGACAAAGCCAACCCTTATTTCTTCCTAGTTCACATGTTCGTGGTACAAAGCATTGCTATCACTGCTAAAGCCGTTTTCAGCGTAAGAGGTCGTTCTGGATCGTAGTACTGACAATATTTCTGGTTAATCTTTTTCTTCTTTTTCTGGTTAATCTTTTTTCTTTAATTTCTTCTCTATCATATTCATAACCAGGGAGTGCCATAGACGCAAAATGTCTTTCAAGTAATCTCGTCAAAACGACGATTACTGATAGCTGATGTTCAGTCAGTCGTCTCACATACAGTTTGTCAAGCACAGGGTGTTCAATGAGCACTTATTTTTTTGTATTCATTCCCTGATTTCTAGGGCCCTTATCACAGTGCGGTTTGGACGCATTTGCTCATGATTTCCTACGCATACTTTGTGGGTCTGTCAGCAATCAACATCTACCGGGTATGCACCTATTGAAGTTAGTATAGAAATACTTCTTCGATAAAAATAACATTTAAGTCTTTGTGAGTCCTTCTATGATGACAGGTAGGTTAAGACATTCGATGGGAACAAAATTAGTCGCTGAATGTTTCCATTCGGATAAATCTTCAAAAATTGAATTGAAAGAAATATCAAGGAGAGAAAATTTTCGTAACTCCTCTACTAAAAAAATTCTCTTTAATTAAGACACGTTTTGGGTCATAACCCCATCATCAGTCCTAAAACAATTGTACAAAATCTACATTTCAGAATTCGAATAAAATATTACAAAATTGAGATTAAACTGTAATGTTCAAGCAGAACCGCCGCGTTCAAAAGCTGAACAGCTACTGGTGGGTGATGAAAAGTGGAGGTTTGAGAAATTCGTCAGTTAGGCCAAGGGTTTTCTGTATGAATGGAAAATTGACCAGGCTACGGGACTCAGGGGGTTGAAGATAGTTAGGTAGGTGTTAACGGATTTTTTAATGTTTCAAGGATTGACGAAGAAAATATTTTATCAAAAAAATATTTTATAAAATATTTATATTTAAAAAATATAAATATATTATAATATTTATATTTATAAAATATTTATTTATATATATATATTTTTTTAAATATTTTATATCATTGTAGTTTGATGGGCAATTATTGTGGACTGACATTAAAATTTCAAGATTTTCCCAAGTATTTAAAATTCGACTTTTTGGGGCAAAATGTGAGAAAATGTGAATAAAATTAGGTGAGAAGAGATTAAAAGACGCGGGCATAAAAAATATCCTGCCAATCAATCCCTCTTCATTACTTTTCGATATATATCGAACACATACACAATGGGGTGTGCGCATGGATCGGGAAAACTGTTTATTGTTATTTTTAATCTAAACTAGACCTCTTTCTGAGAATTTTGACACCAACCATGACCTTCTAGCGTGAAAAGACCTATTTCTATGATTTTTCAAAGTTTCGAATGTTTATGACATCACAATGGGCCGGGGGGTCCCACCCAGGCGGGAGGGGCGCGTGACGTCATAAACATTCGAAACTTTGAAAAATCATAGAACTAGATCTACTCATCCAAAAAGAGAACGGCTGGTGTCAAATTCTCAAAATAAAGTCTACTTTTGATTAAAAATTAAAAAAAAAAAAAAAAAAATCAGGCGCACCCCCCATTTTATTCAACATCACTTTCTATTCAAAACCAGTTAAACCCAATGCTTCTATTAGTTTTCCTCGATTTAATAATACAAATCGAACTGGAATTATAATAAATTTTTAAAAACTCTTCAACAGCTTTTCATTCTTATTTACAGGTAACTAAAGATGCAATGTATCTATGTTATTTAGAGGACAGAACGCTATCCAAAGACAATCCATCGAGGGATTTGAAAATGCCTCATCACATTTCAGTGAGAAAAACTTATTTACCTACTACTATTTTACATGTTAGTCTATTATGATTGAATTTACAACACCAGTACCATTACGATACTTTACATTATAATAGTATCAGCTATTAAAGATGATGATCCAAAAAATGCTCAGCTGCCAGTGTTAATTCCAAGATTTTGATTGTTTCAGAACTTCTTCGCTCTCGATCCTAAGGTGATCCCCCGGTGATTTTCGTATTTCATAGAAGGCTCAATTCTCCCAAAATAATGCAAAGATTGTGAACACAAATCAGTTCAACGTAACAAAAGAAGATGCTCCGAAAGTGAAGGTTGATAATTTTTAACTGTAAATAATTACAATTTTTACTCGTAAATTGACTATTCTATGGTGTAGGAAAGCACTGCCCAAGCGCTTACTTCAAACCTTTATAACAGGCTTATTATAAGTTAACCCATTAGTGACCGTAATTATTTTTTTCTAAAATTTCTGGTGAAACTTGGTGAGATACCTCATATTATGTCTAGAAGCACTGGAAAAATAATATTAAAAATTTCGGCGTGCGAAAAGGTGGTATGAAGGGGTGTGCCCAAATTAGCCCTCTGGGCACTCAGCACTAGCAGTCATGAACGATCATTTTTAACAGTTTATTGAAGTATGTAAAACCAAACAACCGTCAAAAAAGTTGAAAACCGTAAATTTTGTCGAATAAATTAAAAAACTGGGCAACTAACATATTATCTCAAAAAATTTGAGTGGAATGTACAATGCACATTCCCTGCTTGAACATCTTGCACACATGGCGCATAATCAAGCAGGGCAGTTAATTCCTGCGTACCTCTTCATTTTCATCCCCTCTGTAAAAAAAATGTGGTGGTCTATATTATTATTGCGTCGCTGACCCTAGATGTAGAAATAGGTCTTCCAGAAGTCACTGGATGTCTCCGGGCGACAACATAGCCTATCAAAAACGTCTGGGCCAATTCCATCTGAACTGCAATTGAGAAACTTCAGAACTCTTCTTTCGAAAACTCGTACCTATAAAACTTTTTCCCTATGACAGAATACTTCAAAATGCCTATTTTTAGAGATTTTCTGTTACTTGTTTGTGCTACTCAAAATCATATGAAAGGAGAATACAGTTTTCTCTTACACTTGCAAAATTCAAGTTTTTTATATTTCAATGAAATCGAGAAATATGTCAACTGGTTATATGTCTTCTATGACAATAATCACCCTTTTTGGGTAGATGCGTCTATCCCCAAGGAAAATATCACCATTTCTTGTTTCTTATGCCAACGCGGCAAGCAGCGTGCACATGTCCGGCCATTGCTCCCAGTAAAAGGGGTTTTGAGGGAGAACAATAAATCTCTGAGGATTGAAATATCCACAAAACATTTAAATTCTTCAACAGAAATTGGCGGATATTTTGAATTTATTTCAAGTGAGTTTGGTTCATATACTTCATTATTCCCCAACGAAGGGTTGATCGCATCTTGGAGGTTCACTCCGGTCTACAAAAAATGAAATACAAAAAATTATAAGATGGTAAAACCAACCACAAGGAAAAAAATAAAAAATGATTTCGGTACTGAACCACCCACGGAAACTCATAGTTTGTTTTGTCTTCGTTGTGAATAATGAACGAAAGAATGTCATCTCAAATCAAAATCGATCAAATATCAAATCTGTTGGAATAATTCACGGCATACTTATGATGACTATGTGTACACGAAAGTGTCGCCAAGTGCCCAGAGGGCTAATTTGGGAACACCATGATATAGCTCAGTTTTTCACTGAGCTACTACGGGATATTTACTCAGTTATGAACTGTTCTCGTTGGGTAACAACCATAATCTAAAACTATGCAAAGAAATACCGTCAAAATAAAAATTTGAAACACTTATGGCAATAAATGCTGTAGCCCTCAACGACCAGAATGTCACTCATCTTGGCGACTGAATAAACCACACTGAGCAACTGATTCATTCAAACTGAATGCACTCCTAACATAGTAGGGAATCTAGGTAGCTTGTAAGACCAAAAAGTAAACAATACAATCAAAATTACACCAAGAATTGGGAGAATTGTGAGACCAGGTTTGGCGTTCCGCTACTAGCCCGCTGGGCTCTAATGGGTTAATATATAATATAACTATAACTATAATAGTTAGATTCCGGTAAAATGTTTGAAGATGCTGCTGATCGGGCCGTGAATTTTATAATTAACAAAATAATGATATCCTCGTATATACGCTAATATAAATACGTTACTTCCTAATTCTGCGATTCTGCCAAACATGTGTAGTTGGGATGATGTTTTAAAGTGATTTATTAAATAAACGATCATCTTGTAACTCAAGCAGTTGTGAATTAAGAAATTAAATTTAAGTCCCACACACAATTTATTAACTCTTTCAAGACGATCATTCGCAAGAAATTAAGAGGTTCGAATTGTGGATTTAGGACTTTTGTATTCCGATTGAATTCGGTGGAACGTACAAGTATGAATGAGTTCTTTGCTGGACGAGAATTTTTGGATTGATGGTAAACTCGGAACAATCAGAAAAGGCTTAACCTTTCCAATGGAACTGACGTAGTCCGTAGCTGTCTAACCTTTGGGGAATGGGGCTACTCAAGACCTTAAAGGTTATATTACCTTATCAGCCTCACGCAAAAATGCGTCTTTTCGGTATACAATGAACGACCCCAGTGAAATTAACTTTGTCGACGGAATCTCCACTATATGATTCCGGTACAAGTCCAATCCTACCTTTAAGTTCAGTGGAGTAAGTACTTGAACGAGTTGAAGGACTCTAACATTCAATCCTTTCGGTGTAACCTTTTCCCACAGATTTCAAGTTGATTTCATCGATTTCATTTGCCAAAAATAATAAAAACAATCTGGTAAAAAAAATTTCAAAAAAAGCTGCAAATTATTTTACAAAGGTTTATCATTTTTCTGTATAGATGACTCGTCTCAAAGAACACAGCTCTGCCATTGTCAATACCTACCAAGCATTCACTTCACATTCAAGTTTATCAGGAAGAAATAAACGCTTCACAGTCAATTCGAAGAATTAGGGAGTTGGGGTTCCTTTATATGGAAATTTGAATACTGGTTGTTAAGGACGCAAAACTGAGTGCGACTCGATGAATCGAAAACGATCGCATTTTGGTCAGATACTATTTGAATAGAGATTAGACCTCTTTTGCGATTCACACCTTGTTTTTGATTTATCGTAAGTCCAGCCCTTGAGTTTTTGTAGGGAGCGAACGGTTTGTCTAACAGAGCTCCGTATGGTCTCTAAAAATTCTAAAAAACAATACCGTTATTACGAAAGCTTTCGAGCTAGGGCACTTTCGGAAATTTCAAACCAAAAGCTACGCGGCACAACTAGACCCTAAATGGAGCCCATATACCAAATTTCATCAAAATCGGTCCAGAAAAGTGCCACGTCTGGCGGAAGGACGAATTTTTTTTATTCGATTTTCGGATTTTACATACTTTGAAATGTTAAACATCAAATTTTGAGGGGGTTATACAATATTTTACATTAAATGTTAGTTCGTCAACTCAAAAAAAAAAACTATCAACGTGCTTGTTTTTTTTTGTTTTTTTTGTTATTTTTTTTGAAAAATTTTACTGCCCCACGTAATGATTTATTAGCATTATCGTTTTGAAATTAGGATATTGAATTTGAAAAGATACTTCAAAACCAGTTACTTCACTGAGTTTTGTTCACTTTGAAACTTCTCCACATTGTGTCATCTTCAAACAATGCCCAGAAATTTTGTACGTCCAAGTCTTCTGGTGATTTTACTTGTGTCGAGGAGACGGACAGCTTCCCCTTTGAAGTTAAGTGTTAGCCGATGAAGAAGACGCACAGCTTGTCATTTGATGGAGTCGTTGACAGTTTCGATTTGAAGCACATGGTGGAGAAGCTCATTTGGGAACGTGATGGTGAAAGTTTTCTAATGGGGAATTCACCCGTGGTTCTGCTCAATACAATATTATCAAGTATTTTTACACTAAGTAATTCTGTAGCCTTGCTATGCATATATATTGTATATTTGAGGAAACTATTTTCCCACTAAACCTGGCAATATAGATATACAAATCTTGGCCGCTTCCACGATTTTGCTTCCACCGAGGAATATGAGTAGCCTCACCAAACAGTGATTGAGAGCGAAATGGAGAAAAGTAACCCTAACCACATCCTGCTGGGGAAAGATAGAAGTTTATCCAACCTGAGATCCCCATGGCCCCATGGTTCATAGGAGGTTCTTTTCCAAAAGACATGGTAAGGACTATATTATAGTCCTTACCATGTCTTTTGGGAAAGAACCTTCGACATATTATGTCGAATGGACACCGGTCACGCAATAAAGTGGATACACAAAATGGGCATGCCTACAACGGCACAGTGAGAGATGTACAGCCGAAGTTGAAGACCTCCATCATATCATAACGAAATGCTCCACGCTCGAAATAAGAAGAAAGCTATTGTTCGACCAGATCAGAGATAATCTCTGAGGAGATCTGGTCGTACAATCAGAAGATGCATGCAGATGTATCTCTGAGAGACACAACTACCATGCAACCTTCCACCCCTGCTCCAATGTCGTAGTGTTAAGATTGTCTCTCTTATTTATAAGTTTTTAAATTATTGTAAAATTAATTTATAATATTAATGTATAAAACTTAACTGATAAAATAATAATAACTGAAATAATGTGAAAAGTGTAAGGAAACAAGGATAGTATAAGTAAGGTAACGACAACGTTGTATTGTCTATTAAAATATAGTGTGAATTTGTATTAATACAGTTATGTTTGTGAAATTGACAATATGGCTTTATGAGCAACCAATGGCAAATAAAACTTATAAAAAAAAACAAACAAAAAACTTGGTAGGTATACGTTTTTATGTTATTTCATACCACTTTTATGTATTCTCGAATTTCATATCCTTCAAATAAATATGACTTCAAGAAAATTTCAAGTGATTTAGATTTTTGCTACTTGGAGTTTTTTATTCCAACCATCTCCAATAGTTAATGAGCGGGTTTACCTTCCGCGCCCACGCAATGATCTATCATCGGCTACAGTTGGCCAACCTGCCGCTCGCGATGGGAAACTCCCGGGTTTTCCGCCCTCGGGGGCGGCGATCGTTGGCAACACTGACTGGGGGCGGTGATTCGATCGCCACCGAAGTTTCCAAGTCAGTTGGAGGCGGTCCCTTGCGCTACTGAGGGAAACCTCTCCCTCAACACGTGGGGCCTAGGTAGAATTTTTGTTTTGGGGGATTTTGAAAGCAGAAGTCAGTGATAACGATTGATGGGGTTTTTTGTACCCGTTTATATCACGTTAAATTTAGTGGGTTTTGAAAGATAATAATTTGTCCCCGAACGTTTCAACTATGGATATACGATAAATAACTCTATCGAAAAAATCGAGCGCCTGTTGATTCTTTTTCACGGTTTTTGATCGGACATACGAATATTCTAGAAGTGGTAGGGCTCGTGTCCGGTGATTTCCGGGGGTGGGGGGGAAGGAGACCAGGAAGGAGCAATCCTGTGTCGTCCGCCTATAACTGAGGTAAGTTCGTTTTGATTTTTTAAATTTTTTTAATAGTACTTCTTGAACTCCTAATCATAGTTATGAACGCACTTAAGTTTGATTGCGTAAACACGTAATTTCTTCTGGGAGAAATACTTCAGACTACAGTCTTCTGCAAAGAACTAATTCGTGCAAAACACCGTGATCAACAGTTCCTCTTCATACACCCCTCCATTTCTTCCCAACTTTTGTGTCAAATCCTACAATTTCACAACAAAATAGGTAACTAGATTAGATCAAAACAAAAATCAGTTCTTCGTATCCCTCAACTTCATTATTCCGTATTCTTATACGTTTCATTTCATATAATGCGGATTTTGCATCATAATAATTTAATGAAGCTACCGGATCATTTTTATTATAAACTGAAGAACGGTAGTCATCTTTTTTGTTTCCAACTTGCGCCAAGTACACAATTAGTACTAGTAGTTAGGTACTTATTTGAGGTAAATGGAAGTTATTTGAAGTTATGTTTTTTTTTCAACCTGACAAAACTTTTTTTCTGTTAGAAAAGTGAGTCTTTTACGTGAAGCAGTTGTAGGTACCTACTCTTCGAGCAAAACTATTTCGAGAGGAACCAGAAGTTGGGAACCTCTCACTTATCTTCCCATCATACAGATCAATGCTTGATACTGGTTCATACGCCCACCACACCCATCGCATCTAATAGGTAGATAACTCTTAGCTAACGTTTTACTCACTGAAAGCTAAAAAGAGAATTTTTCATTACATTTGTTTGAATCTATCGAGGCCATCTCGCTGCTGCTTTCGTGAAGAAGTTGTTTAGTGGAGGTCATGTGTCAATCGTTGTACTGGAAAAAATCACAATTTTATACATGGAGTATTTATCTACCTACCAACCATATCCTAGTAATTTCTTACCATTCTGCGATGACTTGGGTAAGAAGCTTGATAGAAATATATATTATATCATTATCACGTATGGTCAGTTGATGATAGAATCTCGATCCACCCACTTGTAACTACCACATCTTTCGATTCTTTGTGTTCTTGGAGCAGGTGAAAGAAAGAATTGGATTCATCAAAATCAAAGATTTTACTCGCATTTTACGTGTCGGAGTTTCCTGAACCATTTCGGTCTTTCAGTTTGTCAGTGATCAATTCTTCGTATCAAACACACCTAACAAAGAACACGAAACCATTGTCCGATTTTATTGAAATTTTCAGGGTTGATATGGATTAACCTCGAGGCGTTCATCCATGAATTTCTTCAACATAGGAACAACGTATACCTCCCGATAAATTTCCTGCATTTTTCAAATTCGAGGAGTAGTTTGTGGCAGTGCCCTACAAAAACGCACACCATCCGGTGTGATTTTAATGGTCAGAAAATCATCAATATGATAGTTAAAAAACGCTGCATATTATCACACAAAGGTTTATTTTTCTGCATAGATCACTCGCCTACAAAGAACACAGATTTGTCTTTGCCACTACCTACCAACCTTTTTGATGAAATTTGGTTCATGGGCTCCATTAGGGGTCTAGTTGTGCCCCGAAGATTTGGTTCATGTCAGTCACTTCTAAGGGTTGAAAAATAAGGGCTGAAATTTTGAAAACTCCCTAGCTAAAAAAATGTAGATGAAGGTATTTTTTTTCATCAGTTTAAAATAGTATTGAATTTTTAGAATCGAATGAGACCACCCAGAGTTCTGTTGGACTAATCGTTCGCTTCCTGTAGGAACTTAGGTTTGGACTAACGATGAATCAGAAACACGAGTGTGAATAGCAAAAGAGGCCTAATCTCCGTTCAAATTTCATCTGACAAAAATGCGATCGCTGTTCGTATCTTCGAGTTGTACTCAGTTTTGGGTCCTCAGCAACCAGTAATCAAGTTTCTAATTTCCACAATTCTTTCTTTCTTTCCGAATTGAGTGTGGATCGTAATCAAAATGACCTAGATTTTGAAGCAAACATATGGTCGGTAGGTGGTGACAGTGACAAAGCTGTGTTCTTCGCCTACGAGTTATCGTCAAAGAACACAAACGTTTGTATAATTATTTGCAGCGTTTTTCGCTAATATTTGAACGGCCACAATCGTGTTTCTTATTTATCGTGTTCGGTACTTATAGTCTCTGAGTGGTCTCATTCGATTCTAAAAAAAATTATACATTATATCAAAAGATTTTAAGCTAGGGCGTTTTGAAAATTTCAGCCCTTATTTTTCAACCCTTAAAAGTGACTGATATCATTATTAAACATATTGTTTAGTAATGCATGCATTCCAGGGGACGTCCCATTGGATAAGCATTAGATCAGTTTAACCTGTTGTTAAGTGATAAAACTGTTTCACTCGATGTAATTTATTTATTACTTTAGGCAATATATACTGACCCCCCCCCCCCACCATTATCCACCTTAACATTTCTAGCGGCATGGGAGCCTCGAATCTCAAGAGCATTTTAAAATCCATGATCTACGATACCCAACATGCGAATTCGAGTTCACCCCACCACCACTCCAACGCCAACAATGGTGCCAGTCTGGCACCACAGCGGAAATCCGTCGTAACATTGAACTTTCATCTGTTAGTTTTAGTAGGCAGTCCGTCGAAGTTCACATCCGTATTCAAGGTGAAACACAAAAGAAAAAAACACGAAATAAACGGTTTATGGCATCATGGCACCATGTCCTGGCACCATGGTGGCACCACTATTAGTTCCATGGTGGTACAGAGAATAATTCATGAAAATCCGGAGGTATAATGAGAATTTTTCCTCAATTTCAAAACTTGGGTACAATTAGTAAGCAGTAAAGGAACCGAAATATTGAAAAATCGGATATTTTGTGAATATTATCCCCCCACTCACCTTGCGAATTTTGGTACTCTGGTAAAATCATGTACAACTCGGAAGTTATTTGAGTCAAACAAAAAAAGAAACACGCAAATCGGTTGGAAATTGAGGCCTGGGCAGAGTTTACAAGATTATGCACGCAAACGCACGTTTTTTAAGCATTAACCCCCCCTTTCCCCCTCTTAAAAAGCAAAATCCAAAATTCCGGCGCCGTAGTGCACAACTAGATAGTATTCCGCGTCAAACGAAAAAAGAACCACGAAAATCGTTTGAGAACTAAGGCCTGGGCAGAGTACACAAGATTATGCCCAAAAACGCACGTTTTTCGAGTGGTTGTTTTGGTTTATTATTTTCAGTAATGAACCTTTGGAATCGACCAAGAAAAGAAAAATTTTAACACCCCCTCAAAATTTGATGGTTTACGTTTCAAGGTACGTAGAATACAAAAATCGAATAAAAATTTGGCCGTCCGTCCGCCGTACGCCGTCCGCCGTACGCCTTACGCCGTACGCGGCACTTTTGCCACTTAGCATTGACCGATTTTGATGAAATTTGGTATGTAGGCCCCATTTGGGGTCTAGTTGTGCCCCGAAGCTTTTGGTTAATGTAGGTCACTTCTAAGGGTTCCAAAATCAACTTTGGAATTTTGAAAACGCCCTAACTCAAAAAATTTTGATATAAAGGTATTGTTTTTCGTTCAATTTACGATTCCATAGAATTTTTAGAATTTTTTGAGACCACGCGGAGCTCTGTAGGACTAACCGTTCGCTTCCTACGAAAATTTAAGGGTTTATATTGAAATATATATATATAAATCCAAACACGAGTGTGAATCGCAAAAGAGGCCTAATCTCCGTTCAAATTAGAGCTGACCGAAATGCGATGGATGGTTGGTGATATTGATTTTAACACAGAATGTGTTTTTGCGATGACCTACCGAAAAAAAGTAGTCACGAAAAAGCGACAGAAAAAACATCTGGTGATATGTTTATTGGTTGTCATGTTAATGTCAACTCCACATTTATTATTGTTGTTTTTGGTTTATTATTTTCAATAATAAGCCTTTGGAATCGAGCAAGAAAAAAAAAATTTTAACCCCCCCTCAAAATTTGATGTTTTACGTTTCAAGGTACGTAGAATACGAAAATCGAATAAAAAAATTTCCGTCCGTCCGCCGTACGCCGTACGCCGTACGCCGTACGCCGTACGCCGTACGCGGCACTTTTCTTAGCAACACTGGACCGATTTGGTTCAAATTTGGTATATGGGCTCCATTTGGGGTCTAGTTGTGCCGCGAAGCTTTTGGTTGATGTAGGTCACTTCTAAGGGGTGAAAATTAAGGGTTGAAATTTTCAAGAGTGCCCTAGCTCGAAAACTCTCGAAATAAAGGTATCGTTTTTTCACCAATTTTAAATAGTATTGAATTTTTGAAAATTTTTGAGACCACCCGGAGCTCTGTAGGACAAACCGTTCGCTCCCTACGAGTACTTGAAGGTTTTCCTTCGATAAAACAGAATCATGAGTGTGAATCGCAAAAGAGGTCTAATCTCCATTCAAATTTTATCGGACTAAAATGCGATCGCTGTTCATTTCTTCAATTTGTTTACAGTTTTGCCTTCTGCGTAACCAGTAATCAAATTTCCATACTAAGCTTTATATTTTTCCAATCGAGTGTGAAGCGTTTAGTTCTTTCTAATAAACTTGATTGTGAAGGTGTGAAGCCAGTATGGTGTGGTAGGTAGTACCTAGCTGGTAGGTAAAAAAAGTTGGTAGGTAAAAAAAATGTTGGTGGGTAAAAAACGCTGCAAATCATTGCTCAAAGGCTTCTTCACTCTTCAGATCACTGATCAGCTGAGTGAGCTCCAAAGCCATTTTTACTCCTATTGAATGGAAGTGCTCTTCCAGGCGTCTCCAGCATTCGAGGAGATCTTCTTCACTCTTCTGATCACTGATCAGCTGAGTGAGCTCCGAAGTCATTTTCAATCCTATTGAATGGAAGTGCTCTTCCAGGCGTCTCCAGCATTCGAGGAGATCTTCTTCACTCTTTAGATCACTGATCAGCTGAGTGAGCTCCGAAAACATTTTTACTCCTATTGAATGGAAATGCTCTTCCAGGCGTCTCCAGCATTCGAGGAGATCTTCTTCACTCTTCAGATCACTGATCAGCTGAGTGAGCTCCGAAGCCATTTTCAATCCGATTGAACGCAGGAAGCTGAAATTTGAGAGGGAAGGTCAAGGGAGAATACAGATGGTGGTAGGTGCTATTGATGGAGAACCAGTGATCTATACAGAAGGGTGATCTATACAGAAAATAATAAACCTTTGAGCAATGATTTGCAGCGTTTTATTTAACGGATGACTAGTATCGCAAAAACACATTCTGTCTTCCTATGATTTCATACAGAGTATGGAAAAAGAAATAAACCGGGGGGTGCAGGGGGGCGGAGCCCCCCGCCGAGGCGCAAAGCGCCGAGTTTTTTTTGATTTTTTTTTCTTCTCTTCATATTGGATGGTTGGTGATTTCGTAGACGAGTGATCTATATAGAAAAATAATAAACCATTGTGTAATAATTTGCAGCGTTTTTTGGCAAGAACTCGTGCGTATATGACTATTGTGATCGATCAACGCTTTGGAGAACTAATTTTGAATTCGTGATCAGAAAAAAAATCTCTGGTCTTTTTTACCACTTTGGACAGATTTTTTACGGATCCGATTTTGGTTTATTGTTTTCAATAATGAACCTTTGGAATCGACCAAGAAAAAAATTTTTTTTACACCCCCTCAAAATTTGATGGTTTACGTTTCAAGGTACGTAGAATCCAAAAATCGAATAAAAATTTGGCCGTCCGTCCGCCGTCCGCCGTACGCCGTCCGCCGTACGCGGCACTTTTGCCACTTAGCATTGACCGATTTTGATGAAATTTGGTATGTAGTCTCCTTCTGGGGTCTAGTTGTGCCCCGAAGATTTTGGTTGATGTAGGTCACTTCTAAGGGTTCCAAAATCAATTTTGAAATTTTTAAAACGCCCTAACTCAAAAAAATTTTGATATACAGGTATTGTTTTTTCTTCAATTTAAGATTCTATAGAATTTTCAGAATTTTTTGAGACCACCCGGAGCTCTGTAGGACAAACCGTTCGCTCACTACGAGAATTTGAAGTTTGGACGTACGATAAATCAGAAACACGAGTGTGAATCGCAAAAGAGGCTTAATCTCCGTTCAAATTAAAGCTGACCGAAATGCGATCGATGTTTTTCTTCATGTTGGATGACTGGTGGCTTTGTAGACGAGTGATCTATAGAAAAATAATAAACCATTGTGTGATAATTTGCAGCGTTTTGAATTTTATAGATACTAAGTGTATGAAGAAACTTAAACAGCACCACTTCAAGAAGAAAGGGTAGTGGAATAAATAAACATTTCCTCGATCGATTTCAAAGGTTGATTATTAAAACGAAAGTACACATTATGCACTATAATGCCATGTACAATAAATTCCGCGATTCTTATTGATCAATACTTTAATAGACACCTGATTCCAAAGGAACAAGGTTGGTCGAAAAGAAAATTGTAAAACTTCAATATACTTCCAACAAGATCGATTGTTGAGACGTTGGGAAAAACTCGAGTTTGTTATGTCAAAAAGTTTTCTCTTCTCTGGAAAGTCGATTCGGAGCCCAATGAAACTTGTAGGTCCCTTATCGTTGCAGACACGGAATATGGAAAATGAGTTGTTTGGGAGCAGCTCCCGGGTGATGGGTGAGGTAATAACGATTGTGAATAATTCAGAATGACTCCGACTCATGCAAGTTAGGACGGCTGATGTCTGAATAGTGCTTCTTTCGGCAATAATGAGAATGAATACCGTTCAATTAAACATATTGTTTGATATAATTCTATGCTTACGACCAGAAAAACTCAATTTCTCTCAAATTGATATTCCATTCCACCTGTAATCTTTTTCATGCATCACCACTTTTTGCTTGTTTTCTATACGTTCCAAATTAAGACTTGGACATCCTTATGCGATGAATCTAGGTGAAAGAGGACAACATTCAACGGGAATAAAATATAACCGCATACAAATCCGTTTAGACCATTCTGAATCTAAATTTGCGGAAAAAAAAACACGGGTGTATGTGACAAATTTTTTTGTACGCTTCCCAGGCCTTACGTTGCGGGAATAAGAAGGTACATTACGCCCCGGTCGGAACAATTTGAAGGGGGCGTTCTTATTGTTAGGCATGTCATCCGCACTGGATGGATTAAGTAGGTAGTTTTCAACTGATTTGCATGGTTTCGTTTCTAGTAAGACGTAAAAATCTATCTAGCTGTGCACTACGTTGTCGGCATTTTGAATTTTGCCTTTGAAGGGGGGAAAAGAGGGGATCGAAGCTACAAAAGAGTGCGTTTCCGAGCATAGTTTTCTGTTGTGCTGGTCAAAATTTTCAAAAAATTGTAACTCATCAGTAGGGTAAAAATGGGCATTCTGGGCCAGTTACTAGGCATCTCGGCAGTAGTGCTCCGTGGTGTCATGTAACCTCCGTGTCAACTTGACCCCCTTCCCAACCACCCTCCGTATCAGTGCTCTGTGGTGTCATGTAACCTCCGTGGCAACTCCACCCCCCCCCCTATGTCCTCAATCTCCCAATTCATAAGGGACCATCCCCAACTCATAGGGGACCATCCTCTAATTATGATGTACCTAACCTCCGTGGCAACTCCACCCCCCCCCTTCCCACACCAACTACCAATTCATAGTGGGGCATCCTAGCAATTCAAAAGGGACCATCCTCAATTCATAAGGGACCATCCCCAATTCATAGGGGACCACCCTTGAATTATGCATCAGCTGTGGTGTCATGTAACCTCCGTGGCAACTCCACCCCCACCTCTTACCAATTCATAGGGGACCATCCCCAATTCATAAGGGACCATCCCCAATTCATAGGGGACCACTCTCGAATTATGCATCAGCTGTGGTGTCATGTAACCTCCGTGGCAACTCCACCCCCCCCCCCCACCGCTTACCAATTCATAGGGGACCATCTCCATATCATAGGGGACCATCGCCAATTCATAGGGGACTACCCTCCAATTCTGTATCAGCTGTGGTGTCATGTAACCTCCGTGGCAACTCCACCCCCCTTCCCCCCACCTCCTACCAATTCATATGGAGTCATCCAACCATTTCAAAAGGGACCATCCCCAATTCATAGGGGACCACCCTCCAATTCTGCATCACCTGTGGTGTCATGTAACCTCCATGGCAACGCCACCCCACTTCCCCCACCTCCTACCAATTCATAGGGTGTCATCCCCAATTCATAGGGGACCACCCTCCAATTCACATTAGACATCAGTGCTTTGTGGTGTCATGTAACCTCCGTGGCAACTCCACCCCCTCCCTCACTCCGTGGCACCTCCACCCCCTCCCTCACTCTGTGGCAACTCAACTCCCTCACCCACTGCCCCACAATTCATAGGGGACCACCCTCCAATTCGCATTAGACATCAGTGCTCTGTGGTGTCATGTAACCTCCGTGGCAACTCTACCTGCCTCACCCACTGCACCACAATTCACAGGGGACCACTCACCTTGAAGGATAATTTTACTAGATGAAAATACTGCCTACCTCCTTGGCAAACTACCTTCCTCCATTACAATACTGCCCACCCCCTTGGCAAACTATCTTCCTCTATTACAATACTGCCCACCGCCTTGGCAAACTATCTTCCTCTATCACAATACTGCCTACCCCCTTGGCAGAAAATCTCCCTCCATTACAATACTGCCCACCCCCTTGGCAAACTATCTTCCTCCACTACAATACTGCCCACCCCCTTGGCAGACTATCCTCCTCTATTACCATACTGCCCACCCACTTGGCAGACCTGTCTTCATTCATAACAATGACTCAATAGAAAAGACCTATACTACCAGAGGTAGGAACAATCAGTCGGGAAGGGGAATCATTAATGGGTAGTGTGATGTGCCATCTAACGGATATTCCCTCAACTAAACGGTTCATAAGATATCCACTAGATAGCAGAGTTACAGTGCTCCCTGTGGTCATTGGCCCCACCTCTTTCAGAATGGTTGCAACCATCCCCTCCACTTTTTACCCTTTGAAACTGTTAGTGCTATATTCAAGTTATTAGGTATTATTATGGCTACTACATCTAAATTTGTAGGAGAGTGTTCTCTAAACTTACATAATTAATGGGCAATATGTGGCTAAACAGTGGATTGAGAGTTATCAATGAATTGAGTTTTATCACACATGAGACAATCCAAAATGTGCAAAGATTTTAGGATTTTTTTTTTCTTTTTAATTTTTTTTTTTCTTTTTTGTTCTCATACCTAATATTAGTTGGAAAAAAAAGGAAGAAATTAATAAGAATTGTCAGGAAAATTACAAAAGATGGCAGGAAAATGACAGATGGTGGCAGGAAGTGGCAGGAAAATGGCAGGAAGTGGCAGGAAAATGGCAGGAAGTTGCAGGAAAATGGCAGGAAGTGGCAGGAAAATGGAAGGAAGTGGCAGGAAAATGGCAGGAAGTGGCAGGAAAATGGCGGGAAGTGGCAGGAATATGGCAGGAAAGTGGCAGGAAGTGGCAGGAAAGTGGCAGGAAGTAGCAGGAAAATGGCAGGAAGTGGCAGGAAAATGGAAGGAAGTGGCAGGAAAATGGCAGGAAGTGGCAGGAAAATGGCAGGAAGTGGCAGGAATATGGCAGGAAAGTGGCAGGAAGTGGCAGGAAAGTGGCAGGAAGTGGCAGGAAGTGGCAGGAATATGGCAGGAAGTGGCAGGAAGTGGCAGGAATATGGCAGGAAAGTGGCAGGAAGTGGCAGGAAAATGGCAGGAAGTGGCAGGAAAATGGCAGGAAGTGGCAGGAAAATGGCAGGAAGTGGCAGGAAAATGGCAGGAAGTGGCAGGAAAATGGCAGGAAGTGGCAGGAAAGTGGCAGGAAGTGGCAGGAAAGTGGCAGGAAGTGGCAGGAAAGTGGCAGGAAGTGGCAGGAATATGGCAGGAAAGTGGCAGGAAGTGGCAGGAATATGGCAGGAAGTGGCAGGAAAATGGCAGGAAAGTGGCAGGAAGTGGCAGGAATATGGCAGGAAGTGGCAGGAAAGTGGCAGGAAGTGGCAGGAAAGTGGCAGGAAGTGGCAGGAAGTGGCAGGAAAGTGGCAGGAAGTGGCAGGAATATGGCAGGAAAGTGGCAGGAAGTGGCAGGAATATGGCAGGAAGTGGCAGGAAAATGGCAGGAAAGTGGCAGGAAGTGGCAGGAATATGGCAGGAAGTGGCAGGAAAGTGGCAGGAAGTGGCAGGAAAGTGGCAGGAATATGGCAGGGAAGTGGCAGGAAAGTGGCAGGAATGTGGCAGGCAAGTGGCAGGAAGTGGCAGGAAGTGGCAGGAATATGGCAGGAAGTGGCAGGAATATGGCAGGAATATGGCAGGTAAGTGGCAGGAAGTGGCAGGAAAGTGGCAGGAAGTGGCAGGAAGTTCCCAATGTTCCTGCCACTTCCTGCCACTTCCTGCCACTTTCCTGCCACTTTCCTGCCACTTCCTGCCACTTTCCTGCCATATTCCTGCCATATTCCTGCCACTTCCTGCCACTTTCCTGCCACTTTCCTGCCACTTCCTGCCACTTTCCTGCCATATTCCTGCCACTTTCCTGCCACTTCCTGCCATATTCCTGCCACTTCCTGCCACTTTCCTGCCATTTTCCTGCCACTTCCTGCCATATTCCTGCCACTTCCTGCCACTTTCCTGCCATATTCCTGCCACTTCCTGCCACTTTCCTGCCACTTCCTGCCACTTCCTGCCACTTTCCTGCCACTTCCTGCCACTTTCCTGCCACTTCCTGCCATATTCCTGCCACTTCCTGCCACTTTCCTGCCATTTTCCTGCCACTTCCTGCCATATTCCTGCCACTTCCTGCCACTTTCCTGCCATATTCCTGCCACTTCCTGCCACTTTCCTGCCACTTCCTGCCACTTTCCTGCCACTTCCTGCCACTTTCCTGCCACTTCCTGCCATTTTCCTGCCACTTCCTGCCATTTTCCTGCCACTTCCTGCCATTTTCCTGCCACTTCCTGCCATTTTCCTGCCACTTCCTGCCATTTCCTGCCACTTCCTGCCACTTTCCTGCCATATTCCTGCCACTTCCTGCCACTTCCTGCCATATTCCTGCCACTTCCTGCCACTTCCTGCCACTTTCCTGCCACTTCCTGCCACTTTCCTGCCATATTCCTGCCACTTCCCGCCATTTTCCTGCCACTTCCTGCCATTTTCCTGCCACTTCCTTCCATTTTCCTGCCACTTCCTGCCATTTTCCTGCCACTTCCTGCCACTTTCCTGCCACTTCCTGCCACTTTCCTGCCATATTCCTGCCACTTCCCGCCATTTTCCTGCCACTTCCTGCCATTTTCCTGCCACTTCCTTCCATTTTCCTGCCACTTCCTGCCATTTTCCTGCAACTTCCTGCCATTTTCCTGCCACTTCCTGCCATTTTCCTGCCACTTCCTGCCACCATCTGTCATTTTCCTGCCATCTTTTGTAATTTTCCTGACAATTCTTATTAATTTCTTCCTTTTTTTTCCAACTAATATTAGGTATGAGAACGAAAAAGAAAAAAAAATTAAAAAGAAAAAAAAATCCTAAAATCTTTGCACATTTTGGATTGTCTCATGTGTGATAAAACTCAATTCATTGATAACTCTCAATCCACTGTTTAGCCACATATTGCCCATTAATTATGTAAGTTTAGAGAACACTCTCCTACAAATTTAGATGTAGTAGCCATAATAATACCTAATAACTTGAATATAGCACTAACAGTTTCAAAGGGTAAAAAGTGGAGGGGATGGTTGCAACCATTCTGAAAGAGGTGGGGCCAATGACCACAGGGAGCACTGTAACTCTGCTATCTAGTGGATATCTTATGAACCGTTTAGTTGAGGGAATATCCGTTAGATGGCACATCACACTACCCATTAATGATTCCCCTTCCCGACTGATTGTTCCTACCTCTGGTAGTATAGGTCTTTTCTATTGAGTCATTGTTATGAATGAAGACAGGTCTGCCAAGTGGGTGGGCAGCATGGTAATAGAGGAGGATAGTCTGCCAAGGGGGTGGGCAGTATTGTAGTGGAGGAAGATAGTTTGCCAAGGGGGTGGGCAGTATTGTAATGGAGGGAGATTTTCTGCCAAGGGGGTAGGCAGTATTGTGATAGAGGAAGATAGTTTGCCAAGGCGGTGGGCAGTATTGTAATAGAGGAAGATAGTTTGCCAAGGGGGTGGGCAGTATTGTAATGGAGGAAGGTAGTTTGCCAAGGAGGTAGGCAGTATTTTCATCTAGTAAAATTATCCTTCAAGGTGAGTGGTCCCCTGTGAATTGTGGTGCAGTGGGTGAGGCAGGTAGAGTTGCCACGGAGGTTACATGACACCACAGAGCACTGATGTCTAATGCGAATTGGAGGGTGGTCCCCTATGAATTGTGGGGCAGTGGGTGAGGGAGTTGAGTTGCCACAGAGTGAGGGAGGGGGTGGAGGTGCCACGGAGTGAGGGAGGGGGTGGAGTTGCCACGGAGGTTACATGACACCACAAAGCACTGATGTCTAATGTGAATTGGAGGGTGGTCCCCTATGAATTGGGGATGACACCCTATGAATTGGTAGGAGGTGGGGGAAGTGGGGTGGCGTTGCCATGGAGGTTACATGACACCACAGGTGATGCAGAATTGGAGGGTGGTCCCCTATGAATTGGGGATGGTCCCTTTTGAAATGGTTGGATGACTCCATATGAATTGGTAGGAGGTGGGGGGAAGGGGGGTGGAGTTGCCACGGAGGTTACATGACACCACAGCTGATACAGAATTGGAGGGTAGTCCCCTATGAATTGGCGATGGTCCCCTATGATATGGAGATGGTCCCCTATGAATTGGTAAGCGGTGGGGGGGGGTGGAGTTGCCACGGAGGTTACATGACACCACAGCTGATGCATAATTCGAGAGTGGTCCCCTATGAATTGGGGATGGTCCCTTATGAATTGGGGATGGTCCCCTATGAATTGGTAAGAGGTGGGGGTGGAGTTGCCACGGAGGTTACATGACACCACAGCTGATGCATAATTCAAGGGTGGTCCCCTATGAATTGGGGATGGTCCCTTATGAATTGAGGATGGTCCCTTTTGAATTGCTAGGATGCCCCACTATGAATTGGTAGTTGGTGTGGGAAGGGGGGGGGGTGGAGTTGCCACGGAGGTTAGGTACATCATAATTAGAGGATGGTCCCCTATGAGTTGGGGATGGTCCCTTATGAATTGGGAGATTGAGGACATAGGGGGGGGGTGGAGTTGCCACGGAGGTTACATGACACCACAGAGCACTGATACGGAGGGTGGTTGGGAAGGGGGTCAAGTTGACACGGAGGTTACATGACACCACGGAGCACTACTGCCGAGATGCCTAGTAACTGGCCCAGAATGCCCATTTTTACCCTACTCTCATCAACAATTTATCCGATTTTAATTTTATTTTTACCAAACTGTTCAGAATTTTATATAGCTTTATTTAAAAACAAGAACGAAAAAATTGACTTTTTGAAAAACTTTTTTTGGACTACTCTCCTTGAGTGAGCTCTTATTCCGATCTTCTTTTGCGATTTGCAAGTTTTTTTTTGGTTTATTATATATTAATCAATAACGAATTCAAATTTCGATCAAACTGAATTCGATCCTTTTGAATTCAAACTCAATATTCTTTCAACTTTCAGCTGATCAATTTCTTCTCATCGCAACCATGAATCAAATTTCGTTATGAAGGGACTCACAGCTCTCGTATTGCGGTGTTATTACTAGCAGTGTGACCTACTCAGTAAAGTAATATACCATTGTTTTTGTTCGATTCAGAATCAAACCCCCCCCCCCCTGTAGTACATCACGTCACCCGAGTATCGTTTATTTCATGAAAAAGAGTTTTCATTTATTTGAAAATGTTATAGTACATTTCCTTGACAATAATCATACTTTTAATTTATCTACCAAATTGTTCACTGATGACACAAGTTGCTGAGCTTTTGGTAGTAAACGACTGTACTTACTGCGTTGTACGGATTCCCATGGCGGATTAGAAAAGCTTGATTTATCAACGGAGTTACAGAAAAAAAAACACCCCGTTGTTTCACCTCCCCGTTTGGCTTCTCTCGACAGTAGTAGACAAGTGGCATTACGTCCAAAGGCTTCCCACAGTTAGCCCGCTATCTCCCGTGCACTTAGATTGATTGAATGATGACCGTTTGCTGGACCCATCTGTTGGTCCAAATGCATTGGTATAAATATAATATATTTTAATATATTAATATATTTATTTTATTTACATATTTATTTAATATATAATTTTAATAATATTATATAATATATTTTGGTATATTATACCAAATCCCACTCAGGAGCTGATTTGACAACAATAAATGGAAGTTTAACGTTTATCGCCTTTTTTATAGTGGAGAAATCGGTTTGATTAAACTTGCACGACTAATGGAAAAAGTGAAACCAATGACATTATACGAATTTATACGTAAGAACTACTTAAAAAATAAATATTTTCGGTGTGTGGTGAGGGGAGGAAAGTATCTACTGATCCTCGTTTTCTTAAAATTGTTTTACTGTCATGTGCTTTCGCCGTAAAACAATTACATGCCGTAGCTCGCTCGGCCACAGGGTGTAGATGGTCCCCTATGAAAATCACGGTCCCCAAATTGACAGTAGCCTCGGCGCATGCGCAAACGTAAAATCCTTGTAACAGCCATAACTTCTACATTTCTCATCCGGTTTCGACGAGATTTTCAAGATTCATGCGGATTGGGGTGTAAATGGTTCCCTATGAGGGTGGTTCAAGGTACTTAGAGATTGGTGTTTTAAGAATTATTACTATGCATTGGATCATCTATACAATCGGGTTATGGAAACGTGGAAGCTATGTGCCACACCCACTTGGCAGACGTTTTTTTATCTTGATCGTTATTGAAAATAATGAACCAGAACACCTCTTTTTCTCCCACATTGAAACTCAGCCCTGAACCGTTTAGCACATTACTTCGGACATTCCCAGTTAGCTAGTTCATGGGATTTTGGAAGTTTTATTGTAATCTGCTAGTAATTTGTGATTGTTACTGATGAATGGAACGAAGATATCTTTGATACAGCATCTTGGCAGAGTCTCGAGGGTTTATAATTTCCTGGGATCTACAATTCTCGTTCATTGTAGTCAAGGATGAAATACGTGCGGCGGCGATGAAATAATAATTCCGCGTCCTCCGAGGCTGTGCGGCAGTTTATCTGCTTGGCAGGTCTATAACACACTCAAGGTATAAAATGGCAAATTAGGATCAGCTGATGGGGGCTTGGGTGGGGGTAAACCGTGAAATATGAGTTTCCAGGCGGCTTGGAAGTAAAACTACCTTCAATGCAGTGGGAGGGACAGTGAAATAGGGCATTGTTTGGGGGAAGCAATATCTCACACCTTCTGGGCCCGTTGCCCTGAAGACTTGGAAAAGGGGATGCGGCTCCAAATCCCCTCTTCACTCGTTCTTGCGGGGAGATGAAGAGAGCGGGGACATAAATTTTGGCAGAAGTCCCGTTTGGAAGCCTCGGAGGGAACTCTGTCCCGATTCTTCGTCCCGCCGAGGTCCCTGTCCCACCGTCGCCCTACGTCGTAATTCTGAGGACGTAATACCTTCCTCTAACTGCTGCCTCTAAGATCGTCTCTAGGACTATCTCTGGCCCGGATTTCCTTACAAAGATCCCTGCCAATAGGGAAAACGCCTTGGGGGTCCCCCATAGTTTTTTTAAACAACCTATTTGCCAATCTCATACCAGAACCACTATTCTCTACCCTTATTCGAGATATCCAATTCAAAAATGTGAATTTATTATTATTATCAAGTACTCAACAGAAAGAAAAGTCTGCAAATTTTTACACAATGGTTTATTAAGTTACTGTATACAGGGTGTAAGCTAAACAGGTGTGCCATACTGAAGGAGTCAATGGGGTGTGCGCATGGGTCGGAAAAACTGTTTATTGTTATTTTTAATCTAAACTAGACCTCATTCTGAGATTTTTGACACCTACCGCGATCTTCTAGCGTGGGAAGACCTGTTCCCATGATTTTTCAAAGTTTCGAATGTTCACGACGTCTCAGTGAGCTGTGGAGTGCCGCCCAGGCGAGAGGGGCGCGTGACGTCATGAGCATTCGAAACTTCGAAAAATCATAGAAAAAAGATCTAATCATCCAAAAAGAGAACTGATGGTGTCAAAATTCTCAGGATGAGGTCTAATTTCGATTGAAATGTTTTTAAAAAAACCATGCGCACCCCCATTTCACAAGTAATTTTCAACAAAAACGTTGCAAATTATTACCCAAAGTTTTATTTTGTTTCTGTGAAGAACCCACCTGGCAAGAAAACAGTTTTGCCATTGTCACAATCAAGTTTATTCTGGAGAAATAAATGCTTTACACTTCATTAGGAAATTTAATTACTGGTTCCTAAGGACGCAAAACTGAGTACAACTTCAAAGAGAACACCGATCGCATTTTAGACAGCTGAAATTTGAACGGAGATTAGGCCTCTTTTGCGATTCACGGTCCTGTTCCTTATTTATAACTAGCTGAAAAGCCTACAAAAAGTAGGCAAAAACAATTCCTCCGACTCTCTCCTCCACCCACTCACTCCGACTCCTCCCGCCCCCAACTCCGCCCGCCCCCAACTCCCCCGACTCCTCTCGCCTCCGACTCCTCCCGCCCCCAACCCCTCCAGCCTCCAACTCTCCCCACTCCCACGACCCCTTCAACCCCTCCGTGCATACGTACGTACGTACGGTTGGCGTTTTATATAATTAGATAAGTCCAACCCTTAAGTTCTTATGGGGAGCGAACGGTCGGTCCGACAGAGCTCTGGGTGGTCTCATTTGATTCTAAAAATTCAATACTACTTCAAATTGATGAGGTAACGTTACCTTCATATCGAAAGTTTTTGAGCTAGGACGTATTAAAAATTGCAACTCCTATTCTTCTCTCCTTAGAAGTGACTGACATCAACCAAAAGCTTCGGGGCACAACAAGACCTCAATTGAAGCCCATAAACCAAATTTCATCAAAATCGGTCCATCGGCATTAAGGAAAGTGCCGCGTACGGCGTACGGTGAACGGGCGGCCAAATTCCTACTCTATTGGTTTAATATTTTCAATAATGAACCTTCCGGATCTACAAAGATAATTTTTTTAACCACCTCTCAAGATTTGTTGGTTAGCAGTGACCGATTTTGATGAAATTTGGTATGTGGGCTCCATTTGGGGTCTGGTTGTGCCCCGAAGCATTTGGCTGATGTAGGTCACTTCTACGGTTTGAAAAAAAGGGTTGCAATTTTGAAAACGCCCTAACTCAAAAAATGTTGTCATAATGGTATAGTTTTTCCATCAATTTAGGATTTTATTGAATTTTCAGAATTTTTAGTGACCACGCGGAGCCTTCTAGGACAAACCGTTCGCTCCCTACGCGAACTTAAGGTTTGGACTTACGATAAATCAGAAACACGAGTTTGAATCGCAAAAGAGGCCTAATCTTCGTTCAAATTTTAGCTGACTGAAATGCGATTGATGATTTTCTTCAAGTTGGTTGGTGGTAAGCCGTGTTCTTCCTAGACGAGTGATCAGATCACTCGTCTGTGGTTTGACCTTAACCGTAACACACTGCATAGATTCTATGCAGTGTGTTACGGTTAAGGTCAAACCACCGGCCGGGGTTCAATTGTACTACTAATATGCGACGTTTTTTCTCTCGCGACTTTTTTTCCTAACCCCTCTAAAATCCGACTTTTTTCACTTTCAAGATGTTTTTCGAGTTTTTGAACTTACGCCATTAAAATAGCCATAACTCGCTTATTTTTCAGTCAAGATTCAAATGCAATTGTACCGCTGGAAAAAGCGTTAATTATCTACCTCCCTAGTGCTAAATCAAACTTTTTAAAGAAAACTTAGATGTTGAAAAATGAGCCCGAAAAGTAAAATCTCGAAAATCATGGAAATGTACAGTTTTTTCCAAACGTTTGTAGGCCTAACTGAAACTGCCGGTTAATTTCCCACTGTAAATCCAAAAGTTGACCCGAAAGATCAGCTTTCCAACGGTATAGTCATAAAATATTTTACAATCGAATTTGAGGGAGAAATTTGTGTTTGAACGTGGAGAAACGTGATTTCTTTTTCTACGAAATCGACGGTTTAACGGGAGGGTCAAAACGTTGATTTCGTTGAAAAAAATTCACGTTTTTTTTTTTTTGCACTCAAGCACGGTTTTCTCCACTAATTAAAATATTGGAAACAATTCTGACCGTACCGTTGGAAAGCTGAGCTTTTGGGTCAACTTTTGGGGCTACAGTGGGAAATTAACCGGCAGTTTCAAATAGGCTTACAAACGTTTGAAAAAACTGTACATTTCCGAGATTTTACTATTCGGGCTCATTTTTCATCATCTGAGTGTTCTTTAAAAACATTTATTTAGCACTAGGACGGTAGAGAATTTAACGTTCTTGCCCGCGGTATAATTACATTAGAATTTTGACAGAAAAACAAGCGAGTTATGGCTTTTTTAATGGCGTAAGGTCGAAAATACAAAAAATATCTTAGAAGTAAAAAAAGTAAAAAAAAAAAAAAAAACCGTATCAACCACCTGATATGACTGGACGTGCCTACCCTCAGTACCAAGTTCTCATGAAAAGCCCATAGAGATAACCCGGGAACGAACAGGTATTGATGGGGCGGCGAATCTGAAAAGTAGAGAAAGGGTGTTCTGAAAGAACCTCAGGAGTTCTTATAACGCGAGACCGCGGAACAACGTAATAAATTCGCATTATCTCGCTTGTCAGTTTGGAAGAGGAGTGATGTTCTTGAAAAAGTAAAGCCCGAGTTGCACGCCTTGCCTCGACCTTTGATAAGTTGAATTTATTTCGTGCCTCAACTTCAATTTCCAGCTTAAACTCACTCTCTTAAGAGGTAATTTCATAGTAATATATTTTTTTTTTGTTGATAAAAATTATTAAGTGTCACAAGGTTTTTTTTTTAGTAGATGCGCTTGGAACCTACCAATCGAGAAAAGTGTTAAGTTCCACTACATGCAATATGTTCATCAACGACCCTGCAGAGATCCTTTTTCCTGGTGCCAGTAACGAGGACCATTCGTTACATTTTTCGAAGGATCTGTAGGATTGGTTTCACCAATATGATGAATATGAAATTTGTCTAGTCAAAGATATTATAAAACTTCTGAAACTGATGTTAAGGGGGTCTCAGTCTGTCGCCATTCCTTCCTCGTTCAGGGTTAGTCTAATTTACTATGAACCGGCGCTCAAGGTTGCAAAATTGTGCCTAAATTTGAAATTTTCAAGGATTTTCGAAATTGCATGAACAAGTTGCATCTACCTAGGGAATCGCACAACCAAAGATTGCCGCTGGAATGATTAAAATCAAACAATAATTGCAGACAATGAAGTCGGTGAAAAGGTTTATTATTTTTCTATATAGATCACTCGTCTTTAAAGAACACGGCTTTGCCATTGTTACAAAACAATGTGTTGTGTTGTGGAAAAACAATGCCTTCATATCAAAATTTGGTTGATGTCAGTCACTTCTAAGGGGTGAAAATTAAGGGTTGAAATGTTCAAAAGTGACCTAGCTTGAGAACTCTCGAAATAAAGGTATTGTTTTTTCACCAATTTTAAAAAGTATTGAATATTTAGAGATTTAGGAGCTCTGTAGGACAAACCGTTCGATCCCTACGAGAACTAAAGGGTCGGGATTACGATAAATCAGAAACGCGAGTCTGAATCGCAAAATGGCCCTGATCTCCGTAGAAATTTTAGCAAACCAAAATGCGATCTTGTATGTGGTAGGTAGGTAGTATCTATGGTTGGTAGATGGTGACAATGGCAAAACCGCGTTCTTTGTAGACGAGTGATCTATATAGAAAAATAATAAACCTTTGTGTATTAATTTGCTTTTCTCCGGCAATAATTGTTCGATTATGATGATTGCAACGGCAATCTATTAGTTTTTAAATTCTCTAAATAGATGAACTAATGAATTTCAAAAATCCTTGAGATTTTCACATTTTGGTACTATTTTGAAATTTAGGGTTCCGGTTCATGAGAGATTGAACTACCCCGGATCAAGGAAGGAACAGCAACCGACTGAGACCCCTTTAAGCAGGCAATCTTTCGACTCACTGAAATACGAGGGTTTTGCAAATGAGGAAGTAGCTACCATTTCAGATCTGATTATGGAACTGTTCAACTCGTGTCTCGTAAAATTAGGAACAAACGAGTAATTCTCGACCGGGATATTAATTGTAAGGAGGACTAAGTTTTTAAAATTGTTCAAAAATTCAAGTGAAATTGACAACATGCTTTACTAAACTACTACACGTTATTTGATACTCCTAATAAGTACCTAAAGAGGAAAAAAAAAATTTAAAACTCGGCTCTCCTCGCCTCGCCAGGGGCCAAGCCCCCTGGACCCCCGGTTACCTCTATTTACATACTTCGGACGAAATTATTGAAACACAGAATGTGTTTTAGCTCACGCGTTTCACATATTTTCGCTACTTTCCTCCCACTAAATCAGAATTTTATATAATCATTTTTTCATAACAAAATATCGCATGGGTTGCACCAGGTTACACGATCCTTAATTTCGTATCATCGGTATCCATGTTGTCGTCCCAGATTTCATCAGATTTTTTGGCTAGTTAGTCTATGGCTAAAACACATTCTGTGTTAAAAATAACGTACACAAGTGAATTCACCTACAAGAAATAAATTATGAAACCAAATATACTTCAATTGAAATATCCAAAGAAAGAACTAGGTTTGATTGAAAGAGACCAATCTATTGTGATTGGCTAATGAAGATATAAAATGTTCTTATGAATCTAATCTGATCAACATCAGACGGTCAGTGTCCAAGGCTACAGACTTATTGATCGGTCAGGCAGGTAAAATTAAGTGACCCGTCTGACCCCAAGGCCCAGTTTTTTTTTGTGGTTCAAGGTGAAGGTAGATCTGTCACTCCTTATTTCGTTTGAAAGTGAAGAAAGATGAGAGGGGATAATCCCATAGATAATCGCTGTTTTTGAAGATATACAGTTTTACCATGGATTCGGTATTGGGGAATCGACCCATACAGTCATGCATGTGATTTACGGTCCGTTTAAGTACAAAAACAATGAAAATTTCTGATGAGAAAAATTAAATGCCTTCCTGAATGATTGTATGCTTGATTGCATAATTATGAATTTTTTTTTGAGAGAAAAAACACTTTATTGAACATTGTAGAAGGAATGAAGGTGGACAAGGACTCCAGTAATTGTCGAAACATAATGGATTTGCCGAAAGTTCAAAATGAGTTGCCAAAGAATTATTCAAGAATAATTTTGATGTTTGGGTACTCAATGAAGAAGTTTCTGGCTCAAATTAACCCTGTCGACTCACTTCATCAGAATCTTCAGTTTTATTTTGGAAAGCTGAAATAGCTTGGACGTGAACTAACCATTGCTTTGGATACGAGTGGGAAATTCATTATCTTCTTTCAGAATGGCTGTCTTATCAAAATAAAACTCCAACGCTAGATGAAACTAGCTTTCCTTACGATGCATCTTGAAAAACTCTTCCTTCCCCTTAAAGTGCGGCCCGTTTTAACATGCAAATCCAACGATTTGTAACCCGCAGCAAAGAGAGGAGACCGTCGCAAATTCGGGGGCCTAATGAGAAACAAGATGCATTATTCAGCCACTCCCGATGTTCATCTCATCCCTGTCTACCCTAGACTTCCTCCGGATCTTCCTCTAGCGTCTTTCGTGGTATCAGATTAAGGGGTCATCAATCCTTCATGGATAGTTTCTGATGAATACCATTGGACGATGGAAAGTTCAGTTCAAGGCAGTTATTATGCAGGTACTTTAGATGTGGATACTGTAAACTATAACTGGATAGTGTTCTGTAACTTTCTCATCATATAATTGACTATTGCCTATAAGCAGTTTGAAAAAATAATTACGTTATCATGATACTTTTTTGTTGATGCACCCATTCGAGTCACACATTATCCAAGTCTCTCTAACGAAAGGTACTTGTCAGAGCTCTGAAGTGGTTGAGCGTTCAGGTAAGAAGAAAATGGGTCAACATGTGTTTGGACAGACAGCAAGGTTCCTATTGCAATGCTGCAGGACCACAGAAACCATTTGTCCATTGTCGAAGAAATTAAAGGATCCCTATGCAAACTTCGTGGCATCTGGAGGATTGGTGTCAGGTGGCTAGAAGCTCATTCCGGAATTTTTGGAAATGAGGCTGCGGATGAACTCGCAAAAGAAGCAGCTGAGGATAACACTCTACCTGAAGTTTTCACAGCATATCCACGATCTTACGTTCTGAGATTTCTCCGAGAGAAGACTGTAAATGCTTGGAGCTTGCTGTGGGATGCCAACACCGAGACAGCTCAACAAACCAAGCAGCTTGTTCCAACTGTAAGATGGATTTGTAGCGGTTTGGTTTGCTCAGTGATGGGACATGTAGCAAGCCAGTGTTCCAGACATGGGAACATATGTCCAGTGTCCGTTGTTTGAGCCAGTAAAACCACGACTCATCAGGAAAGTGATACTGAGCAGTTCAGTTTGGCCTGCAGAATACTATCGTTTAATAAACAAACAGTTGTTTGATTTTATTGAGTTTGTGAACTCCATCGATTTTAAGCTACAATAAGTTAAAGAGGAAACATATTAGCACTATTCTATGGTGTACTTTGAATCCTATTTTATTTTTTTTACATCAAGTTGAAATTATTTTTATAATATTCAATAATGTGAACCGCCTGTATTTAGGGATGAAAGCAGGCAAAAAAAGGAAGGGTCATAAGGGGATTTGCTGTCTGTCATGGCAGGGTCCTTAGTCAGTCAAAGACTCAATCCTTCTCTCCAGTTGACTCAGTTTGGGGACTCAGGCTGACTCGGCTTAGTCAGGGTGAGAAATCGGTTAAGGGTGGACTCAGCTAGGAAAGAGGACTGAATCAGTCACGTATTGGGACTCAGTCAGTCACGAGGAAATTTATACTTTGATTCCACATTTGCTTACTAAATTCTTCTGGTTGTGATTGACTATATTACCAATAAAGAAATAAACCATATTTAAATGAAGTATACATGTTGACATTTACAACGATATTTTCTTCACGGTTTGATCTATATACAAGTATAATATACTATTCCTATTTACAAAATACTACATGCCGAGGAACATAATTTATGCTCCTCAGGTGTAATGTTTGGTAAATAGAAATTTGCTACAACGATGCACATGTAGTTCTAACTAAAAGAAAATACCGGCTGTCTCTGTAAAATAACTGTGAAATAAACGGGCTTTTGTGTGTCATACAGTATGTGCTTCCTCAGAGTAAATCTTTGCCGCTCTGAAAAGCCTGTTCGCATTCCGATGGCCAATTCCATTTGCTGTCTTTTCAAAAGGGCATTCAAAGGTTCTAACTGTCGGGGCACGTGGAAGAAATATCTATAAAAACTAAGCATAGAAAAAAATGATTTTAACTGAGTAATATTTTGTGGCGATGGTGCAGACTTTATCGTTTCAAGTTTGCTCGGAAAAGGATTTTTCCCTTCTTTGGATAGAACAAAACCTAGTAACTCGAGCTTTTCAACGGAAAAATCACTTTTATTTAATTTTTTTTTATGTTGTATCTTTCTAATCTGGTGAAAACGTAATCCAGAGTTGTATTCAGATCCTCTGTTATTATATTAATTTTAATATTGTGAATGCAGCACATCTATCAAACCTTTCAATGCAATTTTTATGAAAAATTGAAACAACTGATGAGCTCACCATACCAAATACTAATCTAGGATATGTTTATAAACTTTTAATGGCATTGATTTTTAAGATTATCTTGACTATCTTTACGAATTTCCAATTGTAGAAACGCATTAGTAAGGTCCACTTGGTAAAAATACTTTCAACCAATCAATTAGTTGAAAAAGTCATCTGGGCGTCTCATGTCGATAGTACTTGAGTGTCATAAAATCGTGACCTATTTACAACCTTAAATGTGAGCGTACTCAGGTGGTTCCTTTGCTTCAGAGCATTAGTTAGGTCAGGTCGCAGAGAGGCATCGAGGAGTCCCCTTCCATTCCTCGTGATCAAAAGGCCACTCCGTACCGGTAATTATAATCGAGTTCGTCCCTAATGTCTTAACTGGTCCCTTACATTAGTGAAATGGTAGTCTTGTAAGTACAACGTGACACAGATTGCAGAACTAGCATAAAGTTCTGAATATCACCGGATCAATAAACAGCGTGATACTCAGACTCACAGTACTAATCGTAACCTGCGTGATATTTCTCTGATGAAGACTTCAAATTCTTCGTTTGACCTACAGAGCTCCGGGTGGTCTCTGAAAATTCAATACTATTTAAAATTGATGAAAAAACAATATTTTCATATCAAAAGTTTTTGAGCTAGGGCGTTATCAAAATTTAAGCCCTTATTTTTCAACCCTCAGAAGTGTCTGACATCAACCAAAAGCTTCGGGGCACAACTAGACCCCAAATGGAGCATATTCCAAATTTCATAAAACTTGGTAGGTAACTAAGGAAAGTACCTCGTACGGCAGACGGTTGGCAACATTTTTATTAGATTTTCGGATTCTACATACTTTGAAACGTAAACCAACAAATTTTGAGGGGGGTGAAAAAAATGTCTTGGTCGATTTCAAAGGTTCATTATTAAAAATAATATACCGAATTGCCATCTAGACTGTTTTTCCAGAGGTTTTGTTTCCGGTTATTTCACTTTTTTTCGTATTTTGACTTGGTCTATTTCCACGAAAATAATGAGTTACGAGTTAAATCGATTTCGACGGTTAGGTTATCATCAGTAACAAACAATAACTTAAATTATTGTATTTAAATCGATTCAACTTGTAACTCATTATTTTGTTGGAAATAGACAACGTTCTTCCAAACTTCGTTGGTTTTTCTTCAAAACGGTTTTCCAAAATCTCGTCGCGAGTGACTTAATTCACATAAATATCGTACCCATAGACGTAAAAAAGGTAATGAAAATAATAAAATGTACACAAATGTGTACGAAAATGTAATACTTAATATTCTGAGAGCAATCTGGAAGATGATGTAGTGAGGTGGGATGCGGAACTAAGGGAAGGTCTCGTCTTTGGAAAACAGCCAAGAACCGCCTAACCGTTACTCCGGACCGGAAGATGAGATACAGAAGAAAAGAAGAAGAAATACGAGCAGAAGAAGAAATAAGAAAAGCGACCGGTGTACCAAACCTGAAAACGCTTTGGTGCGTGAAACGATAAGAGAGTTGAGAGTTGTTTGGGGTCGGATAAAGACCGCAACTCAGAGAGGTCCTCGTCTTTTTGGAAGGGTCGTTTTCCTTGGGTGGACTATTGGTCTTCTGGAACTTATCGGACGCTTGGAAGGTCCTTTCCGTATATCGATGCAAACGTTATCACACAAGAATTGCAGATCGAAACTTTCACTTGAGAACAGAGACTGAACTTTCAGAATCCCAAACTCGTAAGTCCTTGAATACGCTCCGGTACTGAATAATTTTCTTCCCAGTCAACCAACATTGCGAAAGCATCGTTCCTGCTTTGAAGGGTGGTAAAAGAAGCAATGTATTTTGTCTGTTTGTAAGTAAATAGTTGAAGCAATCAGACTATTGAACAGCTGTATTCCATAGAAACAGTTCATGGTATCTCTTTAGCGGTCAGTCCGAATGGCGACCGTGAGATACCTCCGATTTCGACAATAAAAATTTATTATTGAATAATATCAAATTCTCAAATCTGATTTGAGAATTTCTCAAATAAGAAACTGATTTTCTGCACTGCATTTTTGACATTTTCATGTCTTTCATATGGCACATAAAAAAAAAATCGTCACGAAATTTGATGCAACGAAATTTGATGCGACGAAATTTGTCCCAAGTCGCCACAATGATGATTATGACCATCAGAAGTGAAGTTGTTAGGTAGGTAGGTACTTTACAGTTTGATATTACCAGATCAGCTGAGTCGAAAATTGAGCTCCCAGATCAGCTGAGTCGAAAATTGAGCTCCCAGATCAGCTGAGTCGAAAATTGAGCTCCCAGATCAGCTGAGTCGAAAATCGAGCTCCCAGATCAGCTGAGTCGAAAATCGAGCTCCCAGATCAGCTGAGTCGAAAATCGAGCTCCCAGATCAGCTGAGTCGAAAATCGAGGTCCCAGATCAGCATGAAAATGTTTCAATGTGTTGCAGACTCGTATGCAAGCGTTTTTTCTGTCGCTTTTCGTGACGTTTTTAGCAGGTTCTAGCATGTTTATCAGCTTAACTTTTCTTGTTATAAAGCTATAGGGTGACTACGACCAAGTGCGCTCATCGCTTATTTCTCCAGCCAGGCTACTCATATAAACTTTCTAGCGATTTATTATATTACGAGGAGATCAGGTCTTCATTGGCTGCTGATCAAATTGTGAGCACTTTTGAAGCTGTGTGAGTGGAATTGTGGCTCATCTTCCAAACCTTCATCTTCTAATTCAGTTTCTCAGTTTTAAGTAGGTGCACGTAAAATTGGTTTTTTGGATTAATTTCCCCCCTTATTAACTATTTTTTCGTTTTTAGCCGTTTCCTCTATAGTTCCCGCTTTCAATTCGTACATTGTAGGAAGAGAAAATGTGTAATTACATTTTTTTTGTTTTGCTTGCTATGCAGTTTTGAGACTACTAGGGCAAGTGGGCTGTCAAGGATACGGGCAACTCCCCGCAGCTTGATTCTCGGTGATAGTAGAAAAAAAAGCCCTTAAAATTCTCGCAGTAAATCCAGTCTCCTAAATTTCATCCAAGGAGTTCAGCAAAGTCTCTTCCATATCTTATGGCTTATTTTGCATTAAAAAAATATTTGTCTCAGCCAGGAAAGTTATTGACACGTTCACCCCGTAGAACGATGCACTTATTTAACTGACGTAGAACCAGTTAGAATAATGCACCGGTTTTACCTACCATAACTCCTTGTCAATTTGTGCCCTCGTCCGCTGTTTCAGACAAAACTCATTTTGGGCCTAACCATACGAAATTGTTGTAGTTTCAAGATAATTTTTAGGGAATGATAGTCACTAGACAGCCCAATGAGTTTCGTAGACTGAGTATAACTCAATGAGTTTCATGGATTCCATTGAACTATGATTTCTCAGTTTGTATTAGTCCAAGATCCCTCAAATTTGGATGGTTTTTGGTTTATTATTTTCAGTGATGAACCTTTCGAATCGACCAAGAAATTTTTTTATTCCCCCCCCCCTCCCCACTAAAAATGTGAGAATCCGAAAATTGAATGAAAAATGTTCCGTCCGTCCGCCGTACGCCGTTACCTTGGTTACGTTATATCGCTTTTGGTTGATGTCAGTCACTTCTAAGGAGTGAAAATTAAGGGTTGAAATTTTCAATAGAGCCATAGCTCGAAAACTCGAGAAATAAAGGTATCGTTTCCCACCAATTTAAACAGTATTGCATTTTAAGAATTTTGTGAGACCACCCGGAGCTCTGTATGACAAACTGTCCGCTCCCTACGAGAACTTAAGGGTCGGACTTACGATAAATGAGAAACACGAGCATGAATAGCAAAAGAGGTCCAATCTCCGTTCAAATTTTAGCTGACCAAAATGCGATCGTTGTTCGTTTCTTCGAGTTGTATCAGTTTTGCATCCTAAACAACCAGTAAACAAATTCCCTGTGACCTCAACTCCCTGTTTCTTCGAACTGAGTGTGAAACGTTTATTTCGTCCAAATAAATTTCATGGTGAAATAGGTATGTGATAGGTAGGTAGTATCTATGGTTGGCAGATGGCGACAATGGCAAAGCCCTGTTCTTTGCATACGAAGGATTTTTATAGAAACAAAATAAACCTTTGTGGAATAATGGAATTGGTTTAGACTTGTGACATCATGGTCCAATTAGGGTTAAAATAATAAGAACTGCTGGAATTGACAGCAAGAATGCCGAGTGATGGTCCCGTGAATACCACGAAACTTTAATCTTCCATAACGATTTATGATGTTATGAGATTGTTGAGTAACCTGTGCTATCTTCATGCGTACTTCTATGAATATTTGTTCAACACACTCAGATCTGCAATATTTATTGTGGCAGATATGTTTGATATTGAGATCAATTTGTCTTCTCTATACGGTACTTATGGTTTGGGTTAACATGTCAACTAAGTTGGTGTTCATGTGGGATCAAAAGATCTTGGCGGGATGTCTCCAGAGACGACAAGAAAGAGGGTCTTTACCTGTTGATGGTTGAAAGAAATTGGACGGTATCAGGTGATGAAGGGGCAGGAGAGGGGATGTCGAGGTTTTTCCTCATTTTCGGGATTGTCGGGAGGGGAGAGAATGACAGCTTCGGGGTCGGGAATAATGACGGGGCTCAAGGAGAAAAATGGTGAAGGAAGGGGTGGGGGTAACTTTTTATAGAGAAAGACGTCCGTGGAGGAAGAGGAGTGTGACATGGGTTGACGGATGAGCTCACAGAGCTGGGATATATTTAGAAGGAAGATGTCTAACAATGCACTTTACGTACCTACATCGCAGAAATCGTGAGATACCTTTCTTGTTTTCGATCATAATTTTATAGTGATTATGGCATGACAGCAAATGTTGACAACTACTGGATGTTATGGAAATTGAATACCCCACTCTATTCTTCTCTGTGTTGAGGAGTACGGTAAAGATGATTCTACACATCCAAGCATATTGCTCATATACCTGGAAAACCTCGTAAGTCAGAAAACCTCGTAAGTCTGATGAGGATTTTGACAGAGGAAGTGTGATTGCGATCCCTCGCAAAATCTCGTTTGCAGACCAAACCGTTTCCCCGCAATCAGCTAGGAAAAAAACCTGTAAATCACAGGTCCTTCCAGATCAGGACCTATGCGTCAGGAAAATGCATTGGAGAATGTGGCAGACTTACACGCTTTACCTACGAATTTTTCTCATACGAATATTCTTAGGTTATTTTTCTCATACAAATACTCGTATTTGTGTGAGAAGAACGAAGACTATTGTTTTTTCTTAATTATTAACATTATTATTTAAAAATTTGTCCACAGTCTCATTTGAAACTGCTGTTTCCTAGCTCGTACCTAGATAACTTATTGAAGACTCCACAAAGGCACTTACCTAAAGACTTTTTTCCCCTAATTCTGAAAAATAGAAATGCATTAACTATAAATACCCTGTGCACGATTGATTCGATTGTAAAGGTGTAGCGAGGTATATGTGATCACTTTGGAGGGCCAACCAAGTTTCGGTCCCCAGAGTATCAATTAAGATTGAAACATTTTGTAGAAAACGTGTTAAAAATTAATAAAAAAATAATTTGACAGAGCAGTTTTTAGCTTTCACCCCATTAGTCCTGCAAAAATCTAACAAAAAACCTTGTAAGTCCACTGTAGGATATGGGGAAAAACTCGTGTCTTAAAATCGGCCTCATATAAGTAAAGAAGTGAGTGTAATCTCTCTAATCAAGCTGTTTAGGCCATTGATTCCTCCAATTGATCAATACTGAGTCGCATGACGGTCGATTGCACGCCTCAAACTCATTTGGATCATTTTTATGAAGTTTTTTCTGTTTCCTGAAAAGTTGACCGCTTCGTAATTACGAGGTTTTCGAGGAATATGAGCGATATAGTTATTGGTTTCTAAAATGAGCAGAAGTGCATGATATTGCTTAACTATGATGATTTCTGATGGTTAACTGCTTATTACTGATATAGATTTCTCCGTATTGCTAATTATGATTCTGGTGTAGATTGCTAAACCTGATGCTGAAAGTTACTTGTTTTACCAATTAAAAAATGCATTAGTAAATTAGGTTGTAGTACTATAGTAGTGGTATTAGTAGCATTATTAGTATTATTATTATTATTATTATTAGTAGTGGTATTATTTGATGCTTCCTTAAAAATTATTTCTGATGCTGATTGCTGATAAGTAAATTTTTCAACATTATTTAGATACTGAAATAAGTTAACTGGAACTGTTGAAATTCAAACTCGATTGTCCTTGTTTGATTTATTATGAAGGCACCTCTAGAAGGCAAATTAGAGTTTCAGTTTGCAACAAAGAACTGTGAAATCTGGTGTAGGTCTACATGCATGCTCTCACCAAATACTTTTCAAAATAGCGGTAATAACCCAATAGCTTCAAAAGGGAGCAGATTGAGAATAAACGTAGGACAGTACCTACATAGCAGTGCGAGTTATCGAAAATCAGATCCACACATTACTTGAGTCAATATTTTGCCCGTGTCAACATCGTGTTCGCCCGTTATCGATCACTATCATTCCTTCGTTAGTGCCTTCCTATTTTTCACTTTCATGCCTGTTGATGAGAAATGAAAGAAAGTTTGCATATTAACAATTTCAGACTCATTCATATTATGTATGTACTAGCTGAAAAGCCTACAAAAAGTAGGCAAAAACAATTCCTCCGACTCTCTCCTCCACCCACTCACTCCGACTCCTCCCGCCCCCAACTCCTCCGACTCCTCTCGCCTCCGACTCCTCCCGCCCCTAACCCCTCCAGCCTCCAACTCTCCCCACTCCCACGACCCCTTCAACCCCTCTGTGCATACGTACGTACGTACGTACGTACGTACGGTTGGCGTTTTATATAATTAGATAACCATATAGGTAGTACCCTATTCTTAAAAATACGCAAAAATACACAATAAACTTATTAGTAGGTACGTGATTTTTAGGAGGAAATTCGCTGCTGATTTCAAGTAGGTACATCGTTTTTAAACCGAACCCTTCAGGTGTCCCTAGGTAACTTACTCTTAAATCCTTAATTTGCTGTAGACTCGTGAAAGAAATAATGTGATTTTTTCACATTAAAAAAATTGTTTGTTCTCAATAAATGAACATGTGATATTTGTTCTCAATAAATGAACATGAGAGTTCCTAAACTGCATCTTGCTTAACGGCGAACGTTACAGGCATCGCCGTTATGAATCGGTCTAGGGCGAGTCAAATCGGATGCTAACCCTTGATGAACGTTAGCGAAAATAACGGCGATGTTGAACAATTTTACGGCGATGACAAAAGTGACGCGAAAGTTAAAGAGACAGGAATTTCTGTCTTCGCCGTTAGATCCTCAGTTCTCTACTGTTGACTGCCTTCGTTTTTTGACCGGCGAAGCCGCGCCGAAGGAAGGAGGTATACAGTTCGGTGTGTCATGGGACGACGATTTTTTTTTTTTTTTTTTTTTTTTTTTTCTGTATGTTTGTACTACTAGCAGTTTCTTATTCGGCCACCTATCTGCCTGATTCTTTTCGAAAAGTGTTCTACAAGTATCCATAGTGGTCCCGTTTTAATCAGATTTCATTTTGCTTTGTTAAAAGTATCGAAATTTTGTGAAAATAGTTCAAAAAACGTGTTTTTTCGGAAGATTGTTCCGCATCCTCTCCCCCCGCCCGACTCGTCGAAGCCACCCACCCGCTCGTCACACCCACCCCCACCCCCCCGCCCACCCGCCCGTCACCTCCGGCATATTCTCGGACGCCTGCCGCCCCTCAACAAATTCAAGGGGGACCACCCTTTCATTCATTGGGGACCATCCTCCCCATTAAGAGTGAAACGCTCATTTCTTCAAGATAAACTTGATTATGAAGCAAAATTTTAATTTCAAAAAATGATATTGAACTCAATTTTGAAAATAACTTTAACATTTCATTGAAAGACGAGTTTCCCGACTCATTGTACATTTTTGTACATGTTTGTGTAGGTACATTCAAATTTAAGGTCCGATTCTAAGCTTCACAAAAAAGGAGATGCTTTATGAGGGGGTTTCCGATAACCATCAAATTTCGGTAGACTACCAAGTGGGTCTAGCACATAGCCTTCTCATCATCCAAAACATGTTGCAGCGGGCTAAAATATGAAGTTCAAGTCCGATTCCGATGAAATTTTCAGAGATTGTACGAGTTGGCGTGTAGATGGTCCCCTATGAAAATCATCGCCCCCGGACTGATAGCCGCTGCGCATGTGCAAACGATAATTTCCTTGTAGCAGCCATCATTTCCACATTTTCCATCCGATTTCAATAAAATTCTCAGAGATCATGCAAATTGGCATATAGATGGTCCCCGATGAAAAGCATTGCCAAGGAACTGATAATAGCCACTGCGCATGCGCAAACGTGAATTCCCTGTAAGAGCTATACTTTCTACATTTTCCATCTGATTTCGATGGTATTTTCTGGGATTGCGCGGATTTGAGTGTAGATACTCCTCTACGGACATCATCGCCCCCATTTTACTTACGTTGAGTGAAACAGTTTGGTGCAGGAGGAAGGGAAATAATAATGCGTGTTTTTTCGCTCACCAACAGGTTCTAATTGACTTAATGCTTATCCAATGGGACGTCCCCTGGAATGCATGCATTACTAAACAATATGTTTAACAATTTTTTGGACTCACTAATAACTACTTTAAACAATAATACTGTAGGTATAGGTACTAAAATAAAATGTAAAAATTAAAGAATAATGTTACCTACTACCTTCATAAAAAAAAACCTCAAAAAGTAATAATTCTTTCCACATAAAAAAAAACCATTAGTGATTAAAAAATACAAGTAAAAGATTTAAAAAAGAAAAATAGCGAAAAATGTCGAAAAAAGGTTAACGGTCGGTAACTCAAAGAATACCGACTTTAAACAAACGTACTTGGTAGAAGGTAAATTATGTAAAATTAAAAAAAAAAATTATATAATAAAAGTCGAAAAAATTAATGAGTTAAAAATTAAAACGAATGATTTAAAAACTTAAACAAAAGTACTTGGTAGTAGGTAAGTTACGTAAAATTAAAATAATTAAAGTCGAAAAATTAATAAGTTAAAGATTAAATCAAATGATTTAAAAAATTAAATTTTAAAAATAAATTTAAAAAACCACTAAAAAGTAAAAAATAAAAAATAATGAAAATACAAAAATAGTAAAATAAAAAACTTTTTAACAAAAAAACGGACCGACCTCAAAACTGATGATGGCATCCCACTAAAAAGGAAAAAATAATAACGACAACTTATTCAGTTAGGTTGGTAGGTAGGTACGCAGTGAAGTCGCCGCCGTGCCCATCTGCAGAAACAAACATACACAAGTAGATTCCACTTCCATCTGGTTAGTATTACAACATGGGTCGATAGTGCAATACAAAACATGAATGAGAGTGGGTACCTATCATTGAGGTAATGCATGTGTTCCAAAACGATTAGGTAGTACGTCACTGCTGTCGTATGAAGGAGGATGAGAGAGTGACAATAAGTGTGAATCTCAGTAAGAATATTTCCTTTGATAACAGCTGAAGACGTCTGCGTCACCAAAAATGGCAGTTGGATAAAAATTGAACATGAGAAGGTTGCTTACTTACTTACCTACCCTTAATCCTGTTTTGTATTGCACTATCGACGCATGTTGTAACACTAACTGGTTCATTTGAGTATGAACTCATATCACAAACCCACATCATGATCTGGACAATTCTACATTCAATATGCCATACATGGAATATAAGATTAATTAGATATTATGTAATCAAAGATTGATCATGTATAATTAGATAAATAACTATTCGATACTATCTAATCAAGAGATGGTTTGTTCGAATCCCAACATTTCGTACAGGGATTCACACTTATTGTCACTCTCTCATCCTCCTTCATACGACAGCAGTGGCGTACTACCTAATCGTTTTGGAACACATGCATTACCTCAATGATAGGTACCCACTCTCATTCATGTTTTGTATTGCACTATCGACCCATGTTGTAATACTAACCAGATGGAAGTGGAATCTACTTGTGTATGTTTGTTTCTGCAGATGGGCACGGCGGCGACTTCACTGCGTACCTACCTACCAACCTAACTGAATAAGTTGTCGTTATTATTTTTGCTTCCGAGTCTACCAAGGTAGCGGAAGCTTTGTTTTCACTTTTCAAGGACGAAAAAAAAAAGTTCTCCAAAATCAAAATTTCCACTCGCGTTTTGCGTTTTAGACCTTTCTGAACAATTTTGGTTCCGTGTCTGTCTGTCTGTGTGTCTGTCTGTCTGTCCGTCTGTCTGTCTGTCTGTCTGTGTGTCTGTCATGAATTCCTTGTAACGCGCATAACTATACGAAGTTATTGTCCGATTTCTATGAAATTTTCAGGGATTGTGCGGGTTGGCGTGTAGACGGTCCCCTATGAAAATCATTATCCCCGGACTTATAGAAGCGACTGCGCATGCGCAAACGTGAATTCCTTGTAACGGCCATAACTTCTACATTTTCCATCCGATTTCAATGAAATTTTCAGGGATGTTACAAATTAGTATTTAGATGGTCTCCTATGAAAATCATCATCCCCGAACTGATAGAAGCGACTGCGCATGCGTTAACGTGAATTTACTTGTAACGACCATAACTTCCACATTTTCCACCCGATTTCGATGAAATTTTCAGGGATTATGTGGATTAGGTTGTAGATAGTCCCCTATGAAAATCATCATCCCCGGACTGATAGAAGCACTGCGCATGCGCAAACGTGAATTCCTTGTAACAGCCATAACTTCAACTGTCCCCCAGGGGTCGCGGGTTCGAATCCCAGCCGAGGCTAAGTATTTTTTTGATCCAATCACATACATCTACTCACTTAATTTTTCATCCGAATTTGATGAAATTTTCTAGGGTTGTCCAGATTAGCGTGTAGATGGTCCCCTATGAGGGTAGTGGAAGGTACATAGAGATTTGTGTTTTGAGATTAACTACTATGCATCGGATCATCTGTATAATCGGGTTATGGATACGAGGAAGCTATGTGCCACACCCACTTGGCAGACGTTTTTCCTTTTTAGTGGGATGCCATCATCAGTTTTGAGGTCGGTCCGTTTTTTTGTTAAAAAGTTTTTTATTTTACTATTTTTGTATTTTCATTATTTTTTATTTTTTCAAGTTCGTTGTTCGCTATTTCAAGTACATCTTGTCAAGGTGTTTGTTCGCGATGGATCATTTTATGAATTTGTACGTTGCGGGTCTACTTTCCGCTGAAGATATGATCATTGTGCTGGAGACGTACGTCGAAAACGTTCCACGAAGACGGCGGCTCTCGGAGTACGGGCGTTTCTCACTGCCAAGTCTATCTTACTACAAGGTAAGGAATCGTATTGTTATTTACTGTGATAGGTACTCACACATAGCCTACCGACTTATTGGTATTTTCAACTACTTTGAGTGAGAAGAGAATAGCAAAATCCCTAATTCTGTGCGGTATAAATTTTGTTCCAGATTCCGGGAAACGAGTACCTACCTACTAACGAACATTTCGGAGTTCCCGATGTCTTTTCAGAACAAAATATATTTATTTCACTCAACCCAATATATCTTCAAAATTGATGAATCGCTATTTTACTCATGTAAAGTTTCATGTACCTAACTTAAAAGACTGAATGAACATTATAATAATATTATAATGTTCATTAAAATAATATTATAATATTATAATATTATAAAATGTTCATAAATAATATTATTATGGTATTCAATAAAACGTAAGATTTAATATAACCTAAGTTATTTCTACCTTCACATTCATATTTCAATATCAAGTCAATTTCACGTTACAATTTTCATCTATCTCGTCATACGTCATCAAACTATGTCGATTACGGATATTAAAAGAATCATAAATTCGTGGTAAATAGTTTTTCAGGTAAAAGAAGGTAAGTTGGTATAAAATACGACTATCAGCGTGATTATTTGAACAAAAATTATCAATTTTAGGGTTTTTCTTAATTTTTGGAAGTTTTTATGCAGATAGGTAGGTACACATTTTATAGAATAATTAAAAATTAACTACCTATTTTTTAACTCAACTATTTTAATTTTAAGGTAGGTACCTAACAATTTCCGAAAATGACGATATAAGTATTTTTTATTGTTTTAATCTCACTTACTGTCACATGGACATCATCATTCAATATTGATATAAAAAATTCTGTTGATAATTTGCTGGGTTGTCAAAAACTCAATTCCATTGGAAATACTTTCTAGACTAGGTTTAATAAAGTGCCTACGTAGTTATATTAATTAATATTAATATCAATTAATATAATTAGTTAATAAAAAATCAGTTCGAAAAATAATAAAACGTCAAAAAACCACTCATTATGACGATCGGATATTATTTTTTAAATATTTACCAGAAATTATATACGTATGTATCAATTTTATTCTCAAAATCATTTAATTAACAAAACTAATAACCCATAATACGGAAAAAATGCACAGCTACTCGGAAACTGAAATATGACTTCGGATAGGTTAGAAAATAAAGAGCGTTTTTTCATAAAGACAAGCTACCAAGGTACGTTTAATTTCACACCTAACTCCCCACTGACATGCATCATCAGATTCTGTTAGCAGAGTACAAAAATATCTAAAATTTACTTGTAATTTTACTAACACTGAAAGTTGTCGTTGTTCCTCGCTTTGATCTGCCTTACAATCGTGAACATGAGGTGAGGTTTGTTTTGAAATTGATGTTGGTGGTTGCAAAACTGTTATCCGCATGTCAGGTTCACTCTGCTCTAACGGCGGCCGTTAGTCACATCGACGTTAGCAAGATCGCCGTAAGTTAGCGGCCAGAACGTTCGCCGTTATGTGCTCGGACGTTATTTGATCGCCGTAATTTTCTGCGCATGCGCAGAAGGTGATCTACGATCGCCGTTAGCTTCGCCGTTATGCCAAAATCGTCTTTAGGAACTCTGGTAAAAGTTGTTTCACATAGCTTACTCGTACCCATAACATTTATATAATAATATTACTATGGTAACCATATTATGCTGACTTGAACTAAAAGTCGTCAGAGCCCCACTTGGTCAAGTTTTGCGAAAATGAGTTAGTGACATCATTGGACGCGTATTCTTGAGGCGAATTGGTGGAATTAAATAGTTTAACGTAAAAATGAATAGGTAACGCGTAAATCGTTTTCAAGTCAACACCTCACATCGTCATGCTTTTTTTGAAGAAGGAGAATGGAAGGGAATTTCCAAAATCGATCGGCGGACCTTACTATCATGACTGTATCTTACCTTTTTCGTCGAACTTTTCCTTGATGACTTCTCATGGGTAGAAAATCTCTACTGGTACTTAGGTATGTAAAGAAACAAAAAAGGAGTAGATAAAAAAGTATGCAGATCGCTTTTCTCAACTAGCTTTCCAGGTCGTTTTTGTTCAAGTGCATTTGCTCATCGAGTGCATGAAATTCTCCTGCAGGAATAAAAAGAAATAAGAGTAGTAGAAAAATACCGCTCGCAAACACTACTCGTATACACTGTAGGTAGGGAGGACCATCACTCATCAGCTCCTGTTTCTATAAGGGTAAATAAATCCTTTCAATCAATCAACTAATCGAGTGCCTTTCTATGATATGGTTGTTCCAATACTTTTCATGGGGAAATTCCGATTTAAAAAAAATTCTTCTGAATAAAATATATATAAAAACGCTGCAAATCATTGCTCAAAGGTTTATTAATTTCTGTATAGATCACCTTTCTGTATAGAACACTGGTTCTCCATCAATAGCACTTACAACCATCTGTATTCTCCCTTGACCTTCCCTCTCAAATTTCAGCTTCCTGCGTTCAATAGGATTGAAAATGACTTCGGAGCTCACTCAGCTGATCAGTGATCTGAAGAGTGAAGAAGATCTCCTCGAATGCTGGAGACGCCTGGAAGAGCACTTCCATTCAAAAGGATTGAAAATGGCTTCGGAGCTCACTCAGCTGATCAGTGATCTGAAGAGTGAAGAAGCCTTTGAGCAATGATTTGCAGCTTTTTTTACCCACCAACATTTTTTTTACCTACCAACTTTTTTTTACCTACCACACCATACTCGCTTCACACCTTCACAATCAAGTTTATTAGAAAGAACTAAACGCTTCACACTCGATTGGAAAAATAGGAAGCTTCATGTGGAAATTTGATTACTGGTTACGCGGAAGGCAAAACTGTATACAAATCGAAGAAATGAACAGCGATCGCATTTTATTCCGATAAAATTTGAATGGAGATTAGACCTCTTTTGCGATTCACAATCATGATTCTGTTTTATCGAAGGAAAACCTTCAAGTACTCGTAGGGACCGAACGGTTTGTCCTACAGAGCTCCGGGTGGTCTCAAAAATTTTTTAAAATTCAATACTATTTAAAAGTGGTGAAAAAACGATACCTTTATTTCGAGAGTTTTCGAGCTAGGGCACTCTTAAAAATTTCAACCCTTAATTTTCACCCCTTTGAAGTGACCTACATCAACCAAAAGCTTCACGGCACAACTAGACCCCAAATGGAGCCCATATACCAAATTTGAACCAAATCGGTCCAGTGTTGCTAAGAAAAGTGCCGCGTACGGCGGACGGACGGAAATTTTGGTTTATTATTTTCAATAATAAGCCTTTGGAATCGAGCAAGAAAAAAAAAATTTTAACCCCCCTTCAAAATTTGATGTTTTACGTTTCAAGGTACGTAGAATCCGAAAATCGAATAAAAAAATTTCCGTCCGTCCGCCGTACGCCGTACGCTGTCCGCCGTCCGCCGTCCGCCGTACGCCGTACGCGGCACTTTTCTTAGCAACACTGGACCGATTTGGTTCAAATTTGGTATATGGGCTCCATTTGGGGTCTAGTTGTGCCGCGAAGCTTTTGGTTGATGTAGGTCACTTCTAAGGGGTGAATATTAAGGGTTGAAATTTTCAAGAGTGCCCTAGCTTGAAAACTCTCGAAATAAAGGTATCGTTTTTTCACCAATTTTAAATAGTACAGAATTTTAAAAAATTTTTGAGACCACCCGGAGCTCTGTAGGACAAACCGTTCGGTCCCTACGAGTATTTGAAGGTTTTCCTTCGATAAAACAGAATCATGAGTGTGAATCGCAAAACAGGTCCAATCGCCGTTCAAATTTTATCTGACTAAAATGCGATCGCTGTTCATTTCTTCGATTTGTATACAGTTTTGCCTTCTGCGTAACCAGTAATCAAATTTCCATATCAAGCTTTCTATTTTTCGAATCGAGTGTGAAGCGTTTAGTTCTTTCTAATAAACTTGATTGTGAAGGTGTGAAGCCATTATAGTGTGGTAGGTAGTACCTACCAATAGTTGGTAGGTAAAAAAAAATTGGTAGGTAAAAACAATGTTTGTAGGTAAAAAACGCTGCAAATCATTGCTCACTGATCAGATCACTGATCAGCTGAGTGAGCTCCGAAGCCATTTTCAATGCTATTGAATGGAAGTGCTCTTCCAGGCGTCTCCAGCATTCGAGGATATCTTCTTCACTCCTCACATCACTGACAGCTGAGTGAGCTCAAAAGCCATTTTCAATCCTATTGAATGGAGGTGCTCTTCCAGGCGTCTCCAGCATTCGAGGAGATCTTCTTCACTCTTCTGATCACTGATCAGCTGAGTGAGCTCCGAAGCCATTTTCAATCCTATTGAATGGAAGTGCTCTTCCAGGCGTCTCCAGCATTCGAGGAGATCTTCTTCACTCTTCTGATCACTGATCAGCTGAGTGAGCTCCGAAGCCATTTTCAATCCTATTGAACGCAGGAGCTGAAATTTTAGAGGGAAGGTCAAGGGAGAATACAGATGGTGGTAGGTGCTATTGATGGAGAACCAGTGATCTATACAGAAGGATGATCTATACAGAAAATAATAAACCTTTGAGCAATGATTTGCAGCGTTTTGGTTTATTATTTTCAATAATAAGCCTTTGGAATCGAGCAAGAAAAAAAAAATTGTAACCCCCCTTCAAAATTTGATGTTTTACGTTTCAAGGTACGTAGAATCCGAAAATCGAATAAAAAAATTTCCGTCCGTCCGCCGTACGCCGTACGACGTCCGCCGTCCACCGTCCGCCGTACGCCGTACGCGGCACTTTTCTTAGCAACACTGGACCGATTTGGTTCAAATTTGGTATATGGGCTCCATTTGGGGTCTAGTTGTGCCGCGAAGCTTTTGGTTGATGTAGGTCACTTCTAAGGGGTGAATATTAAGGGTTGAAATTTTCAAGAGTGCCCTAGCTTGAAAACTCTCGAAATAAAGGTATCGTTTTTTCACCAATTTTAAATAGTACAGAATTTTAAAAAATTTTTGAGACCACCCGGAGCTCTGTAGGACAAACCGTTCGGTCCCTACGAGTATTTGAAGGTTTTCCTTCGATAAAACAGAATCATGAGTGTGAATCGCAAAACAGGTCCAATCGCCGTTCAAATTTTATCTGACTAAAATGCGATCGCTGTTCATTTCTTCGATTTGTATACAGTTTTGCCTTCTGCGTAACCAGTAATCAAATTTCCATATGAAGCTTTCTATTTTTCGAATCGAGTGTGAAGCGTTTAGTTCTTTCTAATAAACTTGATTGTGAAGGTGTTAAGCCATTATAGTGTGGTAGGTAGTACCTACCAATAGTTGGTAGGTAAAAAAAAATTGGTAGGTAAAAACAATGTTTGTAGGTAAAAAACGCTGCAAATTATTACACAACGGTTTATTATTTTTATATAGATCACTCGTCTACAAAATCACCAACCATCCAATATGAAGAGAAAAATTAAAAAAAAAAAAAAAAAAATCAAAAACTCGGCGCTTTGCGCCTCGGCGGGGGGCTCCGCCCCCCTGCACCCCCCCGGTTTATTTCTTTTTCCATACTCTGTATGAAATCATAGGAACACAGAATGTGTTTTTGCGATACTAGTCATCCGTTAAATAAAAAACAACAATAATAAATGTGGAGTTGACATTAACATGACAACCAATAAACATATCACCAGATGTTTTTTCTGTCGCTTTTTCGTGACGATTTTTTTTCGGTAGGTCATCGCAAAAACACATTCTGTGTTAAAACAATCAACATCACCAACCATTGATTGCATTTCGGTCAGCTCTAATTTGAACGGAGATTAGGCCTCTTTTGCGATTCACACTCGTGTTTGGATTTATATATATATATTTCAATATAAACCCTTAAATTTTCGTAGGGAGCGAACGGTTTGTCCTACAGAGCTTCTCGTGGTCTCAAAAAATTCTAAAAATTCTATAGAATCTTAATTTGGGCGTCGTACGTTTTATCCCCACGCGAGTGAAAGTCCGCTTCGCGTTGTTATGTTTCGTCCCCGCTACTCGAGCACGGCTCCGAGAAGACTATTGTCTTTTATCCCCGGTCAGTGAGCTTAGTGGTTTCTAGTCTACGAATACTTGCTTTCCTGGTTTGAGAAAAATTCAAGAAAGCTTGCAGTGACGGCCTGTCTTGAAGTTGTGCAGTCAGTACCTATAAAGTATTTATTGAAAAACATTTGTCGAGCCACCTTGAATTTACCTGTATGTTGTGCGACAAGGTTGTTGCAAATGGTCTGGTAGTCCTCGGGTTCTCCAAGGGAGTTCTTCAATATCTCTTTTAGGTTTCCTGCTGTTAGGGAGCTTGGAATGTAAAGCCAGGTCAAAAGCTGTCCAGAAGGCGCTAAATTTGGACACATCACCCTTATAGACGCACAGACTCAAGCATAACCTTCATATATGTATAGGTCTACTACTTTTGGTCATCTAATTCAGTGATGCTCTATTTAGGAACCGATTTACCTCATTCGAACTTTCTGCAAAGTTAACCATTTCAAAAAATTCAAGTCAAAAAGAAACTTTTTTTTCGAAATTTGTCAAGTGACTAACACTTCGGGGACGAATCATAATACCGGGGATGAAACGTATTACTTACTCGGGGGACGAATCGTAACGTCGGGGACGAAAGCTAACTTCTTCGATGGGGATGAAACCTAGGACTTTCACCGTCTTGGGGACGAAAGATAAAACTCCCCTTAATTTGAAGGAAAAACAATACCTTTATATCAAAATTTTTTGAGTTAGGGCGTTTTCAAAATTTCAAAATTGATTTTGGAACCCTTAAGAGTGACCTACATCAACCAAAAGCTTCGGGGCACAACTAGACCCCAAATGGAGCCTACATACCAAATTTCATCAAAATCGGTCAATGCTAAGTGGCAAAAGTGCCGCGTAAGGCGTACGGCGGACGGACGGCCAAATTTTTATTCGATTTTTGGATTCTACGTACCTTGAAACGTAAACCATCAAATTTTGAGGGGGTGTTAAAATTTTTTTTTTCTTGGTCGATTCCAAAGGTTCATTATTGAAAATAATAAACCAAAACGCTGCAAATCATTGCTCACTGATCAGATCACTGACAGCTGAGTGAGCTCCAATGCCATTTTCAATCCTATTGAATGGAGGTGCTCTTCCAGGCGTCTCCAGCATTCGAGGAGATCTTCTTCACTCCTCACATCACTGATCAGCTGAGTGAGCTCGAAAGCCATTTTCAATCCTATTGAATGGAGGTGCTCTTCCAGGCGTCTCCAGCATTCGAGGAGATCTTCTTCACTCTTCTGATCACTGATCAGCTGAGTGAGCTCCGAAGCCATTTTCAATCCTATTGAACGCAGGAGCTGAGATTTTAGAGGGAAGGTCAAGGGAGAATACAGATGGTGGTAGGTGCTATTGATGGAGAACCAGTGATCTATACAGAAGGATGATCTATACAGAAAATAATAAACCTTTGAGCAATGATTTGCAGCGTTTTTTATTCGATTTTCGTATTCTACGTACCTTGAAACGTAAAACATCAAATTTTGAGGGGGGGTCAAAAATTTTTTTTCTTGCTCGATTCCAAAGGCTTATTATTAAAAATAATAAACCAAAATTGTAACAGGACTAGAAAATTATTCAATCAGACGCTGAAAATGATTCAATCACTTTTCCTGACCAGCTGATTATTTTGGTTTTCTGAAGAGCACTAGCTTTTTTGAGGAGATAAATTAATTTAAAAAAAAGTAAGAAAATACAACACGCAGATGCAGCCAACCGCCAGTGATTCTGCCATATAAACGTAATCCACTGAAAATTATTCCTACCGGTATATTGTTTCCGGATGTATCCAGAAAAAGAAATCTATTCACCCGAAAAGCCTTCGGCGAAGCTTAGAATTCTATAAACGGCTTTCTACTCACGCCTTTTGTAGGAAAAGAGATTTCCTCTTGTTCCGAGGATCTCTCTGAATAATAAATGCAGGAGGCATCGCGTCAGCGGCGGGAAAGATGATATTATGCGGTGGGCGAGTGAGTGGAAGTGTATTCACCTATTAAGTTTGCGTCTGGCGTGTCGTGGCGGACTATAATAAAGTCGAGGTGGACAATGTTGAGTATTTCAATTCTTTGAACACCTATTTCTCTGTGACCCTGCATTCATGTTATGATTACGTATTCAATTAAAATTAATTGACATTTAAAAACGCTGCAAATCATTGCTCAAAGGTTTATTATTTTCTGTATAGATCATCCTTCTGTATAGATCACTGGTTCTCCATCAATAGCACCTACCACCATCTGTATTCTACCTTGACCTTCCCTCTAAAATTTCAGCTCCTGCGTTCAATAGGATTGAAAATGGCTTCGGAGCTCACTCAGCTGATCAGTGATCAGAAGAGTGAAGAAGATCTCCTCGAATGCTGGAGACGCCTGGAAGAGCACCTCCATTCAATAGGATTGAAAATGGCTTTCGAGCTCACTCAGCTGATCAGTGATGTGAGGAGTGAAGAAGATCTCCTCGAATGCTGGAGACGCCTGGAAGAGCACCTCCATTCAATAGGATTGAAAATGGCTTTGGAGCTCACTCAGCTGTCAGTGATCTGATCAGTGAGCAATGATTTGCAGGGTTTTTACCTACAAACATTGTTTTTACCTACCAATTTTTTTTACCTACCAACTATTGGTAGGTACTACCTACCACACTATAATGGCTTCACACCTTCACAATCAAGTTTATTAGAAAGAACTAAACGCTTCACACTCGATTCGAAAAATAGAAAGCTTCATATGGAAATTTGATTACTGGTTACGCAGAAGGCAATACTGTATACAAATCGAAGAAATGAACAGCGATCGCATTTTAGTCAGATAAAATTTGAACGGCGATTGGACCTGTTTTGCGATTCACACTCATGATTCTGTTTTATCGAAGGAAAACCTTCAAATACTCGTAGGGACCGAACGGTTTGTCCTACAGAGCTCCGGGTGGTCTCAAAAATTTTTTAAAATTCTGTACTATTTAAAATTGGTGAAAAAACGATACCTTTATTTCGAGAGTTTTCAAGCTAGGACACTCTTGAAAATTTCAACCCTTAATATTCACCCCTTAGAAGTGACCTACATCAACCAAAAGCTTCGCGGCACAACTAGACCCCAAATGGAGCCCATATACCAAATTTGAACCAAATCGGTCCAGTGTTGATAAGAAAAGTGCCGCGTACGGCGTACGGCGGACGGCGGACAGCGTACGGCGTACGGCGGACGGACGGAAATTTTTTTATTCGATTTTCGGATTCTACGTACCTTGAAACGTAAAACATCAAATTTTGAGGGGGGGTTAAAAATTTTTTTTTTCTTGCTCGATTCCAAAGGCTTATTATTGATAATAATAAACCAAAAAATTGATAATCTGTATAGTTACAACTGTGAATCTAGTAACCTAACTCGAAGGAATGAAGGATGTTAAACAATGAGGAGTATAAGTATAAATATATATATATCAGCTTGTATAACCCTGGAGTACTACTCCAGATTTTTTGACGAACACCATTCCTTTTCAAGGGAAAAATAAAAAATCAACTAGTTCACGATGAATAAAACATCAGAATTTCATGATTTAGATTCAAGCGAGGACAAGTATGGAGAAATGGTGATCAGCTACATAGAAAGCTTCGCTGTTTCTACGGCGGAAAGACCTTCGCACCATAGCAGGCCTCCTAACTGGCCACTGTCCCTTGTTGAGATACCATCTCAACAAGATGGGCAAGGCCAGGACAGTTGAATGCTGGCTCTGCTCCAAAGGAGTCGAGACAGTAGAACACATCCTCTGTGTCCCTGCTGTAGCATCTACCAGATTCCGGCATTTCGGTTAGGATACTCTTGTCCCGACCAAAATTCACTTTGTGAAAGAAGAGGTTTTCGAACTGGCGCTTGAGCGAGAGGGAATTTTGTCACAATAGATCAAACTTATGGTTTAAGTGACTAAGGGCACCGAAAGTTTTTTTTTTTTTTTAATTTCTGAGCTTATAGTTCAGGATGTTCAGGATGAATAAAACATCAAAATTTCATGATGTTCCATGTCTGTCTGTCATGAAAACCTTGTAACGGGCGAAACTTCTCGAAGTTTTAGTCCAATTTTTATGAAATTTTCAGGGATTGGGCGGGTTGGCATATAGATGGTTTCCTGTGAAAATCATCACCCCTTGACTGATAGTAGCCCCTGAGCGTACGCAAACATGAATTCGTTGTAACATCCATAACTTTATCATTTTCCATCCAATATCGATGAAACCCTACAAAAAGCATCGCCCTCGGATTGACAGTGACCTCTGCGCATGCGAAAACCTTAAATTTATATTAAAACCATGATTTCTGCATTTTTCATCCGTATTCGATCACATTTTTGAGAATTTTGCTGGTTACCGCGAAGATGATGTCCAAGAGGATAGTGCAAGGTACTTTGAGATTAGCTACTATGCATCGGATCATCTATACAATCGGGTTATTGATACGAGGAAACTATATGCCAGACTCACTTGGCAGACATTTTTATCCTGTAATACTACTCAATAGACGCTGTGACGAATACTTTCTTCGCTTATTACGCTACTCGCTCGCCTCATCGACAAAGTGACTTTTAAACTATTGAAAAAAAAAGAAAGAAAAAAATCACCCAAAGCTGCGAGTCAGCGACTACTCAGCATAGCTGAGCCCGTACGACTCTATGTTCGTCGCTTAAACGAAGGGTGCTTCCAGGTATAAGAATCAAAGCGAGCGGACGTGATGGAATTTAAAATTCCAAGTAGAAATACACACATATAAGTTCAGATGGCAGATAATAACAGGTTATACGCAGTTTGAAACATGAGCTGCTAAGTTGATATTCTGGTCTCTGTCTCCCGTCACGCAACTGTAATAAGCAGGTTGGAGCCACAGCCAGAAACGAAGATGGATTATTCTTGGATGTGTTTGTGCATTGCGAATGTTTGTTCTTCTTAGGCCTCACATGGCGTAGCGGCCATGATGCACCCTTCGAACGCCGTTTCCCCGAAGGAATCATCCGGTTCCCAAGAACCCTCGATAATGTAGGTACCATCGATTCGAGACTACGTAATCAAAATATACTTCCCCTCGCCTGGATTTTTTTCTCCTTTTATTCGTGTCTGTCCCATCAATAACTCACAGAAAGACCCTCCTGAGTCGGATCGATTCTAAATCGATGTATCGCTTTTGGGTCATCGCTCCACCTTCTAACTCTGCGATTCGGCGGAAAAACTTTCAGTCTGATACGTCCTCCCGACTCGTTAACTTCGTGCGTGTGTGTTTCCGGAAAATCGATTTTTAAGTTATTCACATGATCTATTCTGGTTTTGTTCTAAAAGTAGTAGTTAAAAAACGTGTCTACTTCGTTTTTTACCGTCCCCAGTAATTTGGCCCAATTTTCTCATTCTGAACAAATGATTTCACAATCCGAAGGTAATCTACCTACTCGCTTCCACAAAATCTGCAGGTGGATAGTCTTTGTTCTTCAATAACCAAAATAAAAAAGTTTTTAATTCGCGCTGCACAAAAAAAAAAAAAAAACCTTAGGTTCTAAGAATCACAACCCAGTACAACATGTGCTTTCTTCAAAGAAACATTTTGCCCCATTTCCGTCAGCAGACTGTGATTTACACTCGTCTTTTTGATTTAATATAACCCCATCCCTTAGTTTACGAACTAGAGCGTTTTAACCCTTATTTTTCCACACTCAGAAGTGTCTGAAACTAACCAAAAGCTTCGCGGAACAACAACTGGACCCTCAACTGGAGCACGTATACGTGCCATATATACGTATACATACGTATATACGTATACATACCAAATTTCATTAAAATTGGTTCTTGGTAATTAAGGGAAGTGCCGTGTATGGTGTATGGTGATTTTTTTGAAATCGATTTTCGGATTCTGCGTACCTTGAAACGTAAACCATCAAATTTTGAGGAGGAGGGGGGGGGGGCATTTATTTTCTTGCTCGATGCCAAAGGTTTATTGATTGAAAATATTAAACCAAAATAGTTTCATGCATTTTTTTTCACAGCTGATTGGACAATTTTGGTTCGTTATTTGACAGGACGTATCTACTTGGGTTTTATTTCTGACCATGGCAACTTTGATTTAGTTTTGAATAATGGGCCTTCTTGTTAAATTACATAACAGAAGCATATAATTGAAATTCCTTTCAAAGTAATTCAAAATAATTCTGCCTACATTAAGTTAGGCGCAGTTGTTATCAACACAATGCTGCATGGGAAACTTAAATCTCAGCACTGAGTGTCATCGAAGTACTCGACGACGTAATCTGCCTCAGTCGTTGTCTGAAAAAGAGCTTTCGGATTAACAGTAACTTGATTTAATCCGTACTTGTGTGACATCTATAATGACACACATTAAGTAATAAACCATGATAATGATCTCGGCCACCGTAATCAATTATACTACTACACAACTGGAAGGTGTCAAAGACATTTTACCCTAATCGCTTCGAAGAGATACAATTGTCTTCAAATAGCTCTCATAGTGTGCAATTCGTTTCAGCCTTGATTTGCCACAGAACATCACTGTTTTGACTGAGTGATTCATCTCCAAACAAGTGTACCGTGGAAAGTACATCATTACGCTACCAAAATAGGCGGAATTTCGGAATTTTCAATTTTGGAGAACAAACTGTGCTCTACATCTGCAAATGGACACTCGCCTATGAGAGTGCAGCTGCGCCTAAATGGAGATTTTGGGGAGGAGAAGGTAAGCTTCCGTCTTTGTCTTGTGCAAAGTGTTAATTTTTTGTTGCAAAGAGTTTTGATTGTTGATTATGAAGTTTTCTTTTTTTTAATCTTTGTCTCATGGAAATATGATGAGTGTTCGCAAAGTATGCTATCTACTCTAAGCAAATTCAAGCTGATTCAAAATGTAATAAATTCAAGTTGATTCCTAGTACTGGCCAAATTTGAGTTAAAAAGATGAGTAAATTTGTTGAGTTATATGAAGAGCGAGGATCTTCAACGCAATTTCAAATTTCATTCTTTGTTTGGGCCATTCTCCTGCTTCATGTGCCAAAGGAAAGCCGTTAGAGTGGTTGCTAACTTGAAATATCAAGAAGACTGTAGGGCGGCCTACAAGAAACTAGGTGTTTTAACCATCTCAGCTGCCTACATTTTTGAATGTCTGTTATATCAAGAGAAATGTTAAATGTTACGCCTACCCTGCTCATGTTTATCCTACACGGCATAGGCTAGACCTCTGTCTTCCTTTCCATCGTTTAAAGGCCACATGTAATGGTAACAACTGGTGAGGCATAACACTTTTTAACGCCCTCCCTTTGAAACTTCGAAGTGCAGCTCTTAGTTCTTTCAGAGTCTATCTCAGCAAATTCTTAATCACGCTAGCACCTTACAACTTTGACGAAATTTGCCAGGAAGTTTTAGATACGGAGTATAGCTGAGGTGTTATGGTGCTTATTATGTACAATACATTGTTATTTTTATCTTCTTTTGTTTCTTCTTAGTATATAGTTTAATTTGTTGACAATTGCACATAGACATTTTGTTTAACTGCAAATAAAAAATGATGGATTGATTGATTCCATTTCAAGTGATTAGAGTTTTTGAGTTATCGTAAGGCAGCATTTCTTTCCTCAGCACACTCTTTTTAGGACGTCCCACAGTAAGACTTGGGCGTCCTTATGCGATCGATCTGGGATGAAGGAAGACAACACTCAACAGAAAAAAAAAATAACCACACAGTAATCCGTTTTAGACCATTCTGAATCCAAATCCGCGAAAAAAGCCATAGGTGTATGTCTGTGTGTGTGTGTGTGTGTATGTGTGTGTGTGTGTGTGTGTGTGTGTGTGTGTGTAACAAAATCTTGTGTACTCTGCACAGGCCTTAGTTCTCAACCGATTTTCCTGGTTCTTTTTTTGTTCGTCGCGGAAAACTATCTAGTTGTGCACTACGGCGCCGGAATTTCGAATTTTGCCTTTTAAGGGGGGGAAAGGGGGGGTTAATGCTCGGAAAACGTGCGTTTTTGGGCATAATCTTGTGTACTCTGCCCAGGCCTTAGTTCTCAAACGATTTTCGTGGTTCTTTTTTCGTTTGACGCGTAATACTATCTAGTTGTGCACTACGGCGCCGGAATTTTGGATTTTGCTTTTTAAGAGGGGGAAAGGGGGGGTTAATGCTTAAAAAACGTGCGTTTGCGTGCATAATCTTGTAAACTCTGCCCAGGCCTCAATTTCCAACCGATTTGCGTGTTTCTTTTTTTGTTTGACTCAAATAACTTCCGAGTTGTACATGATTTTACCAGAGTACCAAAATTCGCAAGGGGAGGGGGTGAGTGGAGGGATATTATTCACAAAATATCCGATTTTTCAATATTTTGGTTCCTTTACTACTTACTAATTGTACCCAAGCTTTGAAATTGAGGAAAAATTCTCATTATACCTCCGAATTTTCATGAATTATTCTCTGTACCATCATGGAACTAATAGTGGTGCCACCATGGTGCCATGATGCCATAAACCGCTTATTTCGTGGTTTTTTTTTTTTTGAGTTTCACCTTGAATACGGATGTGAACTTCGACGGACTGCCTACCAAAACTAACAGATGAAAGTTCAATGTTACGACGTATTTCCGCTTTGGTGCCAGACTGGCACCATTGTTGGCGTTGGGGAAGTGGGGGGGGGGGGGGGGGGGTAACTCGAATTCGCATGTTGGGTATCGTAGATCATGGATTTTAAAATGCTCTTCAGATTCGAGGCTCCCATGCCGCTAGAAATGTTAAGGTGGATAATGGTGGGGGGGGGGTCAGTATTTCTTGCCTAAAGTAATGAATAAATTACATCGAGTGAAACAGTTTTATTGCTTACCAACTGGTTTAACTGATCTAATGCTTATCCAATGGGACGTCCCCTGGAATGCATGCATTACTAAACAATATGTTTTAACTTGTCCAAACACCGTTTACTCATGTTTGAAACCATTTTGTCCTCTTCGAGTGATGAATCTCTCTATATGTGCTCACATTGTGGTTTCCTAGCTAAACTTAGGATGTATAAGCTGAATTGTATAACAAATTCGATAAATAGTAAATACCGTATATCTGAAAGTACTCAAAGCAGACATCGTGCAGAATCACTCAGCTAATGAATGTTACTTTGAGGGGAACATCCAACTCTGCATTGAACACTTGTAAAGACGAAATGAGGCAGTATCCAAGATCGATTTGATAACACAGCTTGACCGCAATAGAAAGGGTCGTCTCTAACCCCACTCACCGTATAAAAAAAGGACTGACAAAACGGCCTCTCGTTCGCACATAAATGTTGGAAGAAAACCGGCGCCTGGAACCCTCCTGATAGCTACAAACGATTCCGACCCGGGAACCACCCAACTCCTACGGATAAGTGATCCCTTAGACCTCAGATGTCTTCCCTATGCAGCAAAAACGTTTTCCCGCCTTCCACCTATTTTCAATGCAATGCCTTTTCGGTACAAATTGTTGACATTCACGGCAGCTGTTTATCGAGTGAGATCACTAACATTTAAGTTTTTGCATGACTTAGAAGTGATTATTGGATTGATCCTTAATCTATCGCTTCTCGCCTGCAGTCGTCTGATGGACGTCTAGCCGACCTTCCGCCGAACTTGAAAAAGCGTTCTATTTCTGACACCCGTTCCATCAAACGTCGCCCAAAGAGCTGAAAGGGCGGTAGAAAACGTACCAAACAAAGTGAACCATTGATCTGTCGTTGCTTTGAAGTAAATCTTGGATACTTTCCCGGTTTCTATACAACCTAGCCAGACGATAATCGATGAGTCTTCATGACTCATCTCATGTTGGAATTTCATCAGGTGGATTTTGTCAGTCTATCATAAACAATACGAACAAGTAATTTTAATTTTGACAAACCAATTTAACCGTTCGACATTTTTGTTTGTATTTTGGTTTATTATTTTCAATAATAAACCTTTGGAATCGACCAAGAAAAAATTTTTTTCAACACCCCCTCAAAATTTGATGTTAGCCACTTAGCATTGACCGATTTTGATGAAATTTGGTATGTAGGCTCCATTTGGGGTCTAGTTGTGCCCCAAAGATTTTGACTGATGTAGGTCAGTTCTAAGAGTTCCAAAATAAATTTTGACTGATTTGACTGATGAACCAAAAATCGTCTCATATTGAAAGTTTTCGAAACAGGACGTTTTGAAAATTACTATGCTAGTTTTTCACTCCTCCTAAGAGACTGACAATAACTGAAAACTATGTGGCTCAACTAGACCCTTAATGAAGCACGTATTTCAAATATAATCAATTTTGGTTAATGCAATAAAGTGCTCAGGAAACGGCGGACGAACTCAATCAGATCAAATTTTGCTGACATTCATTGGGAATAATCTCAAAGCCGACAGGCAATAAATTTTTCTTTTGCCAATGTCGATGTCACCACGCAAGATTCAGGTAAATGTATTTCGTGAAATTATACCCGGAATATTATAATGTATTTAGTATAATCATACAGGCACAAAAACATATTCCACGGTATTCTTTTGGTTCCCTTGGTGTGTTTACACTCTCTAGATTCCTCGCTTTGTTTATTTACTCAAAAACTCAAACTTCGTAGACCTAAATTGTTTTTTTTTCTTCCATCGAGGACCAAAACACTCTGCCATTTAGTAATTAGCAGAAGAAACTTAAGTAGGTGAAAGTAAATTAACGGCCGAGCTGGTCTCAGCATGTTTTTATTCGGAGCTGAAAGTTGGAACTTCGCCAAACTCTTTGGAAACAGCTGTGAGTCCTTATCAGTGGATGTGGTCATAAAGATCGTGTTTACCTCACAATAATAGAGAATCTACTTTGTCTATTCGACACTTTAGATTCATTTACTCGGCAAAAATATCGTGGAAGATTCTATTATTTTACTACATTAAATTGGGCGCTGAGATTCAGTAGGCTACCAATGGGAGACCACTGGAAGTGATTGGAGGTCAATCAGGAATGCCAGTTCAGCTGCATTTGGTGATAATCTCCAAGAAAAGTGCGTATAACGGCCGACGGACGGAATTGTAAATGTAAAAAATCAAATTTCGAGGGGGTTAACATTTTTTTCTTGCTTGACTTTCATGGACAAAATAAGCCAAATTTATTGATGTGATCCTGACGCGTGGGGTCTATTGTAGGACAAAACCGTCAGCCCAACAAACAACAGGGTATCCATCCTGGTAAGCTGGTTCTCGAATTTACAGCACATTACTTGTAATGGTTCTGGGTGGTCCCATATAAATTTCATCTTGCATACATTCCATTGATGGGTGAATTCCATTTTTGGAGTCTATTTTTCAATTTATTGTTGCCGGTACATGTTTCGGCAAGAACAGCGTTGCCTTCATCAGCTTAAAAAAAATCGTATTAATAAATTAAATAAGTTATAAACTACCGCTTCTCAAATCTAAAGACAGAATAATATTTAATTACCTTTATATTGTACATTTTTACTCTACTGCATAGCAGCTTTTACAACTTATCACTAATAATCACTCCTTTTCAACTGACCTTAATAAACCGGTTTGGGGATCATCCCTTGTGCCTTTGCTTTTGTCACTTCATTTTCAGTTATGGAGCATACCGTTAAATAACATTTTGTATGGTTGTAGATCAAAATTTGATTAAACGGTATGCTCCATAAAAGGTACTTATATATTATTCTGTCTTTGGATTTGAGTAGCTGTAGTTTATAACTCATTTTATTTATTAATTCAATTTTTTTAGGCTGATGAAGGCAACGCTGATTTTGCCAAAACATGTAAGCACCGGCAACAATAAATTGAAAAATAGACTCCAAAAACTATATCGAATACATTTCAGTTAAAAACAATATCCGAAGTTCTTCCCAACATTGTATACTTATATATTTATATAAATCATGTATAGAGCTAAAAACTCTATAGATGACAATATATATTTTTTTAAAATTATTTTTAAGCACTTTTATGAATGTTGTTTCATTCAATCAACATTTTTAATTTGCCCAAATTACTCTGAGAACTTTCAGGCAGATTTTATTGATAATTTATTACAAACGCGGCAAATTATTACGAAAAGGTTTATTATTTTTCTATATAGATCACTCAAATACAAAGAACACGGCTTTGCCATTCTACTCAACAATGAAGTTTGTTTGGAAGAAATTAAGGCTTCAAACTCAGTTCGAAGAAACAGCGAGTTGAAGGCGCCTTCATAAGGAAATTTGATTACTGGTTGCTAAGGATACAGAACTGAGTGCAACTCGAAAAACTGCAAATTATTACATAAAGGTTTATTATTTTTCTGTATAGATCACTCTCCTGCACAGAATACAGCTTTGTCAATGCCACTAAGTTTATTTGGAAGAACTAATCGCTTCACACTCAATTCGAAGAAAAAGGGAGTTGAGATTCCGCTACTTATTAAATGTGATTACTAAGGACACAAAACTTAATACAACTCGAAGAAACGAACAACGATCGCATTTTGGTCAGCTAAAACGTGAACGGAGATCAGGCCTCTTTTGTGATTCACACTCGTGTTTCTGATTCAAATAAGTGCGAAGAAGATGCTGAAGTGAAAAGAAGAATTGCTGCTGCTAACCGAAGCTACTTCGCATTCGCCAAGCTTCTAGGAGACAGAAATGTGTCAAGAGCGACCAAACTTGGAATTTACAAGACTCTTATAAGACCTGTGGCAACTTATGGGTGTGAGACTTGGATTTTAACTAAGTCTAATTCCAGGAAGATGGACTGCTTTGAGAGGAGAATTTTGAGAAGGATATTTGGCCCAGTTTGCGAGAATGGAGCATGGAGGAGGAGAAAAAACAGAGAACTTGCCGAAATGTACAAAGAACCCTCCATCACTGTCCATACCCGAACCCTGCGGCTAAATTGGTACGGTCATGTGAGGAGGATGCAAAGTGATAGGCACGTAAAAAGAGTGTTTGACCTCAAAAATGAGGGTACACGACCAAGAGGACGTCCCAGGGCAAGGTGGAGAGACGAGGTAGAGAGTGATATGAGGCGCGCAAATATAAGATGGAGTGATGACAGAACAGTTTGGAGGCGGGCGGTTATTCAAGCCAAAGACCGATTGAGTCTGTAGTGCTACCAGAAGAAGAAGAAGAAGAAGTTTCTGATTCATCATTAGTTCAACCCTCAAGTTCTCATAGGGAGCGAACGGTTGGTACTACAGAGCTCTGGGTGGTCTCATTCGATTCTAAAAATTCGATAATACATAATATCTTAAATTGATGAACAAACAATCCCTTTATATTGAAAATGTTTGAGCTTGGCCATTTTCAAAACTTCAGCCCTTATTTTTCCAACCCAGAAATGACTAATATCAACAAAAAGCTTCGAGGCACAACTAGACCCCAAATGGAGCTCTTATACCAAATTTCATCAAAATCGGTCCCTGGTAACTAAGAAAAATGCCGCGTACGGCGGACGGCCGTAAATTTTTTTTTCGATTTTTGGATTCCACGTACCTTGAAACATCAAACAACAAATTTTGAAGGGGCGTTCCAAATTTTTTTTTGGTTGATTCCAAAGGTGCATTATTGAAAATAATAAACCAAAAGAACAATAACCGGTTGGATCGAAAGGTTAATATTTTAATTGACGAAAAATGTGAATATTTTTACTGAAGTCGGAGGTCCAGCAGGTACTTATGCCGGGTGGTACCCAGTTCGTGGAAGTCTATGAATTTCACCTCCCCCAGCCGGACGCATGTCCGCCCCCGTCCGCCCCACGTGGGTGTCTGGGGGCGGCGGGAATTCCTTCAATCGATAGACTCGCGCAGCCCCCTCTTCGCCACGTCGCTTCCCGTCTTCGCCGTTGCCCCCATGCCGCCACGAATCCGAACATAAACAGAGGTTCGGCTCATCATCGCTCCCCGTCGTTGATGGGGCACTGGTCGGTTGTCGATTGAGGCTGCCGTTTAATGACGTGTTCGCCAGTCGATAGGATGGAAGGGTAACAAGGGATGGGTTCCCGCGCGGGAATGAAGTTCGTGATTGAATCTAATCCCACCAAATCCCGCACTTTTGTTAAATTTCCGAAAATTTGAAAAATTATTGCAAAAAAGTTTTCGAAACTTTTACAGTAATCCCTAATTTTTTGAAATGGGAAATTAAGAAAATTAACAATATGTTTGCAAATAGCACTCAACTCTGGATTCAATCTAAACTTTATTTATGAACATTTTATACCTGTTTGATTTTGTTCTCGACAACTTGACAACAATCAAGTTACTTAACATTTTTATATTATTGGGACGGGGCAAGCCTTTAGTCACTTAGACCACAAGTTTGATCTACTGTTGTGACAGAACACAGAGTGAACCCTGTGTAACTGACATAATTGTTCAGCGTGCTTTCGCTCTTCCTTTTCGTCCACCAACACATGACACTTAAGGTCCCCTGTTCTGCTGGTTAGTTGGCCACGCGGTTAACCAGTTGTATTGTTGTTAAAAGTTGTATACTTGACATTAAACCAGAGCAAATCCTAAAATGGGCACCCATTTCAATACATCATAGAACGAATCCTAAAGTCACACTTTCAGAGGCTTTCCATACAAAATTTAGCACTCAAAATTTTAATCAAAAATTTTTGGTATTTTATTTCCTCGCTATAGTTGAAAGACAGTTTTGTATTTGTGTAGCAGGTTAAAAAAATATGGTGTCCGAAATCAACATTTCTACTCTTATTTTGGCTTTTCTACTCTTATCTTTTTGAACAATTTTGGTTCGAAGTCTGTTTGTCTTTCCGAAGTAAAAACATTATGCTAATTTGATATTATTTGGATGACATTTCCAAGCATTGTTCGAGGATATCACCAGGGTGCTCCTTAGAAGTTTATTTGCTATAACATATACCTATCTAAAATGCATTCATTGTTAGGTGTCTCCACGAAGTTAAAAAAGTAGAAGTGAAGTAAACAACCATCTCAGGTTGAATTTTCGACCAACTGTCATTCCTGGCGTCGCGGACGTCATCAGCTGTCTTCCAAAGAGAAATAAGAATTGGTTCTGATGATTTGGCTCATGACTATTTATTGCCTCAACCGCTTAGTCTCCACTAAGAATCTCAGGAGTTGATTTAGTTTTCAATAGGTGTTGATGAGTTTTGTATTGAGAACAATGGAAAAAAAGAACGAGGACCCAATTTCAGTTCATAATCTTCCTAAACAAAGAACTATTAAATCTAAAAATATATGAAATGAAAAATATCAAATAAAAAACAAGTGGGTGTGGCACGTAGCTTCCTCGTATCCATAAACCGATTATATAGATGATCCGATACATAGTAGTTAATCTCAAAACACCAATCTCTAAGTACCTTTCACTACCCTCATAGGGGACCATCTACACGCTAATCTGGACAATCCTAGAAAATTTCATCAAATTCGGATGAAAAATGTAAGTGAGTAGTGATTGGATCAAAACATTTCTTGGCTAGGCTGAGAGTCGAACCCGAGACTCCAGGATGGGAGTCCACCCAATGAGCTACCTCTGAACTATGGGGGCCTGATGGGAGATGTACAGGATTTGAGATCGTCACGTCACACATGTGAAATTACGCGGGGAAGAATATTAAATAAAATATTATTATAAATATATATTGAATGAAAATGTTATTTCTGCACCCAATTCTGTGCCTCTATCTTATTTACCTACCTGTAAAAGAGCCTTCGAACAATATAGAAATACGTTTTTATTGTGTGACTAACAAATTCTGGTATTCTTTCAGGTATGACAATCGATGGAGAGAAATCTTCAATAACGCAAGTTGACCGTAAGTAATTATTGCATAATATGCTACCTTCAACATAAAACATCATTTTATATAGGAGTTGGAGTACACAACGTACGAGAAAGTAAGACATACGTTTTATTGTTAGATTTATTTTATATTTATTTTGTCGTTACACAACTTATGTTGTGACGAATGAGATCTATCTTGCATATAGGACTGTGAATTCTGCTCTGTGGCTCTAACGCTTTCAATAGGTTGCATGTTAGCAATCAAACCCAACATGAGATGAACTGCTCAACTCACGGAAATCCTTTAGGTGTCGTTGGAGTCTTTGCAACTTATCCTTGTCCAAGAAAAGTGTTTTAAAATTAGGCTATTTCAGTTTGCCTGAATTTTCAATTTTAAAGTTCAACTTTGCATTCAGCGTCATTAAAAACCTACTTAGAAACTGGAATCGATTTACCTGTAATTTCTCTAACGTTCCACTGATCTCTTAAAATTTTCCTTTATTGTGGACACTCAACAGAATAGGGGTTTAGCAAACGCATCAAAGTTGAAGGAATTAAATAAAGCTGTGATAAATTTATGAATATTGTAAGAGGCTGAACACATTTTAAAATCTTTTTGAAGAGAGTGAAGGCGTCTGAGTTGATTTAAAATTCATCATAGAGCTTCCTGCTCTTAGGAAGGAACCCTACTCAGACCGATACAACTGCGTGTTAACTTGACCCGGATTTTCACAGAGAAAGGGAGAAATTATTCCTTCGGGGCACTAACCGACAATTATCTCAGATAAACTCGAGTTAGCTAACCGCCTGGTTCTCCCATAGAGCTCACAACTCACGTTTATTTCTGACCTCCACATTAAAACGAGACCCCTTGTGAAGTGGGTACCTGCCTGGGGCGTAACGTTGGCAAATTAAATGAATAATTCAACGTATTGATTGATACATGAATGAACCGGTTCGTGACTTATGCCGTTTGTACGGGTGGATTCGTTTCTGAGGCGTTAATTTAGGTTCTTGATAACGGTGGAAGACTCCTAACAAGGTTGGTGTAGGTTGAAACTAATGAAAACATACCTCATGCTGTGTATCTACACTGGGGAAATCAGCGAGTGGTTTCTTATATGGATATGAATTGCTAATAGTGGCACCGGTTATTTGCTCGTTTGGGACGTCTGGTGACTTAATATAATTAGGTATTAATTTATGATATGGTTGACTTATTCCTTTGACTTTCGGTTAGCTAAACATTTCAACCACGCACCCAATATAAATTAACGTCAAATTAGGGAAGCATACATTATATTCATCTACATTGATGAATAAATACTACGAATACAATAAATAATTTTCATAATATACATACCTGAAGAATTCCACATTCATGAAAATAAATGACTTTGCAACAATAATACCATAATATTGTGGCATTGTATAACGATTCACTAGTAACCCAGGAATAACATTAAAATGGAGAGATTATAATGTTTCATTCAAACTTCCTTTTTCTGACAAACTTGAACGTAATTTATTTAACTCTTCAAGTTAATTAATGTAAACTTCTCGAGCCAGCTTTGACTCATCGTTTAACTGACACCCAATGAGGTCAATATTCTTCAAGGACCTTCATCATATATCGAACGTTCAAATTGTGAATTGGATCGGTCAACTCAATACGCTTATCATTTGGGACAGCAATAATTTATTCATTGAAGAGAGCTCAGTCCTGAGTCTGCGGTTAGTTGCCATCGTGTCTCTTTTCTCGCCAGTTTCTCCGTCTTAATATCAAAATAGGTTTACTGACTTCGAGAGTCTTGACTCTTTGGTACGTAATCTCGTTACACAGCACTACAGCACTTAATTTCTAAAATGTCAGTAGTTCAGGTAACGGACAGGTTCCAAATTAATCGAATTCGCTCAAATTCGAATTTCGGTATAGTTTCCATGAAATTGTCTATTGATGTCATCGAATTTGGATGACGACGCGCCATAACGCTCCTGGAAAGCAAAAAAGCCCCTTCTTTCAAAACTATAAAAAAAGAGTAATAAATATTTCCCTTTATTATTATACAATCCCTCTTTAACTAGTTATTCTAAACCTAATCGCTCTAAAGTCTCTCCTCGGGAATCGGCTTTGGTGAGGGGGGGGGGGGAGGTTGTGGCTTGACGAAGGCCTCAGAGTACAGGTTCTTAGCCGCTGCAGTGGAGACTTTGACATGAGAAGAGTACAGCCAACTACCTACCAAAACTAGGAGACACAAGTCGAATGACACCAAGTATCACTGCTATGGCGCCAGGTTGGCACCGGTGGAGACTTGAATTCGTGAAATCAACTCTCGATGATTTCAGATTCCAAAATACTGTCCATTTTGGGGCTCTCTAGGTGCTCTAAATGTTAAGATATTTCCTTAACATAAAACTAAATTGGTAGGTAAAAACGCTTGCATACGAGTCTGCAACACATTGAAACATTTTCATGCCCCCCCCCCCCCTCCCCTCCCGACACATGAACTACATCGCCTCAGCTAATCAGGGAGCTCGATTTTCGACTCAGCTGATCTGGGAGCTCGATTTTCGACTCAGCTGATCTAGGAGCTCGATTTTCGACTCAGCTGATCTGGGAGCTCGATTTTCGACTCAGCTGATCTGGGAGCTCGATTTTCGACTCAGCTGATCTGGGAGCTCGATTTTCGACTCAGCTGATCTGGGAGCTCGATTTTCGACTCAGCTGATCTGGGAGCTCAATATTCGAGTCAGCTGATCTGGGAGCTCAATTTTCGACTCAGCTGATCTGGGAGCTCAATTTTCGACTCAGCTGATCTGGTAATATCAAACTGTAAAGTACCTACCTACCTAACAACTTCACTTCTGATGGTCATAATCATCATTGTGGCGACTTGGGACAAATATCGTTGCAAAAAATATCGTTGCAACAAATATCGTTGCAACAAATATCGTTGCAACAAATATCGTTGCATCAAATTTCGTGACGATTTTGCTTCCGAGTCTACCAAGGTAGCGGAAGCTTTGTTTTCACTTTTCAAGGACGAAAAAAAAAAGTTCTCCAAAATCAAAATTTTCACTCGCGTTTTGCGTTTTAGACCTTTCTGAACAATTTTGGTTCCGTGTCTGTCTGTCTGTGTGTCTGTCTGTCTGTGTGTCTGTGTGTCTGTGTGTCTGTGTGTCTGTCATGATTTCCTTGTAACGCGCATAACTATACGAAGTTATTGTCCGATTTCGATGAAATTTTCAGGGATTGTGCGGGTTGGTGTGTAGACGGTCCCCTATGAAAATCATCATCCTCAGACTGATAGAAGCGACTGCGCATGCGCAAACGTGAATTCCTTGTAACAGCCATAACTTCCACATTTTCCATCCGATTCCAATGAAATTTTCAGGGATGTTACAGATTAGTTATTAGATGGTCCCCTATGAAAATCATCATCTTCGGACTGATAGAAGCGACTGCGCATGCGCAAACGTTAATTTTCTTGTAACGGCCGTAACTTCCACATTTTCCATCTGATTTCAATGAACTTTTCAGGGATGTTACAGATTAGTGTTTAGATGGTCCCCTATGAAAATTATTACCCCCGGACTGATAGTAGCCGATGCGCATGCGCGAACGTGAATTGCTTGTAACAGCCATAACTTCCACAATTTCTACCCGATTTCGATGACATTTTCAGGGATTACGCGGATTAGGTTGTAGATGGTCCCCAATGAAAATCAAGGCCTTAAAATTTACAGTAGCCTCTGCGCATGCGCAATCGTAAAATACTTGTAACAGCCGTAACAGTTGCGTCTGAGGTGAGGATCTCAAAGCATATCAACAGTTGATATTACGGTTAGTTACTAACCCCTCTGTAGATCAGTAAGCAAAGTTCTGGACTCACATCCAGGAATTCCAGGTTCGAATCCCAGTCTTGCAATGAAATTTTTTGATTCCAATCACTACCGCACTTACATTTTTCGTCCGAATTTGATGAAATTTTCTAGGATTGCCCAGATTAGCGTGTAGATGGTCCCCTATGAGGGTAGTGAAAGGTACTTAGAGATTGGTTTTTTGAGATTAGCTACTATGCATCGGATCATCTAGGTATATAATCGGGTTATGGATACGAGGAAGCTATGTGCCACACCCACTTGGCAGACGTTTTTTTTTTTATGTGCCATATGAAAGACATGAAAATGTCAAAAGTATCCGATTTTGATTAAATATCAGGCATTACGTTTATCAGTTCCTAGATAATTTGTTAAGAAATTCATCCTCCTTCAAGTTGATTCCAGAATAGTTGCTGATCACTTCCATAGCTATATATTCGGTAGTAAAATTCTGAAAAAATTTCAAAATATAACACATTTACTTAAATTTTATATATTTCTTCCGAGTCTACCAAGGTGGCGGAAGCTTTGCTTTCACATTTCAAGGTTGGAAAAAAAAGTTCTCCAGAATCGAAATTTCCACTCGCGTTTTACGTTTCAGACCTTTCTGAACAATTTTGGTTCCGTGTCTGTCTGTCTGTGAGTCTGCCATGAAATCCTTGCAACCGGGATAACTATACAAAGTTATTGTCCGATTTCGATGAAATTTTCAGGGATTGTGCGGATTGGCGTGTAGACGGTCCCCTATGAAAATCATCATCCCCGGACGGATAGCAGCCACTGTGCATGCGCAAAAGTGAATTCCTTGTAACGGCCGTAACTTCCACATTTTTCATCCGATTTCGATGAAATGTTCAGGGATTATGCGGCTTAGATTTTAGATGGTTTCCAATGAAAATCAAGGACTTAAAATTGACATTAGCCTCTGCGCATGCGCAAACGTAAAAACCTCGTAACAGCCATATCACCTACATTTTTCATCCGAATTCGATGAAATTTTCCAGGATTTTTTAGATTGGCGTGTAGATGGTCCCCTATGAAAATCATTTTCTCCAGACTAATAGTAGTTGCTGCGCATGCGCAAACGTGAATTCCTTGTAACTACCATAACTTCTACATTTTCCATCAGATTTTACCTTAATTTCTCAGGATTGTTCAGATTAGTATGTAAATGGTCCTACATAAGGGTAGTGGAAGGCACTTAGATATTGATGTTTTGAGATTAACTACTATGCATCGGGTCATCTATACCATCGTGTTATGGATACGAGGAAGCTATGTGCCACACCCACTCGGCAGACTTTTTAAAATTATGATGTTGTTTTTAACTGTAGCCAGATGATAGTGAAGTGAATGTTTCATGTATTTTATAAAAGCGCTTATCTATTCACAATTTTTTGGGTGTTATTCTTTGTGAGAAATCTTAATTTTGACATTTTCATGTCTTTCATATGGCACATAAAAAAAAAAATCGTCACGAAATTTGATGCAACGATATTTGTTGCAACGATATTTGTTGCAACGATATTTGTCCCAAGTCGCCACAATGATGATTATGACCATCAGAAGTGAAGTTGTTAGGTAGGTAGGTACTTTACAGTTTGATATTACCAGGGGGGCATGAAAATGTTTCAATGTGTTGCAGACTCGTATGCAAGCGTTTTTTTAAATGATTTAATAAATTTTCTCAACTGTTTTGTTTATTCGTAAATTAGGAAGAACGGGCTGAAAGTTTGCCGTACGGGGGTTTTTACCGCTCATTTCAAAATTTGACGGTTCTACTTTCCTGCCTCATTAAATTGTGAGGAGAAAAAACTTGTAATTGAATGTTTGTGTTTTGAAGCGACGAATCAAGCAGAATGGATTATTATAGTGGAGATTACCGCCTGCGGAACTTTTTACGAACGTATTGTTCGGTAAATTTCGCACTAGACGGCCGTAATTATTCGATTCGCACAAATTTCAAACCTCCACGATTTTATTTATCACGATTATATTTTTATAAGGTTTCTATAAGTACCTACCTAACTAATTTCCTTTCTCTCTGATGTTAATCCCAACTTTTTTCGCCCAACTTTGCAGAATTTTTACTTTTAAAGACCCAGCCTTAAATTAGTTCCGTATATCGCTATCTATCTCTTGAATCAATTGAATCTATCCATTGAATTTCGTGAAACTGCCGGTCCACACTTCGTGCCCTCCATTGATCTTGGCGCGGATCGCGTGTCAAAAGGCTGTTTGAAATCTTTTTACTAGAACCTCCTACACCTTTCTAGGCGCCTTGAGGCTTTGAAACTGCCAACTAATCGTCTGCTGTACGAGATCAATTAGCTGCTACCAGCTCGACAAGAGTAATAAGGCACACTTCAGCGAACTCAAAGCGCCAACTCAGCTGTACCTAGTGAAATTACCCGCTAAAGGGAGAGAGTTTTTGTGTTTAAACGACTATTTACACTCTTCACCTTCATCAAAAACACAAAAGTTTAACCTCAACTCAGGATTTTTTCATATGACTGCAATGTGATAAAATGTAGGGAAACCTTTTGATTTGACCGACGTAAAGACCCGAGAACTTCAGTTTATCTGCAACGAAATTCATCGAAATCTGAGCAGAGTACTAAGCAAATTTTCTGAAAATATGCTACTTTCGCATGAAGAACTAGTTTTGCAATAGACAGGCAAGCAACAGAGGTTTGCAGGCTTGGCTAAATTCCCTCTCCTCATGGTGATTGGACCAGAATCCACCCAAATGCACTGTTATGAGTTGGCATCGTCTGCCATCCCAATCCAACACAAACATCAAATCGGTGCCTCCATGTTGCCTAGAGTTTCTTTGGTGCGGGATCTCGGCGTGCTATGGCTGCCATATCCAGCTGATCAATCAGGCTGCTAGTGTTTGTGAACCAGGTACCAGCAGTAGTGGACTATAATACACTGCTGCTGCCAGCCCTGGAGTGAATCTAAGTAGTCTGGAACCCTCACTATAAAACCCATATTAACCACCTCGAAAGAGTTCACCACATGTTTAAAGCGATACGTGGCCGTCATGCTCCATACCCCCCCCCCACAACCGATTTTTTTCGAACTACGCCTCCGTGAAATCGAAAAGCCACTCCCTAAACCTTAGGGACCAAAGGCATCTGGCAGATCAAACTTTTTTGCATAAGTTGTTGTCAGGATTGGTTGATTCTCCAATTATCCTTTCCTGGGTGAATATCCTAGTCCCACAATAGAGCTCAAGACCTTCAAACTTTCTTTTGGACTCCTTTTCGGCGACTAACCTACCACTTCTGAGGATACCTAAAGAGGCGAAGTCAATCACCGATTATTGTCCTAAAATTGACTTCTTCGACCAGCCATCAAGTATGTTTCGTCTCGCTGCGTCCTAAAGAAATCCCCAGTCCTAAAGAAATTATCTTTATTTTCGTTTTATGTATTTTGATTTACTTTTTCATCCAGTAAAATTATCTAATTTATCCCTTGATGGAAAAAACGCTGCAAATCATTGCTCAAAGGTTTATTATTTTCTGTATAGATCACCCTTCTGTATAGATCACTGGTTCTCCGTCAATAGCACCTACCACCATCTGTATTCTCTCTTGACCTTCCCTCTCAAATTTCAGCTTCCTGCGTTCAATAGGATTGAAAATGGCTTCGAAGCTCACTCAGCTGATCTGTGATCTGAAGAGTGAAAAAGATCTCCTCGAATGCTGGAGACGCCTGGAAGAGCACTTCAATTCCATTCAATAGGATTAAAATAGGTCTCAAACATTTTTAAAAATTCTATACTACTTATTTAAAATTAGTGAAAAAACGATACCTTTATTTCGAGAGTTTTCGAGCTAGGGCACTCTTGAAAATTTCAACCCTTAATTTTCACCCCTTAGAAGTGACTGACATCAACCAAAAGCTTCGCGGCACAACTAGACCCCAAATGTAGCCCATATACCAAATTTGAACCAAATCGGTCCAGTGTTGCTAAGAAAAGTGCCGCGTACGGCGTACGGCGGACGGACGGAAATTTTTTTATTCGATTTTCGTATTCTACGTACCTTGAAACGTAAAACATCAAATTTTGAGGGGGCGTTAAATTTTTTTTCTTGCTCGATTCCAAAGGCTTATTATTGAAAATAATAAACCAAAAGGATAATTGTTTTCCTGAATATATCATTCTTCTGCCAAGATCTCAGCTTTGCCATTGTCACTATTTATTTATTTTCTACTTTTTTTAATCTCCCGTAGAATCCGAAAATTGAATAAAAAATACCCGCCACCTTCCTACCAGGGCATTTTTGAAAAATTCAACCCTTCATTTCCATTTGGTTGGTGGTTGCGGTTGAAATTTTCAAAAATATCCTAGTAGGTAGGTAGCAGGTATTTTTTATTCGAATTTCGAATTCTAGGTACCTTGAAACGTAAAAAATGGAATTTAGAGGGGGGGTTGAACATTTTTTTCTCGGTCGATTCCAATGGTTCATTATTGAAAATAATAAACCAAAAACGTTAAGTGCACATTTTTTTTCACAGACCATAATCTAAAAGACATATCCATGTCAAAGTATAATTAATTGTACTGGGCTCAAACGTTCGAAATAGAGAAATAGAAACGGAACCAAACTATTGCTAAAAAAAAGCACTGAAACGCAAAATTAGGGTAAAAAGGTTGATTCTTTGAATACCACTTTTTTGCATCTTATTATAATATTTATTATAATTCTTATTATGATTCAAAGCTTTCATGCTTTTGATCGAGAGGGAATAAAAAAGACAAGCCCCAATCCGTGCATTTTAAACCACACTTGAATGGGCATTCGTCGTACGTACCATGGACTAACAGGAATAAGCTGGGATGATATTTGTCGTCATAGAACTGTTTTTCCGGCAGTCTCGAACATGATTGGTGACTGAGTTCTTGAGGTGCGAGAACCTGAGCTGGTCATCCACGTGTTATGGTGCAAAAGGGGCGAAGACATGCGCGGTGGCAATATTACCACGACCTTCACCCCTCAACAATCATCCTCTCTGAGTACTTACTTCTCCACTGTATGACGAAATTCCTTCGGTACACGTTGTTTCACGTTCCACTCACTGTCTTTCTGGTGTTGTAGAGAAAATAGTAACAGTAGGTGCCATCCCCAGCTCACTTCGAGGAGGCTACCAATGTCTCAAATATAAATTGGCATGGATGTTATGTATTTACTGAAGCATCAAGAATGCTTATAGTAAAAACTTAACTTGGGAAAGGTTCAATGGATTTCCTTTCATATTTTATGCAGTACTTATACTGCTCAACACGAGATAAATCTATTGAGGTAAATCACAATAAATCAGATAGTATGTACAAGATTTTCAATTTTGTGTCGATCCATTTGTTTCTATCGAACAATACGGGATAATATGGAACTGTGAAACTGACTAAAAAAATTTAATTGAAAATGTTCTGAGTAGCCTGGAGCTATAGAGATTCGATGTAAAAACCCTCAATACATATAACTCGTAATCCGAAAAAAAACTCAAGCCCCCTGGACCCCCGGATGGTTACTGCTTAGAGCCTTAGGCTAAAATTCAAGAAACATGGAACATGCTTTAGCCGTGTTTTGTTTGTTTGCTGTTTCCTTTTACTAGGAATTTGTTGTATGTTTTTGTTTTATTATTTTCAATAATGAAACTTTAGAATCGACCAAGAAAAAAAATTTAACACCCCTCTTAAAATTTTTTGGTTTACGTTTCAAGGTACGCAGAATCCAAAAATCGAATACAAATTTGGCCATCCGTCCCCCGTACGCCGTACGCGGCACTTTCCCCAATTAAAATAGACCGATTTTGATGAAATTTGGTGTGTAGGCTCCATTTGGGGTCTAGTTGTGCCCGAAGATTTTGGTTGATGTAATTCACTTCTAAGGGTTGACAAATGAATTTTGAAATTTTAAAAACGCCCCAACCAAAAAATGTAATCAAATTGTATAAAATTTGATAAAATTGTGCGTCTAATTAAGTATTGAATTTTTGGATTCGGATGAGACCACCTATTTCTGTAGGTCCAACAGTACTCCCATGAAGTTGGGACGAATGAGAAGCAAAATAACGAATGTGAATCGCAAATGAATGTTCACGGAAATGTGACGGAAATATGCCAAATCTCCGTTCGAAGTTCAGCTGATGAGATACAATTTTTTTCATTCTTCGTTCAGTTTCCTGTCTTTCAGCTCTGCTTCCTTAGCATGTTCCTCAACTCAACAACTCTCACATGTTTTGCTGTTAGGAACATTCTGCTAAAATAAAATTGATATTGAAATTATAGTTGGCAGTTACTAATAATGGTGAAATTGTGTTCTTTGGAAGCTAGAGATCTAATACAGAAATATTATAAACCGCTATGTAATAATTTACAGCGTTTTTCTCTTACAGGGTTCTCTAGCCAGTTACTTCCTTTTAGACGACAAATATCCGTCAACTTTTTTGTAGATGAACTTTGTCGAGCTGAAGAGCAATGTTTAACGTTTTGGACCTTCCTGAACAATTTTTGTTCCATTTCTGTCGGTCATATTTTTGTTCCAGGTCTGTGTCTTTTCAAATCGATGTAACGAACAAAATTAAAAGAGTTATTGTTCGATTCCGATGAAATTTTCAGGGATCGACGTTTAGATGTTCCCTTATGAAAATCAATACCCTCGGATTGATATTAGTCTTTTCGTGTGAGCCAAGTTAAATACCTGTAACAGCCATAACTTCTACATTATTCATCCAAATTCGATAAACAATTTCAGAGATTGCGCGGGTTGATGTGTAAATGGTCCTCTATTACGGGAGAGCGAGGTACTTGAAGATTAAATCTTCAAAATAAAATAAATTTAAATCAATATAAATTTTATATTTTGATCATCTACACAGTCGGGTTATGTATACGTGGAAGCTACGTGCAGACTTTTTAAATTCAATACAAGAAAGATCACAATGATTACTCAGAGTATTAAAATGAAATGTACAATAGCATCACGATCAGGAGTAGCTCAACGCACCTCTAAACGAAATAGGAAAACCTATTAGCCGGGAATAAACGGTTTGCGACGCCACTACTTACTATCTTGAACTGCCCTTTGTCTCTTCTTTTTCCGCTTCACCCTTTCCATGAAGATATTACCAGGATGCTGGTATTACAGAAAAGTGCACTCAGCGACATTGTAGCGTTTTCCCCCTTTTTTCGTGTGATAAAGAAACTCCGCTAGATTTTCATCGTTACTTCCCATCGTAATTTTCTCAGAGTTGCAGGAGCTTCGTAAGTTTTTACTGTTCAGCCATTTTCAGAGTGGACTCTTTTTTACACGGTTTTACACTATTGTTTGAAATGCTGAAGCCAAAACCACTTGCAGTATCATCTTGATTTGGTTTATCTTAAGGGATACCAGCGTGGAGATTACCAACCTTCATCAGCAGAATAATAAATATTATTGTCATGAGGTTGAGATATAACAACAACCTGGTTTTGTATTTTTTAAAGTCTACCAAATGAATGTGGTTTATAGTTTTCACCATTGAAGTAAAGTAAAGTATTCAACCCTTCCAGGTTGGATTTTCGTCCGACTGCCATTCCTGGCGTCGCGGACGTCACCAGCTGTCTTCCAAAGGGAAGATCAGAATTTGTTATTATGATTTCGCTCATGGTTTCCCATTCCCCTGGTTCGGGACGAGTGGGGCGATGAGAGCTCCGGACGCACAAAAACCCACGCTGCCAGTGATGAGATTTGAACCCACGACCCCCGCAGAAGTCGGTCAAAATTCCACCGCCAAACAACGCTCTCCCCAGCGACCGTAGCTACACTGGACTCCCAATAGTTTTCATCATCACGCTATTGGTTAGGATATCTAACCAACCAATATTATGAGAAATCGTAGAGAGCAAGTGTTGCCCTACAGAGCTCTGGGTGGTCTCAAATTTTTAAAAAAATTCAATACCTACTATTTTAAATTGGTGAAAAAACAATACCTTTATTTCGAGAGTTTTTGAGCTTTTCTTGAAAATGTCAACCCTTAATATTCACCCCTTAGAAGTGATTGACATTGACATTGACATTTTGGAGATCAAAAGTAAGGTTGAACCCCATCTCAACTTGATGAAAGCCTTTACACACACATCGTGGGGAGCTGATCCCCAGACCGCACTGCTTTTCTTCCGATCGACCGTCCGAAGTATTTTTGACTATGGCTGCCAGTTCTACGGGTCGGCAGCGGATTCTTGGCTTAGCAAGCTGGACAAAGTGCAGTTCTCAGGTTTGAGGATAGCTCTAGGAGCCATGCGTTCAACCCCGATAAATATTCTTCTGGCGGAGGCTGGCGAGCCTCCTCTACATCTGCGCAGGAAACTTCTATCCGGTCGGTATGTGGCCAAAATAAATTGTAAAGATCCGGATGGAATTCGCCGTATCCGAACTCTTGCCATAGATGACCTGGTCGCACGCTATTGGTTACACAAGCCATCACCCCTTCTCGGCATCAGTTTCACCGACTTGAGCTCGGAGTTGCCATGGATTAGCCAATCACCAACACCGTACATTTACACCATTCCGTACAATATTTTCAAACTGCCGCTGATGGTTACCTGTCTACCCCAATCAATATACAATTCGACTTCATCAACAAGTACACCTATAGCTAACTACATAACAAATCGTTGGCCTAATAGCCTAATAATCTATACCGATGGCTCGGCTCACCAAGATAGAGTAGGTTGTGCCTTTGCCTTACCTTCACATGCCATCATTCGCTGTTTCCGTTTATGGAACCATTCTTCCATATACACCGCAGAGACGTACGCGGTATTTAAGGCCCTTGAGTTCATTCAAAATGAACAACTGAGCCCCAGATCGAACAGTGTAGTTATTATGACCGATTCGAAAAGCATAACTACCAAACTTGCACACCTGTCCATCTCATCGAAGTTGTTCTACACCGAGGCCACCATACTCCAAATCCTAGACCAGCTGCGATCATCTGGTGTCCGAGTGACCTTTTGCTGGGTCCGGGGCCACTGTGGAGTACCCGGTAATGAAGCGGCGGACCGAGAGGCCAACCATGCCACCTTACTCCCCTATCCACAACCCAAACCAGAGTTTCCACCCACCGACTTAAAACGATCTCTGGCACAAGATCTGTCCATAAAATGGAGGAAGGAATTCATGGAATACCACGCAGGGGACAGGTACAAGTCCTTATTTCCTATGAAAAACAAGATGCCATGGTTCAAAAACATTAATGGTGATCCACATAGAACATTTTATAAGGTTATTGTGAGATTGAGAAGTGGACACAGCTGTTCGAACGCCCATCTTCACAGAATAAATGTGGTAGAATCACCGCGATGTAGATTCTGTGGAGCGGAACAAGAAACCAACCAGCATATAATTCTGGAATGTCCCCACCACTCAACAGCTAGAGAAGAATTAATTAGAGAAGTCTCCAAGAGAGTAGAAAACCCCTTCAACCTCGACACGATACTGGCCTCTTCCACAATCGAAGTGTATAAAGTGCTGTTTGACTTTGTGAAATCTATAAATGTTAATTTCTGAACCAAGACACTTACTGAATAATTTATTTTGTTTTATATTGTAATTACTCAATGATTTGTATTTTCTAAACTTGTAACGGCTGTAATTACAATAAAAGCCAATAAATTATTTAAAAAAAAAAAAGTGATTGACATCAACAAAAAGCATCACTGCATAACTAGCTACCAAATGGAGCCCATACACCAAATTTCAACCAAATCGGTCCATGGTTGCTGAAAAAAATGCCGCGTACGGCGAACGGACGGAAAATTTTTTTCTCGATTTTCGGATTCTACGTATACCTTGAAACGTAAAACATCAAATTTTGAGGGGTATTAAACATTTCTTTCTAACTCGATTCCAATGGTTCAGTATTGAAAATAATAAGCTAATGAAAAAATATGTTTATGGATAATAGGCATTTTGAGTGCTGACTAAAATGGAATTTATAGGGAATCTTTCATGTCCCATCCTACACTATCACAACACGTTTCATCAGAATCAGAAGATAAACATGAAAGTTACGAGCACAGTAAGATATTCACGTTATAACAACTTGCGTTCTGTTGTGAATAGTGAAGTATCGTGAATAAATTAGTATAGCTGAAATTTACTGTTTGAAAATTTCGTTAACGAGAAATTTTGGAGGCTAGTGAAAACCAAAGTTCTTGACGTCGAAATTGAATATTCTTCAAACGTGACTGAAAATCATTCTAACTTCTTCAAGAAAATTCCTTTTCTTATATCACTTGTGCATTATATAGCGCCATGAATGAAAAAACGGTTTGTATACTCCTTCTTTTCGGTGTAACTTCTAATAGCTGGCCGTTATTTGTAATAATGGATAGGGACAGAGGGAGCACCAGGTCGATGCCCCCCTTGGGTTAACAAAATACCATTGACAAAGAAAACAAGCTCTGCGGAGGGAGAAATGCGGCTGGCGGTGGACATAAATTGTTCGACACGAGCTATTGAGTTTCCTGAAGCTCCTTCCGTTCTCTCGTTGACTAATCCAGCCCTCTATAGCTTTATTTAGTATTGAAACATCCTCTATAGGGACACCCATCAATTCTGCGCAGAAATAAACTCTTCGATATTCGGAAAATCGAATAATTGGAAAATATTGTACGACGCATGAGGGTGATAGCTCCTCTCAGAGGATCTGCTCGTGCTGATGTTTTTATAAATTTATTCGTGAATTGTGGATTGATATTTTTGTCGAGAGGTGATTGAATAAAGAGAGAGTTCACTATCCATTGATTGAGCCATGGTTTTCGAATGTTGTTGGCGTATCTTTGGAAAACTACAGGATTTTTAGTCTTTTAATACGAGTATCTATTGGACATCCTACGAAACGAATGGTTTGAATGGACCAGCAGTTTGTGTGGGCTGATGATTTGTGGAACCAACCCACTAATAAAGATACCTAATTACCTAATTAGTGAATTTTCATGGCGTTTTTTCATTAATTCAAGATAGTGTTAAATTTCTAAAAACAAATTATACCACCCTGACAATAAAAAATTGTTACACACGCGTTTATTGTGAAATGTATCAGAACACGACATTCATAATGAGCTAGCTGATAACCAATCCCCCCCCACCAACCCCTTAGAAGGCAGTTGAAAATTATCTCCCAAGATTGGTTGCCTCACTTTGTGTTGGACAAATTTCACCTGATCAAATGACATTTTTTTAGTTTCCTTGAATAGAATTTCAAATCTTTTGCTATCTTTCTTGTGGGGAAACTCTTCAAGAGCAAAGGGGAAGTTTCACCCCAACACTGTTCTCACCGGCAATTTGGGCATACCTACTAAAACCCCACTCCCTCACCTTAGGACTCACTCTTAAGACTCACCTTAGGACTCTTTCTTAACCAAGAATCAAACTACTTATTGAGAGCACCCTCAACTTAAGGATAATGTTGTTTTGCTGTTGGGAACTTTCAGTCAAGATGAACTCGATTGTTATTATTGTTATTATTGTAAAATAACTAGTTGTGTAAAGTGTTACAGCGTTTTTTATGTGGTTGGTTTCCTGCTTCTCCGTGGGTGACTTGAGGGTTTGGAAGGCCTTACTTGTAATTATTCCTCTTTCATTACATTAGTACCAAAGTGGGAGCGAACATAATTCACATGTTCTGATATCTCCTGGATGTCCACATTGGGTGTTATCGATCACACTTCTTTCTCCATTCCATCCAACAACAACGGGATTGTTTTCTTCTCGGAACTACATTAAACAGCATGCAAGAAAAGATCCAATCCTGCTCCTTAACATATTCGTTCCTTCATTTCTTCCAAGTCGGTACCAGTATAAGATTTCTAAAGAATGATAACTCGTAAGTCCAAACCGATCATCGCTAGAGCATCGGGTACCTATCGTACTTTAATTCATATTGTGTGACATACCTTGACAAATAGGCACGAATACCAGGAGCCAAGAGGGAAGCAAAAACTTTGAAAAGAGCGTGGCTCATCATCAAACTTGATTTGCGACTCACAATCTTGTTCCTCTTTTTTATTCCAACCCTCGTGAAAACGCTGACCTTCTCTGCAAAGTTTGCGTTCCCCTAGAATGCAATTTTATACAATCATTTCTCACCTGTCATCGTCACGAATCTCCGTCCAACGTCACGATTGTCTATCATTCCATGAATTACAGAAAAAAAAAGGTTTGCTGCAAGGAACGACCTTCTATTTTATAAAAAGACCTTTTTTAAGAGTCCTGATCTGATAGAGCTTCCTGTCCAAATCAGGTGAACCCATCCGTTCACCTATCTATCCACCCGGTAGACATTCAACGGATTGGTTGGCTACATAGGAAAGGTATAACTCACTCCCGAAACCCCTTCCTGTTCGTAACGATAGGAGGTCACCGTGGCACGCAACGGGTTCTAAAAAAAACCTCCTCTTAAATAAACTCTCTATAAAAAAAGGCTTATGTGAATAACAAATGTTCAACTTAGATGTAATAATATGTTTCCCTGGTGTATTTTGAACCAATTCAAGGAATCTTGTCCTAGGTCGTGGAGTAATGGTTCGAATAATTGAAGAAAGCCAAACATATGACAATCCAGCGATGTCTAACCTCTACCAGAATCTCTCTGATATCAGTTAAAATATTCCATGGTCAAGAGTTTTGTGCGATCAATACCTGCAATGATCTTCACGATAAGTTAGTGGTAAACTGTGTACCATCTAGATAGTCACCAAGAAAAATTCCTGTTGTTGTCAACGGGATAATTCCTTCGGTAAGGGGAAACTATAGAATGAAAACATTAACCATTAACATGGCTGGTGATTTTATTAAGTACTTATTGAGTAATTCGGTTGCAGCAAAGATATTTATCGCTGACTCATATTCATTCAATCATTATTTTTTTCAGATCCAAGATATAATGTTTTAACTCAGTACACCTATCGGGTTGTCCTTTAACAATATTTCTAATTAATCATCTTCTAGTGATGCTAAGCATTTGAAGTATCGAATCGATCTTTTGACAACTCTTCTGATTCTTTTATAAAATTGGTGGGAAGAAATCAATTTCCCACATGATGCCTCTGCTTGCTTTGATATAGCGGTATTAGGAACATCCTCCTCGTGCGAGCAAATAATGAATGGGAGGAATGTAATCATCTCGAGGAATTCGGGACGTCTGCGTTTCCAACTGAATGTAAACTTTAAACGTGAACAGAAACAGTGAAGGGTACCGGCTGTATTCTTAGAGAAAAATATCCCGAGCTTACTTCCTGACCGCTTTCGTCTTCCGCTCGTCAGAAATTTGGTTTCTCGGTTCTTAGAAAACGAGGAGTGTTTCAACAAACAATCGGGATTGTTTGTGATTCACTGCTTGCCTGTTCAGATATCATTGTTTTCGATTGTGATGTTTTTGGGTCTACTTCATTCATACTCGGGGAATATTGTTTCCATAGTCAAATCTATATGGACAGTATGAAAATATCAAGAAACAATACAATTCACAAATTGACTGAGACAATAGATTTCAGTCAGTTGATAGAAATATCATTGATCTCATGGAAATCATTTCAGATTGATTGACAGATATCAGTCAATTTATCTGATATCACATCATGGAGGCAGAAGTCAAGTATGAATGGGATGCAAGGGCTAAAATACCTCAGCAGTCAGTATTAAAAGAATGGGAAAATATAGAATGGATATATAACATTGTGCAGTTAGATATTGATCTGGATATGAAAAACTGGACAAGTCAGACTGGATAGAACTGGTCACGACAAGACGGAAAAAAGACTGTTTGCAGAAATAATTTGTTCGGTAGGAGTATCCTACATGGTATGCAATGGACGTATTACCTCCAGAGATTGACAACATCTGAGCTTTTGTAGGATTTGGAAAGAGATTACGGATTTAAGCTCATTCAAGCATCTCTTTAAGGAACTTCTCACCGAATAGTTTGCTGACGAGTATACTTGTAGCGTAGGTAAATGTAGACTCTGAGGTGGAGTGAATTATTAGATGGGGCACTGCTTGTGACACCTCTGGCCGTCATCGATCCCTCAACTCAAATACGAGAGCTTTATATGCAGAACGATTCTTCCTTCTCCACATCAGAAGAACTTGCAAATTACTCATTCATGTTCCATAACGTTCAAAACCCATCAATAATTTACGGCCTTGCCAGAGGAGGCTTTGCTCTTTACTCAAATAGATTCATTACAAAAATCCAATGAATCTCTTGGTTCCAGGTTACATAAACTTGATCACCTTCTTTCTCTCGTTCGGGTATCCAGACATACAGTATTCAATAGATGGGCAGATGAACTGTACCAACTATAGGGCCCCCAGATGATCTTCAAGAAGGTGGTGTTGGCAACGTGAAAGATGTCGACTTTTTGTTGAAGGGGACGAAAAAGCTGGAAACTACTGATGAAACTATTCAATATAAACATGAAACTGTCAATGAACAATAAATTTCCAACTGCTGTCTTACGAAAAGTGGTCGTCCAGTCGAGAAAGGACTTCTAATGGCAGAGACGCGATACCACGTGTGTCGTGCAGAGTGTAGATAGAGAGTCGCTCGCTACATGGTTGAGAAAGAGCGGAAACAACTGAAAACAACGGAGATGGCATGGCAGGTTAATGAGCCCTTGGACTAGAGACCCTTTTTGAAGGTATTAAGGGCTGAAGAGAGTCCCTTTTCCACTAATTATGGCGGTGACTGTGGAAGGACGTAATCATTGTAGTTTTAATCATCTGTCGTGAGCACAACCTACACGACGTGCTCTTGTCGCGACGATCAATTCATACGAGTTTGGAGAATATGGTACTGAGTTATCTTTCCCTTGCGTGCACATTCTACCCTCTCGCTTTCATCTCTCAACGTTTGTTTCCTTTTTATTCTCTTCCCTACTGGAATTTCAAACAAAAATATTTTGGTGTTTCGGGATTCCGATCTCCATTGGGTTTTATGAAATATGGGTCATTTCAAAATTTGGGGTTATTTTGTCCTCGAACTTTTCCATAAATTATTGTTGAAGTTTTTATGTTTTTTCTCCCGTAAACGTCCTTTGTTTTGGCCACTGAGGCAGATCATGAAGTGGGCGCACACTTTATCAAGTAGTTTCAAATTTATAGAATTTTGAATTTTTTCCATAATTTCGACTTTGTAGGGAGAGAGAAAACCAAGTGTGAGTTGAACTCATGAAACCTTTTTATTCCTTCAAAATACGAGAATCTTAGTTTAGAAGAAGAATCTTAGAAGAATCTAAGAAGAATCTTAGTCTCTTTTACTTATCGCAATCACAGTCCGAAGCTATAATCTAGGTACATCAGAATTATCAGATTCTTCAAGTCTTTCAATCAGTCTAATCTTTCGTAAAATGTGGGTTAATGAAAAGTCAGAATTATATGACCCAGCGGTGTAAATAGTTCAGGCAACTCTTAAAAATGTAAACGGCTTTGAAAGAAAAAACTTCTCTCCCTGCAATTCCATCTCTCTTCCTACGAACCAGCCTCTTCCCAGAAGTTGTAGGTAGAGAGGTTGTAGGGAGAGAGGTTGTAGGGAGAGAGATTTGGGAGGTTATCACTCTCTACTGGCCTAACCATTATTGATTCTGAACGTTAGAAAAAATACATAACACTATGGCATTCATAATTGTAATTTGAGTTTAATTAAACTTAGTTGAACACTTACCCTGATGAGTGAGGTGGTTGTAGGGAGAGAGAAAGTATTTACCTACTCTCAAAGCTTCAACACTTCACAACATAACCCACACAACTGGGAGCTTGGAAATTCAACAAACTTCAGTAGCTTCGGAAGCCATCTTGCAGCAGTGTTCACTTTTGTTTTTCATGACACAAAATAATCGTTTTCCAGGAGTGGGCAGGCATTTCAAAAAAATTGTAGGGAGAGAGAATAAAACCTTGTGACAGCATCAAAACATAGCAAAAACCCTTCCAATTCATGGAATTTTCGTTCGTTTCTAATTTATTCCTGAAGAGAAGAGTATCCTGGACCAATAACGTTTTTTACTTAAATTAAAATATGAATATACCTAGAGTTCTCCAAAAATTTTCAAAGTTCCCAACCTACCCTCTGTGACAGGTGTAGGGAGAGAGAATTGGGATCATTAATGATTTTCAATTATCTGAGTTAATTGATTAGTGAAATTCATTCTATGTGATCTTTGTAGACACCAACCTGCTGTATCTCCCTGAAAAAAATCTGAATTTCCAAGACAAATAGAGTGTTCACAAAAGCTGCGTGACAAGAAATAACCCCAAATTTTGAAATGACCCATATATTGTATGCCTTGTGTTCTATGAACTTCATACGTAATGAGATAAACTGTTAGTTTAGTTCAATATAAGACATTTCTTAACAAAATAGACGTCTTTTTCCTTTTGTAAAGCTCGGTACAGATGTCAGTCAAGCCAGGGGATGTCTTAGATATCTACTAAGATCATTGATGATAAGGTCTAACAACGATCTGACCTCAAGCTCCTTTAAACAAGCTCCTGTCAACTAGTATAGAAGTAAGGTCTACTGGGAAGAGGAGGAAGGACCTCATCTGTTAAGCTTTTGATATATTCATAACTTCATGTTGGTTTTGATATTCAATAGCTACGAAACGGAAAGTTCTTAATGTTAACATTATTGCCATTGAATTCTTATCGAACAGCCTTGTGACTTAATTAATTATTGAAGTCCAACTTTTGTTCGAGTACCACGATGGAACATCGATTTTACCAGATAAGCCCACTAGATTCGATGATACATGGATTTTTTAACGTATTAGTCAGCGTCACGGTGGAATCGAGATTAGAGAAGGTGGAAAGAAGACTCCTCTATACGTCATTTCTCGTGAGAACTCGAAAAATCGTAAATCACGAAGCACGGCATGTAACGTGCTGGCTTTCTTGTACCTTGAATGGTAATGAGCTGGGAGATAAGTGCCTGTTGTGTACCACGACATGGGTGATAAACACAAGAACCCCCATAATAATTCATAATAACCGTCTGCGGCGATCAATTTATGATAAGATCTCTATGATAAGCCATGAACTTTAAATTATGTATTCAACTAAATTAATTATAAAGTCAATCAAACACGGTTAAAATATTACCTATATTCAATATATTTATGTGAGGGATGCCTAATCAACTAGGACAGTTGTTAGTTCAACTACGATGACCCTCATCAGAAATCAAACTTGAGAGATAACTAGAATCAACAGCTCATAGTAATAATCTCCCAAAGAGAATATACCAAGGTCGTCCAAGAAATTGGTCCAGGGCAGGGAGTCACAAGTCATGCAGGATTCCAAGTGGATCCTTTTCATTATTAGGTACTTCATAAATTTATAACAGTTGTAAACTTTCAAAACGTAAACAAGGAACATGTTTTGATATTCATGATGAACTATTGATTTTGGTTCAATCTTCGGAGGAAGAATTTACTAAAATCTTGGAAAACAAGCATGTTAAGTACAGCAATGTTTCTTTCGTATTGTGATATGATGGTAAAAGAAGGAACTGACCATTTGCAAGACTGCTTATGTCTACGGAAAATTCTTTCATGTTCAATCTTTTTCCCTCACAAAATCTATGATTTTTCTCCTATTTTTCATAAAGATTTTCAAGAGTTTTGATTAAGGATCTGCTTTTTTGGGGTCCAAAAAAGGTTTCTATTTTTAGGAGAGCAGAACTACCATGGAATTCAGGGTTTCCATCTCTCTTGATATCATAATATATGTAATTCCATATATATTATACAGTTGTATCGTTGTTCGCCCGGAAAATTAAATGGGGGGTTTGACCCTTGACCTTTCCAACACCCCCCCTTCTTGAACACTCATCCCCTTCATAGTGTACCCCCGCTGGGCGTATTGATCCTCGAGGACTCAAGCAGCCCCACATCAGTTACCTTTTTAGTCCCTCTTATACCAATCACACAAACACACACACCCGCTTCTGATTGTTTATTTACTTCTTTAGCACGACCTTTTTCCCATGCAATCGGAAGATATTGTCAGCTGATCGCTCTCTCTTCCGTATTGTGCAGCTAAAATTATGCGACATAATTTTAGCAAATTTTCAAGAAAAATGAAGCTATAGTACGAGTAATAACATTTTTGGCTTGAACTTTTTGGAAACCTTTTTGCTTCCGAGTCAACCAAGGTAGCGGAAGCTTTGTTTTCACTTTTCAAGGATGAAAAAAAAAGTTCTCCAAAACTTTTTGTGTATTAAACTATTCATGATTAAGATTATCTAGATCTAGATCTATTTCGTCTAAATCTATCTATCTTAGGGTTTTTTTTTTCGTTCAGGCACATTCACCCAGTATCATCATGAATATTCAATCCACTCTATTGATAGAGCAAAATTGAGGAAACGTCAACATTCAGGTATCTCTGAAATAGTCCGAAAATAGTCATCAATTGGTATCTCCTGAAAGTTACTTACAATAGGTACCAACTTTGGTCTATTTCGTCTAAATCTATCTATCTTAGGGATTTTTTTCCGTTCAGGCACATTCACCCAGTATTATCATGAATATTCAATCCACTCTATTGATAGAACAAAATTGAGGAAACGTCAACATTCAGGTATCCCTGAAATAGTCCGAAAATAGTCATCAATTGGTATCGCCTGAAAGTTACTTACAATTGGTACCAAACTCAGAGGTATCAATCAATAGGTACTTAATTGATATCTCTGCTCTAATACCGTCCTTTCAGGTACCGACAGCTTTCCCAGATTACATATTAACCACGAATGAAATTGTTCACTGTGATTAGCCAAAATATTATATGGAATTTATAAGCATTCTAGTATAACAGCTTCCTCTCATATAATGACCTGATGAAATGATCATTTTATAGACCAGTACCTCGTATGCATGATTCGGCATTTGACAATCTTTCAAAACGACAGAGAATTCTTCACCAATATGTTGATTTTTTTTAACAGCTTGTACAGTTGCATTTGTAGATCGAATCGTGATTAACTTAGTAAGCAACCATTGATTCCAGTCTGAGACATCCCTAAAAATTGTAGCAAAATCGGGATATTAATCGTGAGAAATTGAAGTTCCTGGAAATCTAGTTGGAGGAAGCTATTGGCTCATCATCACAAACACTGGAAATACCTTGGAAATCGGAGCATTATTTCGTATTGTTTTGTGTGCGAGAAGGAACTGGCCACACAGAACTTTTTTTTAAAGATCTGAAACGCAAATTGCCAGAGTCTTGATTTTTGAGGACTCAAATTTGTATGACCTTCGGCCCGAATACAAAGAAGCCTTGTCTTCACCAATGTGGGGATAATACAATGAAAATGGATAATCGTATTTTTCTCTGATTGCCGTCATGTTCCGGGGAAAGGGTATAGTGAATGTCTAAAGAGTACTCGTAATATTTGCCAGTTGGCTTGAGAGAGGCAGAGAAAAATTATGCGTCTCTGGTAAGTTCAAACGGAACGCTAATAGGGAGGTTGAAGGGTGAAAACGTTGACTCATTAATTTTTACGCTCCCCGTGAATTTCAAGAATTTGCGAAATCCAAGTGGAAAAAATGAAGAGTAACAGAACGTTATAATTAAAGTTAAATAAGAACTCCGCTGCATAAGACATCCTCCGCAACGTTTTGATGAGGAAACATGGCGAGGAGGGAGCGTAAAAAAATATCTGCAAAACCTGAGTTGATGGAAAATGTAAAGAATGTTGGATGAAGCGGAATAAGTGGGATAATGAAAATTATATGATGAGTTTCAGGCTCGAAAGAAAGAACACTTACTGACGAACGTCAGGAGTCCTGAAATAGAACTAAACTGGTTTACCTAGTAGAACTCCTGGGTATGTTAGTTTAATCATTCGTTCATCACCAAATCCAAACTGAGTTCCCAAAATCATAAGTAGAGTTATAGGAGCTTGAAAATGTGTAATCCAGAAAACTCAAATCATAAAAGCTCGTGATTTCATCTTAATTTTTGATCAATTTTTAGTTCTTTTTATCTTGTTAGATTAGTAGTACAAATAGATGGAAATGCCTGTGCGAGCGATAGGCAAAATAATTTTTATTCCACTAAAATGAAATTTTCACTCGCGAAAAGAGTCCAGGGGAAAAACCCTGTCTCAACATTTTGGGCTGAATCAGGTTCAAAGTGATTTCTAAAAGATTTCGAGAAGTGCAATCCAACGATGCACTCGGTTTTGGGGAAGAACCTCATCATCTTACTGAAAAACGAGGATGAAATTTGACTGTACTGGGGAAAACCCCGTTATCGGGCGTTTTTGGAAGAACCCCGTCATTGCAATTTAAAAGGCCCCCACTCACCGCCAACACGGCGAGCGCCACTACATCTCTTGTTGCCTTGTGTGTTTCACAGTATTTTCTGCGCTCTGTGTCTATTGTTGCCAACCGGAAAATTGCGTTTCGCGTATAATTGGAGTGATTATCATCCATTCACATTAAAAAGACGTGTCCTTAAACGTCCTTAAAATTCTTGGTAAACTTGGTTTACCACAAAGCAAAGTATTCTGGCGCATGATTGTCTCCATGATTGGTTCCACTGCCACCTATGAAAACTTTGAAGAAGACATCGAAGACATTGGAGACTTCGAAAATAGGTAACCGAATCTAGTCTTGGAACTGAAGAGATCAAACGGTGGCACACTTCCTCGCCGCCAAATTCGGACTTCCCTTCTCACAATTTTTGGAAAGACCAACATCTTCAAAAAATTTTAGAAACTGTTTTTCGTTAAGGAAAATCCACTTATTCTTAGAAAATATCGGGTAAATTTTTTGTAAAATTTTGCTAAAAATTGTGCAAGGGAAATTTTGTATTAAAACTCATTTTGTGGATATTGAATTACTTTTTTCATTCTTCAAAATACCTATTTTCTTCTCGCCATTGTTGGGTTTAGGGGTAGAAGAGTGTTGAAATTCGCTTGTTAAGTACAAATTTTGAATAAAATATGAACAAATATTTTGAAAAATTTATACTCGGGGATCACATGGTGAATTGGATAGTTGATGGTTCAAATACAACATTTTTGTATTTATAAAACCATGTTTGAAAAGTACATTTTGGTTGTAACACTTTAGCATTGTAGTTGGTAAACTTTAAAATTCATTTTTCTCGAAATCAGCTGTGAGCCAATGACGGGGTTTTCCCCCTGGACTCTCCGTATTGTAACAGTTTAGTTATCTTGGACGATTTCGGTTTTCAGCATAATATGTGCGTGCGTATATCTGTGTCATCAATTAGTGAGTCCCCAACATAACTCTACGAAGTTATGTTGCGATTTAGAGTCAACTTCCAGAGTTGAGACCCTAAATTGTACGTAACCTAATATAGACCCTAGCGTTTAGACCCTAAAATAGGTTACGTAAAAATAAATCTATTCAGTCCTAAACATCACTAATCTCGCACCTAGTCATCAATTTAAGGATGCACGGAGTAATACAAGAAAGTACCTAGTTGACTGTGTGATAGAATTCTACAGTAAGTAAACCATACTGACGAAGCCGGAAGGCCGCCTTGTACACCCCCTCGTTATCGGAGTCGTTATGAATGTAAGCAGTCTCATTCTGATGAAATGTCAGCTTCTATTGGTCGTTGAAGCCGACAAACAGGAAGATATTCTCGGCTATGGCTTGGGTTGAATGGGTGGGATAATATCTCAGGATCCTTAACAGATCCTGAGAATCACCGAACGACACAAATGCTGCTTCAAATCAGCACAGCAGTCGTTCCTCAGCCTCTTTCGACCTCATTTTGTTGGTTTATTAGGGGTACTGCAATAAAAGTTGAGACTGATCAAACCAAAACGAGCTCTTCCCACAATGGAACAGCTCTGCTCAGAAGAGGGAGACAAGATAGAATGTTTAGGGTGTTCAGAAATCAGAAACAAGTCCAAGCGCATGCACACACAGTGTTGCTGTTCTGAGGAAGATGAAGGCGCTTCCTCGATTTTGATCTTTACATCCTGCTTGCTGGGGAAGTAATCCCTTTTTTACCATGACTTATCAATCCAAATTTTTGGGAGCTGACATTCTTCGGTCTCTGGCCTCTTCATATACGTATTTCGTGGAAATCTTATTTCTATCAGTTTGAGAACCCTATGGAGGATGTTGAGGAGGGGATTCGAAGGTTAGGAAAGCATTTTTCCTCCACTGATTGGAGCCCTTCGATCGAAACCTAGTTAACTTCTCCTAAGAGCCCCGGGGTTTCCACTTGGTCAATGACTCGGAAGGAAAGAGAATGGAGGAAGAGGATAGGGATAAAGGGGTGAAAAGGAGAGGGTGATTGGAGGCGAATTAGTGGGTCAGGGTTGGGTGTGGGTGAGTCGGTTGCGTGACTGATAAATGGGTCTCCCTCCCTTCAGTGCCGTAATCTGTTGGCTAAATGTCTGAGGAGGATTTCCGTAATCTTGTGGTGGTGCCGATGGGACGACCCTGGTGGAGATACACTGGACTTCAATATCGAGCTTTATTGATACAGGCCAAGCAAGACAAGAGCAGAGGGGGACATTTTGCCAGATTTTGTGCCCATAAAATCAAGAATTGTAGGTTTGAAGTTATATACTTGTTTCATACAATTTAGTCCAGTTAACGAGTACACCCCCTCTGCCATGTGGGATTAGGATTGAAGAAAATTTTAAATATCAAACCTCTTAATTTGTTCCTTGCATACAATTCAAATGACACACATTTGCTTATTTCGATATTTTTTTCAAAAAATAATTAAATTTATTGTTAGAAATTCTGGTACTACATTAAATATCATGAGAAAATGCCCGTTCCTAGAATGTGTTCTGGTTTATTATTTTCAATCATGAACCTTTGGAATTGAACAAAAAAAATTTCAACACCTCTTAAATTTTCTTTATGTTTTTTTCAAAATAATACGTAGAATTAAAAATTGAATAAAAAAAAGCTATTACACAACGAATTATTATTTTTATATATGTATATAAATCACCCTCTTGCAAAGAACAAGACTTTCCATTTTCAATACCTACCAACTACATTTTGCAAGGATTAACATCTACTGTTTTTGACGGAAAAACAACGTTATTCGAGAGTTGAGGGTGCCCTTGGTTGCTAAACAAGAACAACTGAGTGACTCTTCTTTCAGTGCATTCTATTGCGATTCACATTCTTGTTTCTAATTTATTGTTAGTCCAACCCTTAAGTATTTATAGAGAGCGAACAGTTTGTGCGACAGAGATCTGGGTGGTCTGATTCAAGACTGAAAATTTAAATACATATTAAAATAATCCAAAAACAATAACTTTATGGAAAGAGTTGTCGAGCTTGGACGTTTTGAAAATTTTGACCCCTAATTTCCACTTTTTAAAAGCGACTGATTATAGCCAAAAGTTTCGCGGCACAACCAGACTCCAAATAGACCTCATATATCTACCAAATTTTATCAAAATCGGTCCATGGTAAGGAAAGTGTCGCGTATGCGATCGTTGTTCGCTTCTTTGAATAGAGTTTCATGTTGTATCTCTTCTGTTGTGCATTCTTAGCTACCAAGAGTAAAATTTCTCAATGAAAGCACCCACACTTAATCATTTGCAGCGTTTTAATTTAGCTATCGCGCACAATTTTGATTTGTGCTTCAAAGTATTGTTCATAGAAACCATCACATGTCGCACACAACTTTACCTCATATTTTAACTCCAAATCACGTCGTGAGGTTCGAATAAACAATATTTTGGTGCATAGTATACGAAGCATAAGATGTCTATTGTTTTGAGACATTTTAAATAGAATCTGAATTGGTTATTTAAAAAATATGGGGGTTCTGATGTTCGGAAAAAACTATACACAAAATAACAAAAAATATACACTAAACAATCAATGTCTGATTAACGTTTTCAACTAATTACTCCAAGGTACTTGTGGTTTGTTCTTGGGACAATGCTTATAAAATACGAACAATGCATACGCTGGAAATAGTTGTAGGTATGATGATCTATCTTTGTCAGCAAGCAGCTGTTTGAACAATCGGCGTATAATACCCAAGCTTGGCTGCAATCTGTCTTGTCAAGGCGATTGAGGTTAACAATCTATCTTCACCATGAAGGCTAACTCGTAGCTTCGTTAATATTCTATTCATTGGGTATTCTCGAACAACAGTTGTGTTGTAATTTCCAGGTAACGATTCCCATCGGAAGCAGAGCAGACCACCTTACTAACTGGTTCTCTCCTGCTAATTCATGAGAATACCCCAAGGCCTGGTCGTGGTGAAAATTTAAGGTGTGAAACGTGCTCTGAATGTTAGGGAGGCATTTCCAAAGCGAGGGTAGCATTATCGAGCCGTTATCTACGGTAACGGAAAGTGTAAATTTATCAACCCGAAGAAAAATGTGCAATATATATTTTTCTCGCATTCACGTACCGTTAAATGCCAGACTGAGAAGCTTGGTTAACCTAAATTACGGGTGTTTCACGAAATCTTGTAATGATGGAATGATGAATTTTAGGTCAATCAGTTTAACACTCTCGTACTTTCATATTAACGGAGCGACTAACTAAAGAAAACAACCACTGATATAAATTTGGCAATGCCTCATTTATAGGAATGAGAAATGATATTATGTCTGGTGAAAATTCGTCAATCAAATTTCAAAAAAATTGGCTTGAAAAACGTGTTTTCAAGTTAAATTGAAAAATAACGTCTAAACCATATCAAAACATAGTGTATTCGGAATTAGGGTCTTAAGTCCGTTTATTTAGATCTTATGAGAGTTCAACTCCAAAAATCAAAAATTGATGAAATTGAGTCATTTGGGGATCGAAAACAAGTGTACTTAAAAACCGTCTAAAATCAACAAAACAGTAGTTAGTCTTTTATAATTCAAACTTTATGAGTCCTTAGAGACAAGTATAACGTGGATATTGAGTTCCAATCTTTAAACATACCCTATTCAAACAGTACAATACCTAGTATAGTTTTGTTAAACATTGAAAAAGTCAACAATTTATTAGTGGGTGATCCCTGAAGCCCTGAAGAAGGTAATAAATTTACCGAAAACTCGGCAAAGAAGGATTCTACGTCCAGTTGGCCACATTCCCAATAAGTTGACGTAGTGTGCTTTGTTGGGTCGATCTATATATCTGCTGGTACTTTGTAAGTCTATCGAGAGGAGTAATGAATTTTTTTTAGGGTTTTCGTGGGAAATGCTGTGATGAAATCAAGAAAGTGGTATATTCATAATGGGTGTTTTCCATACTACTCTCGGCCTTCAAAAAGTGGTCGTGGATACTCCCGTTGTGATAAGAGCACAGTCACCGATACTCCCGGGCCTGAAATGAGGTTCGCGGATACTCCCACTTTTCTAGACTGTGGACTGGCTACACAGCACATTCCCTCATTGCTTTCCTTACTACCTGCAACACCCAATGCCCCTCGTTAACAAAAAAAAAAAAAGTCTGCCGAGAGGGTGTGGCACATAGCTTCCTCGTATCCATAACCCGATTATATAGATGATCCGATGCATAGTAGTTAATCTCAAAACACCAATTTCCAAGTACCTTTCACTACCCTCATAGGGGACCATCTACACGCTAATCTGGACAATCCTAGAAAATTTCATCAAATTCGGATGAAAAATGTAAGTGTTATGGCTGTTACAAGGATTTTACGTTTGCGCATGCGCAGAGGCTACTGTAAATTTTAAGGCTGGGAGTCGAACCCGGAACCCCTGGATGGGAGTCCAATGCGCTACCTCTGAGCTATTGGGGCCTGGTGATGGGATGTATAGGATTTGAGATTCTCACGTCACACTTGTGAAATTACGCAGGGAAAGAATTGGGAGGGTGACAAATGCACGGTTGTTACAAGGATTTTACGTATGCGCATGCGCAGAGGCTACTGAAAATTTTCATTGGGGACCATCTACAATCTAATCCGCGTAATCCCTGAAAATTTCATTGAAATCGGATGGAAAATATAGAAGTTATGACCGTTACAAGGAAATTCACGTTTGCGCATGAGCAGTAGCTACTATCATTCCGAAGTTGATGATTTTCATAGGGAACCGTCTACACACCAACCCGTACAATCCCTGAAAATTTCATAGAAATCGGACAATAACTTCGTATAGTTAGGATGCCTATGCCCGGCATCGTAAGTGTGGTCTTCCGCAGCAAACTCAACTTCCTGGTCTATTATAGTTCTCTATAATAGTTCTCAAATACCGATTATCTGTATCCACGACCAAAATTTTCCTGGTCTATTATAGTTCTCTATAATAGTTTTCAAATACCAATTATCTGTATCCACGACCAAAATTTTCTCGGCCCTGGTCGACTTTCTCTTTTCGGGAGTATCATTGAATACGCCCTTTATAACAAGCATCAAATTTCCTAGATGAATGTTAACATTATGAAATAATAACACATGATGTTAAACAAAAAGGATGAAAATTGGTTAACATGTTTCATCAAACATTCACTCATTCACTCAAGCTGCACGAGTGAGACTACTAAATGTAACACCAAACCCGTATTGGTTGCTCCGAAAGTTCAACACATCAACTTATTGCGAATCGCTGCACCTGTTGGCAACAACTACACGGCTAGAATTCAAAATGAAGTACTTAATCGTATGTTTTGAGGTATAATTTACTTGAGTGTTGTTCAGCCGTTGTTGAGACAGCTATTTTAATTAAGGATCGCATGCGGTGAGGATTATTATCGTAGGGTTGCATGCCGTCTCTCTAATAATGGCGAGATGCACGGCTCACTTCGGGTGCCGCCTTAGTTTCCTTTTTGAAGGGTGTGAGCTTCTCGTGACTCGAAGTATCATAGAGCAGTACATAACGTAGGAATCAGTACTAGTAAAGCATGGAAGGTCAGTTTTTCACAAAACGCTCGGTGATTCGATTTCAAAACTTTCGAGGTGCAAAAGTTCTTATTCATCTTTCGTAGCATTCAAAATTTCAATTCTATAAAGTCATACATTCAACGTACATTTTGTTGATTAAACAGCAAGTGGGTCTACATTAACAGAAATAATAACAAATAAAGTGTTACTAATACAGGACCACATTTATTCCCAAAAATCGTAGGTACGTTATGATTCTATCAAATCGAGTTGGATGATCTTACAGGAATCAAGGCAGCTATTTCAACTCCTTCAAACCTAGGTGGCTGCTGCATTTGAATTTACCGAAATAGTAATATTGTTAGGGATATGAATTTGAAATTTTTTTCCAAATATATAGCAGTAAGCAACCGGTTTAGGTTAGGTCTATTCTCGATTGACATGCCCAACTTTGAAGACATATTCCGTTCCTGTCGCTAGAGGATGCAAGTTATTAATTTGTTACTCCCTAGATCTAAATTGTATCAGGTTGAAAAAGGGACTTGAAATTACTGTGTTGATTTTGGTTTATTATTTTCAATAATAAGCCTTTGGAATCGAGCAAGAAAATAAATCCCCCCCCCCCCCTACAAAATTTGATGTTTTACGTTTCTAAGTATGAAGAATACGAAAATCCAATAAAAACTTTCCGTCCGTCCGACGTACTCCGTACGCGGCACTTTTCTTAGCAACCCTGGACCGATATGGTTCAAATTTGGTATATGGGCTCCATTTGGGGTATAGTTGTGCCGCGAAGCTTTCGGTTGATGTCAGTCACTTTTAAGGGGTGAAAATTGAGGGTTGAAATTTTCAAGAGTGCCCTAGCTCGAAAACTCTCGAAATAAAGGTACTGTTTTTTTTTTCAATTTAAAATAGTGTTGAATTTTAAAAAAAAATTTGAGACCACCCGGGGCTCTACAGGACAAGCCGTTCGCTCCTTACGAGTACTTGAGGATAAAACAGAATCAAGATTGTGAATGACAAAAGAGGTCTAATCTCCGTTCAAATTTTATCTGAGTGAAATGCGATCGCTGTTCATTTCTTCGAGTTGTATTCAGTTTTGCTTTCTGAGCATCAAATTTCCATATGAAGCTGTCTATTTTTTGAACCGAGTGTGAAGCGTTTAGTTCTTTCTAATAAACTTGATTGTGAAGGTGTGAAGGCATTATGGTGAGGTTGGTAGCACCTACCAATGGTTGGTAGGTGAAAAAAATTTGGTAGGTAGAATCATATTGTTTAGTAATGCATGCATTCCAGGGGACGTCCCATTGGATAAGTATTGGATCAGTTTAACCATTTGTTAAGCGATAAGACTGTTTCTCTCGATGTAATTTATTTATTACTTTAGGGAAGAAATAGTGGCACCCCCCCCCCCCCCCCACCATTATAAACCATAACACTTCTAGCGGCATGATAGCCTCGAATCTGAAGAGCATTTTAAAATCCATGATCTACGACACCCAACATGCGAATTCGAGTTCACCCCCCCCCCTCCCCCCCACCACCACCAATGGTGCCAGTCTGGCACCAAAGCGGAAATACGTCGTAACATTGAACTTTCATCTGTTAGTTTTAGTAGGCAGTCCGTCGAAGTTCACATCCGTATTCAAGGTGGAACACCAAAAAACCCAAGAAATATGAGGTTTATGGTGCCCTGGCACCATGGTGGCACCACTATTAGTTCCATGGTGGCACAGAGTATAATTCATGAAAATCCAGAGGTATAATGAGAATTTTTCCTCAATTTCAAAGGTTGGGTACAATTAGTAAACAGTAAAGGAACCGAAATATTGAAAAATCTGATATTTGTGAATATTATACCCCCACCCATCCCCTCCTCTTGCAAATTTTGGTACTCTGGTAAAATCATGTACAACTCGGAAGTTATTTGAGTCAAACAAAAAAAGAAACACGCAAATCGGTTGGAAATTGAGGCCATGGAAGATTTTACAAGATTACCCCCGCAAACGCACGTTTTTTAAGTATTAACCCCCCCTTTCCCCCCCTTAAAAAGCAAAATTCAAAATTCCGACGCCGTAGTGCACAACTAGATAGTTTTTCGCGTCGAAGAAGAAAAGAACCACGAAAATCGGTTGAGAACTAAGGCCTGTGCAGACGACACAAGATTATGCCCAAAAACGCACGTTTTTTAAGCATTAACCCCCCCTTTCCCCCCCTTAAAAGGCAAAATTCGAAATTCCGGCGACGTAGTGCACAACTAGATAGTTTTCCGCGACCAACAAAAAAAGAACAAGGAAAATCGGTTGAGAACTAAGGGCTGTGCAGACGACACAAGATTTTGTCACACACACACACACACACACACACACATACACACACACATACACACACACAGACACACACAGACATACACCTATGGGTTTTTTCGCGGATTTGGATTCAGAATGGTCTAAAACGGATTACTGTGTGGTTATTTTTTTTTTCTGTTGAGTGTTGTCCAACTTCACCCCAGATCGATCGCATAAGGACGCCCAAGTCTTACTGTGGGACGTCCTAAAAATGTTGGCAGGTAAAAAAAAACGATGCAAACCATTGCCCAAAGGTGTACTATTTTCTGTATAGATCACCCTTCTATATAGATCCCTCCCTACCAACCGTAGTTACCTACTACCTACTAGGGCATTTTTGTCAATTTCAAACCCAACCACCAACCAAATGGAAATGAAGCGTTGAAATTTTCAAAAATGCCCTACTACGTAGTAGGCACCAATGGTTGGTAGGGATATAATATATCGCCCTTCCATAGTATAGATATATATTATATTATATATATAATATATTCTATATATTATATAGAAAATAATAAACCTTTGGGCAATGATTTGCAGCGTTTTCATACCAATTTTGTCTGAACAGTATAGCCAATCTAATTCCTGAAAGCAGTCAATTAGATACATTCAGTATTGATGGTCTATTGCTTCTTAGTCTACCAAGGTAGCGGAAGGTTTTTTTTTCACTTTTCAAGGTTGAAAAAAATATGTCCTCCAAAATAGAAATTTCCACTCACGTTTTACGTTTTAGGCCTCTCTGGACAATTTTGGTTCCGTGTCGATCTGTGTGTGTGTCATGAAATCCTTGTAACGGGCTAAACTGTACAAAGTTTTTGTCCGTTTTCGATGACATTTTCAGGGATTATGTGGGTCGCCGTGTAGATGGTCCTGTGAAAATCATCATTCTCGGATTGATACTAGCTGCTCCGCAAGCGCAAAAGTGAATTCCTTGTAACAGCCATATCTTCTGAATTGTAAACCCAATTTTGATGAAATTTTCAGAGATTATGCAGATTGGAATGTAAATGGTCCCCTGTGAAAATCATGGTTTCCAAATTGTTAGTAGTCTCTGCGCATGCGCAAACGTAAAATCCTTGTAGCCGCTATAACACCTACATTTTCCATACTAATTTGATTGGCGTGTTGATAATTCTCTATGAAAATAATCGACCGGAACTGACAGTAGTTAGCGCCCATGCGCAAATGTGAATTCCTAGTCGCAGCCATAAATTCCATATTTTTCATCCAATTCCAAAGAAATATTCAGAATGGTGCGTGTTGACGTGTAAATGGTTTTGAGGTTAGCTTTTATGCATTGGATTATCTATACAATGGGGTTATGGATAAAAGGCAGCTATGTGCCACACAAACTTGGCAGACATTTTTCTTCTCTACCACGTGTAGTAGGTACCTAGAAAAAAAGATAGCAGTAGATGACATCAATTCAAGATCTAATGCGAATTTTCTCGAATAACTGAGAACATTAAATGATAATATCATATAATAATAATAATAATAATAATATTGTGACATGATTAACATAATTAACGAGGTTTGTTTTGTTTCTTTTTGTTGCAGACGGGGGCGGAGGGGAGGATGGGTGAGGTCGGGGCGGTAAGATGCCGCTCCATGAGCTCTCTCCCTCCCGAGCCCTTCATGATCATGCGCTCCAAAGCACTCAACCGGCGTGTCGTCATCAACGTCGGTGGCGTCAAGCATGAAGTGAGTATCCCCTTTCGGTACTAATCTGCTCAAAAAACTAGGTAATAGTTTAGTCTGAACGAACTAATACCCTCTCTTAATGCTAAACACTGGTAAAAATACCGATGCTGTAAGTACGGAAAGGCATCAGTTAACAGCACTATAATCAGCGTGATAAGACGATCATGTGGTTAGATTTCGTGGAGAGGTGGATTTGATTCAGATCAAAAATCTACCGAGTACGGGAGTAGGTAGCGGTGAATTTCGTGGGGCTACTAATGGCCCCACGAAATACAGCTCCTCTTTCCCAGATTGCCAATGTCCGTTTCTTCCTAACCTATAATCGGAAAAATAATAGGGAAAAGGGATTCCCCAGATTTTCTAACGGTTTGCGTGACTGAATTCATAAGGTATAAATCTGTGTAACACATGGGATATAAATTTCATGTGAAATGTCTTGAAGACATTCAAATTTCGAGAAATCGTCTTGATTAAATATTACGTTTTTCTAGTTTGATATCATCTTCAAACAACATTATTCTGTTTTTATGTGTATTTACGCACGCTGGCATACGAAACAATCGATTTATGTTCTAAACCTCAAAGGAAGCACAACATACTCATGTAATATCGCCTGATCTTGGCTGCTCATACCCATGTTGAGCTCATCAGTGCGCTTGGAATGGTATAATATTTTGTAGTTGCTCCTTCTGTCTTCATTTCTTCTTCTCTCTTGATAGCACCGAGTCTAGAGGTAGACATGTTCAATCATAATTTGCGGTCACCACTTTTGTGCCTGTTCTCAACTCCGTAGTACTTACTAAACCAAAATTTGCTAATAAAAGAAAAGTCTCTAATCAAGTCACACGAAGGAATGAATATTTTATTACAAAAAAAAATCAGTTCATCAATCACAACGTCTCACTTAATAGACGTTAATAGACTACATAGACCAGTACTGTTCGTACCTAGTGCACTCTAGAAACTCAGTAGGTAAAACAACCCCACCTGGAGCCAATGAGACCCAGATCAATCAGATGTCACAGCTGCCTGAATAAGAATAAATACCAGCACCAGGCTCCTGATGCTTTCCCAATAGTTGTTAGAAACCAGCTACCGTCATTAACACAACTTCACGATTCATATTTTTGAAAACGAGAAAACATGCGTTAACTGGCCCTCTATTATGACCTCTATCATACGAAAGAAATACAAAATACCTAGATCTGGAAAAGTAGTTACATCATATGGAATTTTCTTATCTCATTCTTCCTATATGCCTGGTTTTTTTTTTAAATTTTTAATCGAAAGTAGACTTCATCCTGAGAATTTATACACAAGCCGTTCTCTTTTTAGATAAGTAGATATATTTTTTTTCCAAACCATCGTACACACCATTGCGATACAACTCTTGTACTTGTCTTCCCCTCTAGCCCTTTTTGAACCCTCTTAGGCTTCCGAATATAACTTAAACCTAACTACTACAATTACATTTTAACCTATTTATTATTATTGCATTGTATAACTATGATTGCATTGATATCAGGTGCTTTGGAGGACGCTGGAGCGGCTGCCCCACACAAGACTGGGTCGACTGAGGGACTGTAACACGCACGAAGCCATCACCGAACTCTGCGACGACTACTCCCTCATCGACAACGAGTATTTTTTCGACCGTCACCCTAAGTCTTTCAGCTCCATTCTCAATTTTTATAGGTTCGTAAAATATTTCCATTCGAATATTTTATTCAGTATTCGCATAAAAGTATGGGGGAGTAAAGTCTTGCTCTTTGAGAAATATTGATTGGCTCTGGTGAGCTGAGGTATTGAATCCAAATTTCAGTTACTTCTCGATATAGCTCTGAACGATGGCACTACCAAGAAATATTGGTCTCTTCTAAAAATTTGATAAACTTTATAAGGGAACAAAAATTGTATTATTTTTGTATCTCTAGCGGCAACTCCTTCAAGAAAGTTTCGAGTTTTAATAATATTATTTTTGAACGAAATTCTTAAAAGAAACAGGTTTTAGATTACAAAGATTCGAATAACCTTGGAAGAAAACAATGTCTGAACCATGATTTTGAGTCTGTCGGGGTCTGATTTACACGTCTTGGTATGCTGTTTTCATAATTAACCCGGTCTCCTTGGTCGCTTCCTGGAGGAGACATACACCCTGTATTTCAGATTAAAGAATGTCGAACTTGCAGTTATCAGAAATAAACTGAAATTATTGTATATCATTTTCTTCAGTTCATATAGTGTCATAGTTAATGGCGGGCAAACCCGGGTTACGATTTCTGAGCTCTAATGCCTACCTGTTATTTGAGCCTATCTGAAACTTGAGCTGTACAAAGTAGAATCATCTAACTGTGCTAGAGAAGAAGAAAAATGTAATATTTTGCCAAGGAAAGCAATTTCCCACTCAAACTAGAGAGGCGCCTTAATTAAACGGAAAGTGGTGACGAGAAGACGAGGGGGGGAAAGCACTCAGAGTGTCGGCTGCTTTTACCGTTGGAAAACCTCACACTTGCAAGACTGTGCGAAATTAAAGTCCAATTAGGTAGGTACAACTAAAGAAAGATAAGCTTCGTTTCAGTATCGTACATTTCATGAAATTACATCCAGGAGAATTAACGTTGCATGTAATTATTAAAGTAAAGGTTTTATGTCAGAGAGGGTTGGAGGTAAATAAAACAGCACCGAGACAGAAGAAGTATTATATAACCCAGTGGCAAAACTATGGTGAAGAAAATAATCAACATAATTCATCTGGAGCTGACAATTCAAGTTCAAAAGATTCATGTCTCAAAACGTTTACTCAATAACAATACACCAATAAATAATAAAACCTGAGAAATTCAGCTGTTATCGTTATAACGTCAATGCACGAAACCAATATCTAACCCAACTAACCCAACATTAATAACTACATTATCTTATTATTGGGAATGTATAATATTATAAGATTATGAATGTCTCATGTTTTATTATTAAAAATAGCTACACATTGTCATAAATTTGGTGCAAAAATGATTGACTGTATTTTTGAGAAGGTGGTACCTACCTAACATTGACTACTCCAATGTGCATGTTGATTTTCACGACCGTGTTAAAGTTTTTTGAGTTGACAAAAACGTCAACACGATTGGAATGGTTTCAATAGTGAGCAGTTATAAATATGTGAAGTGATGCTAGGTTGGTGGGTCCCATTTATCCCTAGACTCGACCCTTTCAATTCCGAATGTAGACCTCAACATTAACGCCATAAAACGAATGTTATGTGGATCTCCGACTTCTGCCCTAATAATGGTGTATAAAAGTGGCAGTCCAAACCATTGGAAGCGCTGTCCCTCAATAAAAGAACAAGAAAGAAACACAACGCACCTCCAAAGGGTCTCTTACAAAATGCAAATCGCGGTGGGGACCCTTCATTTGAAAACCTTTCTCGGGGCCGAGACACGCGAGGGTTACTGAGCCTGGCCTCAAGGAAGCTATAAATAACTTCTTCAGTCAGTTTTCAACTATTTATTGTTTGCCCTTATCTCTCGGAAGCTATCTGCATACTTCATAATGCTACTTTTTCCATTCACCTTTACGTCCTCTGCTGCGCCTGGAGAGGTCCATTAGTTCAATGGTGCGTCACTCTTGTCATCAATATTGAGACTTAGGAAACGGGGGAACTTCAGCTTCTTGAGAAACTATGTCATACTGATGGTGGTACTATGATGTGGCCTTTGTCACAATATAATGGATAGATCTATTATTTCCACCAGAGTAAAATAAAGAGCCTATTAATTAAAACCATACTAATTATACATAAATCGGCTATGATACAATGTATACATTTCTCTTTTTTCATCTTGCCCAGGACGGGAAAACTTCACTTAGTGGATGAGATGTGCGTCTTGGCCTTCAGTGACGACCTAGAATATTGGGGTGTGGACGAACTTTACCTCGAATCCTGCTGCCAACACAAGTACCACCAGAGGAAAGAACACGTCCACGAGGAAATGCGAAAGGAAGCGGAGAGTCTTCGGCAGCGGGACGAAGAGGAATTTGGCGAAGGGAAGTGCGCTTACTACCAGCAATTCCTGTGGGACCTTCTGGAGAAACCAACCACGTCTATAGCGGCCAGGGTGGGTAGGCTCAGTTCCCGGAAGATAATTTTGGGTATCTAATCTTCTCTTAGGTGTCATCTAGCTAGGATCATTTCCATCAAATACATCCACTATTCGGTTAACGATAGGAACCTACTCATTACTATACGGTTGGCTCCAAAACCACACTCCTGATGCGTTGGTCTGAACAAGTGTTCGTGGACACTTTGGCCAGACTTGACAATTAATATCTAGCCAAAAGGTAAACGTAAGCTAAAGAAGAATTTTCTCTATGTTGCCCCTGCCTACCAAACCTGAACCAAGGCATCCTGTGTTTTCCATCCGGAAAAGTGACATGAAACGTAGGCACTTGTCACCGCTGAATTGCAGGTAAAGACCATCAAAGTCAATCCAATGTTCCCGATACAGTGAAGATCTCTCCAGACAGAGCCGATCTGAATTAGTCGCAAGATTTATTATTGAGAAGAGTATAAAGTCTTAAATGTTCGTCTCCCACTAAACATAAAGGTTATCTACTTATCCAACATAACATGTCAAAAAATTCCTGTCTCATAAAAGGGAATAAAGCCATCATACCATCAACCATCCCATTTTTTCGGTCTAAGTCACATAATGTCTTCGAAATTACAATACAAACGTTTTGAAGCCACTATAGAAATATTGAGATGTCAAAAGATTAATTAAACTTTCGATTTCTGTCAAATAAATGTCTGTAGAATCAATAGTTATTGCATGGTTGTATTGCCATACCTCTTAGACCATCTGATTCTGATTAGACTATCAGTTCTCATTTCATGATCTAGGTACTTGGATTTAGATGCAACTACTATAATATCAATGAGTAGGTACTCTCATATTTAAGTACGAGTAAATTATTATTTACATTTGAACATAATACTAGGCAGTTTCTCCCAGTTTAGAATTTTTAACGACTCTTTTCATTTCTGTTCATAATTTTAGTGTATCTGAAGTGTTTCGACTAACATTGATAAAAAGAGTTGTATAGGTGTGGCATGGATTTGAGAAGACAACTGCATGAGCCTGAAACTTGTTGCATAGTTGATGATTTCTTGATATCAAAGATACATTCAATTCAAGCAAAACGTACAAATTAGATTGGTGGAATCGAGCAATTTCTAGATAATGAAGTTTAAGGTATACATGGATGATATGTGGAGTAAAAAATACCAATAAATTTCTTCCTAACCTATCAGGTAAAATATTTTAAAAAATAAACACTATTAGACCACGTAAATGCCTTATTTCTATTGTGCCTTCTATTATTTGAAACGGCTCGATCTCTGCCAACAGTGTCAGGAAATTTATTTAGACGACATTTGATATTTCAAAGTAAAGTGCTTATCGAAAATGTTTTCACTCATATCTTTCGAAAAACTGTAATTCACTATATGTTTAGAGTATCTGGTTCAACTTAAAAAATATCATAATTCTTCTTCAATTTGGATTTCCTATTGGATTTCCTATTATAATTGGAAAAGTCACGATATTTCGAAAAGCATTTCATTTAATCTAGATGTTTTGCTTAAAATCTAGTGAGTTCTGTACATAAACTGAAAGGACGTTTTGAAACATACTTTTTCTTCCGTAGAATTTTGTAGAAACCTGTTTGTTTCTTTGAGTCTCAGACCCCTTGAGGTGTTGTGGTGGGAATGGGATGGGGCTTAGACGACCTGTGACGCCTTGGGTCGAGGGACCGTCGCTTATAACGCTTTTAGCGCTCGCAGCGGCGATCTCCCGACTTCACAACGACCCAAACACTGATAGAGCGCGACGATGTAGTTAGACACTTCAAAGTTCCGACAAAATGATGACTGAACCGCAAGGCTTGGCCGGTTGAAAGGAGCGAACTTGATACAAGTATTGCAAAAAATATGAATATTCTCAAATTTTAACAATATATAAAATAACATATTAAATTGAATATGTACCATTTGAGGGTAAACGAGAAAAAATATTGTGGGCGCTAATATAGTTTAATTGTACCAGGTACCTGTTTAGTGAGCGAATTATCAGTTGTTTAACTCGCCAGTTGCGTATGGTATGGTTTCTAGCAATGGTACAGTTGCGAGCCGTGGATAATATCGAAGTAAGAAACTACAGCAGTTTTGGTTGCCTGTTGAATGATGTTGAATGCAAACGTGAAATGCTGAAAATTATTACTTGATATTATTTACTTTAATCGAAAATCCCAGAGCTACCAGAGTAGTTTCAGGGTGTTTAGCTCTGATAAACTAGAAGGTCATATTGATACTACAAGATGAGATAGAACGAGTTATTGGAATATGACGGAACTTGAAACTACGCAGAGAAAACATTTGCAAGAGATACCTAGAAGAGAGAATTACTAAAATGAAACTCGTGATTAATGTTCTACAGAAAAACGAATAATATTGTAAACTATTCCAAGAAAAAACATCCTTGAACTAAATTACACCATTGAACTAAATTAAAAGCGCTGAACTAGCTTGTACAGCTTGTCCTGTTATTAGAAATTGAACTGCACGCAACTGCAACACCCCAACGAGTAGATCTTTTAGAAGTCCAACTGTGCCATTACATTGACCAAATTTTCTTCATCTGCGCGCTACTGTCACGCTGATAATAAATATTGATATCGGAATCTTATTGACATGTTATAATAATAATATAGACTGGCAACAAATTATAACAACACCAGTGCTTTCTACTGATTACGGTCTTGTACACTATGGAGCTTGACACCGGCCGTATACACTTCAACGTCCTCCAAGACTGGATGGCCACAAATTATCGCACATTACATTCGATTAAAGAAGCGAAGACTTCAAATGACATATTATCAATAATAAAATAGTCAATGTGTTGCGTAATTTGTTGAATTAATTAGATCGAAAATAAAACTTTTTTCAATAAAAAATTGTATTAATAAATTAAAAGGATGTCGAGAATTATACTGCCCTCTTTAGTAAAAACGTCATATGTCCATTTTTCAAGTTTCGAGAAAATCGCGTTTTAGTTTCGGCTTCTGCGCCACCCAAACCATTGAAGCTTGAGATTTCGTTTTGGTCAGCTTGAGGTGATGGTCAAAAAACGAAATCTCAAGCTTCAATGGTATGGGTGGCGCAGAAGCCGAAACTAAAACGCGATTTTCTCGAAACTTGAAAAATGGACATAGGACATTTTTACTAAGGAGGGCAGTATACATTTGATTGGACAACGAAGTTTCAAATATCGTCAATCTTGAATGACTGATAAATAGGGTGAAGTTTGAATACGTTTACACAATTTGTTTTGCTGATATTAGAGATATTTATTGAAAATACATTGTAAACATTATTTTTTTCATTCTATTATGAAAGAGGTATTATGAGAGGAAGTTGAAATGACTGAGGATCGCTTCATCCAGCGAAAAGCAGTGTCAGGTCTGGCCTGGCACGACTCACATAGGCAGTCAATCCTGAACAGACGTTTTGACTGCTAGGGTAGTTTTGGTTAATCATTCGGTAGTTAGATTTTTGTACTGTAAATTTCCAAGTTGGGCTTGCCAATTTTTACCAATAAGCACGCAGGAATACCTATAAATTAGTTCCTTATAATTTATCGTACCTCTCCCTCGAAATTCTTCTTTGTTCGTATTTGTAGACCTCTAAGAACTTTGTGAAATACTCCGCAAGATTTTGATTCCTGGCTATTCTCCATCAGGTTTACACCTTGAATAATACTTTCAATAGTTCCAATCAGTAAGCCTAATGCATGCGCACGAATTCCTATAAATCTGTTCCTGTGGTTCAATAATCGTACCTTTTTGCTTCATCATATTTTAGCCCTAAATTCCATTTAGAATTTATTTGATTCGTTTTTTTTGATCGATGAGACAGTTTTAACGTCCGTCTACAGCACCATCAAGTCAAAATCCGCACTTAGTATTCAAAATGTCATAAAGAAATTAAGTTTGATCATTTTAATTTACTGGTTGCACTCAGTGTTCTTTCACTTATTTGCGCTCAAGCCTGCTCATCACTTCAAAATCTGTACAGATTCAAAGTATCTAACCTTCTAAAATTTGATAAAATTGTCAACTATACCCTTCCTGTATTTGTACCTTTCTGCCTCATCACATTGGTCTTACTTTATAAGCTGATTAGCCATTTTACTTTATATCCATCCCCTCCCAACACCCATATCACATCAAAATCCACACAAGCATTCAAATTCTCAGTAAAACATTATCTGTTTGGTTTTTCGCTCGATCAAATGTTGTTTGCTTATCAGCGCTCAAACCCGCTCTCGATTGCAACATTTCTGCTGAGTCAACTCAACGCTCCAGAAATATCTCCTTTTTGAACATCTGCTTATCCCCTTGAAAAAAAGTCACTAGTGACCTCACAACATTGAGCTGGCATTTGTATTTTATTGTACATGTTTCAGTATTGAAGTGTTTCGTGCCTGTAGGCATTGACTTAGTGCACATTTTTGATACCCATCTTGCTTCCACATTCCAATACCTAACAACCTAATTTTCTTGTCTCCTACTATTGTATTTAGAAAGTAGATGTTGCATTTACTGATGAAAGGGAAAACGTCTGTTCATGCTTGTCATGCCAGACCTCCTTCTGCCTAGTAGCCGGTAGTTGCGGTTTTCCGGACGGGTCGAAGTTCTTCCGCTCCCGCGATATCCGGCCCAAGTCTTGCTTTTCGTCATCATATTATCTCAAGAAGGAATACAATTTTCGAGTAATGGCTGGATTGAATTTCAAACCAATGTTGGATATTTGGTTGGGTTGAAGATAGCTGAAGACAATAATGAATCGATCATCGACGTGAAAAGGTGTATGGTTTTGTTTGAACATAAACTCATAGCGGAGAAGATTTGGCCTGTTATTTAATCAATCGAAGAGTTAATTTTGATTGTACAATCAGAGTGATTCAAAGCTGAGGTGTGCGGAGTTATCCAAAATAAAAAAAATTTGTTTGCATCATGTCTTAGGTGATTGCCGTGATATCGATTCTCTTCATTGTCCTGTCGACGATCGCATTGACCCTCAACACGATACCCCAAATGCAAGTGAGCGATGCCGCGGGGGTCGTCCAAGACAATCCTCAGCTAGCGATGGTCGAAGCAGTGTGCATCACATGGTTCACTCTAGAATACCTGCTCAGGTTCAGTGCCTCCCCGAACAAGTGGAAATTTTTCAAGGGCGGCCTCAACGTTATAGATCTATTGGCAATCCTACCTTATTACGTGTCTCTGTTCCTCGTCGAAACCAACAAGAATGCAAACGACCAGTTTCAAGATGTTCGAAGAGTCGTGCAGATCTTCCGGATCATGCGGATACTCAGGATTCTCAAACTAGCCAGACACTCGACGGGCCTTCAAAGTTTGGGTTTTACTCTGAAAAACTCTTACAAAGAGCTAGGTCTTTTGATGTTGTTCCTGGCCATGGGCGTTCTTATTTTCTCAAGTCTGGCATATTTCGCGGAAAAGGAAGAGCCAGGTACGAAATTCATAAGCATACCCGAGACATTCTGGTGGGCTGGGATCACTATGACAACGGTCGGATATGGCGACATCTACCCCACCACCCCTTTGGGGAAAGTGATCGGTAGTGTCTGTTGTATCTGTGGCGTACTTGTCGTTGCCCTCCCCATTCCCATCATAGTCAACAACTTCGCCGAGTTCTACAAGAACCAAATGAGGAGGGAGAAGGCCCTCAAGCGTCGAGAAGCACTTGAGCGAGCCAAGCGAGAAGGTAGCATCGTCTCGTTCCACCATATCAACCTCAGAGACGCCTTCGCTAAGAGTATGGACCTTATAGACGTCATTGTCGACACAGGTAAGTTCCACTCCACATCCCATTCAACATTCTCTCCCAAGCTACGTAAGTAAAACTTAACTTCATCCCGTTTAAAAGGAACCTTCCCCATCAGCTTCCTGAAAAGTTTGATTCTATCAGATTGGGAGCCAAGGTACCGATAAATACCTCCATCCAATACGTGAAAGGGTGGATGGAATAAGAGTAAAATAGCATTTTGAAAGAGTGGCGGAAAAATTTCTTCTTCGTGGAATTTCATTCCATTCCTTGATAGGTCATTAGTTTAAAATTCAGAGATTGTACTGGATCTTGGTTAACACAAAAAAAAAAACGGATTTCTTCATAATATGAAGGTATATTATATGTATATAATTATATGTATATAATTATATTATACCTTACACAGCTGCACTCTCAAATCCTTATTTTCAAAATTATGGAAAAGAAACAAATTTTTATTTGAAACCAATGTGAGAAACAGTTAGCTAAAAAATTACCACTTATCTCAATAATGCTTTGACTATTATGAATTGGGTTACTACATTGTAACAGTTTCAACTTCCCAATATTTTCATGAATCACCAGTAGAAATTGAAATATTTAATCAATAACTGCACAATTTTTGGTAACGTTCCGGGTTAGTATTTCCCAAAAGTTGTACCAAAATTTGAAATGTTCAAGGATTTTTGAAATTCATTAGTGCATCAGTCTAGGGGAATTGAAAAAACTAAAATATTGCCGCTGGAATCATCAAAATCTGACACTAATTTCCGGTGGAATTCCAATAGTTCATTATTGAAAATTATAAACCAAAATGGGTAAAACACCAAACTGAATGAACGGGTTTTCTCATTTTACGCCGGCTATTATTGTTCGATTTTGATGATTCCAGCGGAATATTTTAGTTTTTCAGTTCCCCTAGACCAGTGGTTCCCAAACTGGGGGGCGCGCCCCCCTGGGGGGGCGTGGAGAAAGTCCAGGGGGGGCGTGACACCCAAATGGAATAAATAAAAAAAATTACAAAAATAATTTCCTCAGATTTTTGAAATAAAGTCTTTCTAAGTTTCACCTTCCTTAAATTGAAAATGTATCTGTGTTACAATGTTAAATTTTGTATCAGTAATTATATTCGTTTTTCATGTAATACTTGTTTTAATTTTCACCATACGTACAATTATTGAATCTTTCCATTCTGCGTTACCGCATTCAACAGTGATCGAAAAATCTACCTACTCACCGTATCAAGTAGGTACATACTTGTACAAGTAGGAGTTGGTATGTACGGTACCGTGGAAATAGGGTATTGCAAAATGGGAACCTGATATGTGTAGGGGGGCGTGGGGGGTCTCCAAATAACCAGAGGGGGGCGTGGTACAAAAAAGTTTGGGAACCCCTGCCCTAGACAGAAATTTCGAATTCAGGTACAACTTTTACAGTTACAGCGCCGGTAATTTGGGTAAATACTAACCCGGAACGCGCGACCGACTTGGACCCCCTGATGGTTCTGTCTATTTTGTTTATTGCTTCCGAGTCTACCAAGGTAGCGGAAGCTTTGTTTTCACTTTTCAAGGACGAAAAAAAAGTTCTCCTAAATCAAAATTTTCACTCGCGTTTTGCGATTTAGACCTTTCTGAACAATTTTGGTTCAGTGTCTGTGTGTCTGTCTGTCAAGAATTCCTTGTAACGCTATTCCTTATAACTATACAATGTTATTGTCCGAATTCAATGAAATTTTCAGGGAATGTGCGGGTTGGTGTGTAGACGGTCCCCTATGAAAATCATCATCCCCGGACTGATAGAAACGACTGCGCATGCGCAAACGTGAATTCCTTGTAACGGCCATAACTTCTACATTTTCCATCCGATTTCAATGAAATTTTCAGGGATCGTGCGGGTTGGTGTGTGGACGGTCCCCTATGAAAATTATCATCCCCGGCCACTGCGCATGCGCAAACGTGAATTTCCTTGTAACGGCCATAACTTTCACTTTTTCTACCCGATTTCAATGAAATTTTTAGGGATTATGCGGATTAGGTTTTAGATGGTCCCCAATGAAGATCACCACCTTCGGACTGATAGTAGCCACTGCGCATGCGCAAACGTGAATTTCCTTGTAACGTCTATAATTTCTACTTTTTCAATCCAATTTCAATGAAATTTTCAGGGATGTTACAGATTAGTATTTAGATGGTCCCCTATGGAAATCACCACCTTCGGACTGATAGTAGCCACTACGCATGCGCAAACGTGAATTCCTTGTAACGGCCATAACTTCTACATTTTCCATCCGATTTCAATGAAATTTTCAGGGATGTTACAGATTAACTTGTTTTGATGTTTTGAGATTAACTACTATGCATCGGATCATCTATACAATCGGGTTATGGATACGAGGAAGCTATGTGCCACACCCACTTGTTTTTGTCTATTTTAACTTGAAAATGTGCAAGTACCAACACATTAAAAATATTCTGAAAATTATCCGCAGCTACAAAAATATTTGAATGTCCATTTGTAATTTCCTGTACGATAAAGTATTTTTCCACTCACCCTCACACGTACAAGTAACCATTTGTAACCAGTAGTTACCAACGGATACAAGCCATTTTTGCAACAAAGTTTGAATATTTCGTGAAATGTGCGTTTTTATGCAAATCTGGCTATTTAGTATAGATTTAAATAGGCATGTTTGGCCTGAATATCTTACCCAGCGCTCAAAATGGACGGGATTTCGCAAGATTGGTATGGCTACCGATAGGAATACAGTTGTATATGCATCACCTTCTAAATACACGGGAGTGTAACCATTCACTCTAGGTGTATCTGTCCTCAATTGTGAAACAATACCAACACAACCGAAAGTTATAAATTGAAAGATCACATTACAAGTAAATTCAAATGTTTGGAAGTAATTCTATGTAATTTACAAAGTAATGGTGGAACTTTTTCGTCGTGGTTTCGACTGCCTGTCTCGTATTCCACAACCTAGCATCTCATGGGAGAAACCTGGATACCTACCTACAGATTGAAAAAAGTGTATAAAACAAGCGTTGCGTCGTCTCATATATTAGGTTCAAAGTATTTTTCTCAATAACAAAAAACAGCGACGGTAATTTGAAAAATGTATTACCGGTATTCTTGCATGCATCATCTCCGCTCGTCCCATCTTGCTGCACATAAGGAACTGCATGATTTTTCAAATATATTTTCTTTCTGAAAGTAAGTAGTTCAACTGGGATTACTTTAGTTTTTTAGTGGCTCAAGTTGGTTGGCTGATTAGAAGTACGATTACTTTTTTTTAGAATGAATTTCATCGGAATAATCAATTGGTTTAATGGTAATGTTTATACTTTGATTTTCATCGCTGCATTATTATTCATATGATTACATTATATTGGTCACGGCGATAAATAATTTTTCTGGTTACTTGAGTGATACATTTTCGCTTTGCATATATTTAAAGGGAATTCGTACACCGTTCAGCTCGATTTTATCAAATATTTATTTTTCTTTGTGCTTACAGCTTGATCATCATTTTTCGGAAGAATCAACAGCTTACATTTGTTTTCGCTTTACAAACCTAATATTTTTACATCTCCTCTCGTGAAAATAATTTATTGCTTTTCAATTATCGGCTTTATCAGAACTCATTTGAAATTTATGATAATACTCGCAAATTCATAGTAGAATGTGTAGGTAAATATCTTGTATAAAGAAATACAGATATGGATAGAATGAAGGTCTAAAGAGTTTTCATTATTGATTATGCACACATGAAACTTATTCCGCGGAGAGATCATTTTTTTTGAGAATGAGCTAGTCGAAGTGAAATTGGTGTGGCAAATTTTGTGCTAAATCCTTGCTATGTTGGTCAATTTATATTCAAGAGTACTCTATCGAAGTTGACCGATGTTTATACAATCACAACACTAAATCTCGAAGAACCTCGATAGCGAAGACCCTTTTACCAAAAACTGCTAATTGTTCCAGTTATCGTACCTATTTCATGCAGTAGAATCCGCTGAAGGTAGTGATTTTGCTTCCGAGTTCCAATACCGCAGAAGGTTTAATATCAATTTTGGGAGGTGAATATTTTGTTTTTATACTAATTCAAAATTTCCTCCCAACGCTATAAATTCCGAATTTTGACAATCATACCAATGAAAATGATATTTGTTTGGTACTTTGAGTTCTGTTCTCTTCTTGCACGATATGATAATTTGCAAGGAGTTTGTTTATCAAATTTCAGTCCAACAGTGGGAGAGAAGTTACCTTCTTTGTTCATCAACGTAGCCTAACTTCCTTCTAATCACTTCCAGTGTTATCCGTTATCCCAGAGGTTGAACCAAATTTCAGCGCTCTTGATAGCTTTATCGCCCATACAGCGATCACTTCCAGTGATCTCCGAATATTCATATAACTAAGTAGAAGAACCGGTACGAAATCACTGCGTCCCACCCAGCTCATCCAAAACCCCCAAAAGGCACTTACTTGAATTGGCAGCCAAGTGGCAGGTCAAAGAACCTGGTTGAAGAAAAAAATTAAAGTCTTGAAACATACTCGTGCATCGCTGAAGCCTTGGTTTGTAGAGATACCCGAGAAAATGTTTCCTTTTTTATTACACCATTTAGGAGTCTAATCTCACCTAGAATAAACAAAGACATTTTTTAGAACAACATGAAGGGACCGGAAGATCGAAAAGTTATAGTGAATTTGGTGTTTCTTCTGTTAGTGCCGAAACGGACTGATATTATCTCTCCAGGCTTGATATTATCCCTCGGATACGATGAATGCGCTCTTTACTCAGTGCTTTGTCGTATTTCTTTGACATCTCTAATTGCGTAGGACGTAGATTCCAAACAACTCACGCTGAAATTGAGCGTTGTACTTATTTCCTGAATTCCTTGAGCTTCACAAAAAGCTCTCTCGCCAGCATCGTGGGAACAATTAATGGTTTCGCTTCTATGTCGATGCCAGGGCACAATCTGAGCGACGGCGGTGAATGCGAGGTAGTACCAGGACCTAAGCTGAAACCCAGGCCTCCAGCCAGCCAGCAAGTAGCCTTACCCAGCATTGCGGCTCCACCACCGCCACAACTCCTGGACTTGGAGTCTCCTCCTATGCATTCCCAGCATAGCCAGCACAGTCAGCACAGCCAGCAAAGTCATCAAAGCCAGCAAAGTCAACAAGCGTCCAACTCCGCTTTACCAACAAGTCCGGTAAGTTTGCAAACCTTATTCCAATTCATAATAATTTTCCGTTTTATTTCGATCAACCTATACACCGATTTGATTCTGCATCTGCCATATTTCTTCCCCTTGTGTCATGCCTCCCATCATATTAACTTCATCAGAACATTGGAGACCTTAAAAACAATATTGTTCAACAATGACTGAAACTAACATAGTGAAAACCAACACTGCAACCAAGACTAAAACTGACACTAAAACCAAGGAAAACGCTGGTTTTGAGTTCTTTCTTCCTCGTACTAGCAGGAATAATAATTTTCTTGGATTATCTAAATATGTAGAAAGTAAACTCGACTATGAGTTTAGGTGTGGACTACAAATATAAATTTGAGTAAATTTAAAAAAATAGTTTAAATGCCAACTGTGCAAATTATGAATTAATTAAATTATTGGGTGTGAACTATAAATAAAAACTAAAAACATAAATTTAATAAAATTACCTTTCAAATGTGCAAGTTCTAATGAATTTTTGGAGAAAAATTAGAGTTGTCGATGAATTGCACTGAACTCAAAATTTTCGGAATTTTGTGCACCAAGCGAATATTTTGAAAATGGGAATCCGTTTGTTAGACACGCTTTAGCTAGATTGCCGGTAATTTTTTTCATATCCCTACTTATACATACTTTATTATATATAACTGAAAATTGTCTCTTTGGAGGTTTTTAGTGGGAATTATAATTACTGAAAATAAAAAATTATTACAAACTACTTTTGGTAAACAAAAAATAAATAAATATGTTTTTCCTGAAACAGTGTAAGTACCTGTTTTGATACAAGCGCGGTATTCAAGGTTGCAGTACATAGTGCCCCATAGTTGCCCCTCATAGCCTTCCTACATTTACGTCTCAAACTAAATGTCTCCAAATTAATATAGGTAATATAATATATTACCTATATTAATTTGGAGACATTTAGTTATATTATATTGAATATATATCTTATATTCATATATCTTATATAATATATTATATTGAAGAAATTCCTAATGTTGATAGGTAGGCTTCATTTCATGTTTTCAATAAGATATATTGTCCTTACGTGTAAAATACGTGTTATCCTCATGCCATAATTTGTTATTATTATGAATGTGGGAGTTTTCTTACCCTAGGGGATCCTTCAGTTTCCACTACATTATATATTTCTAACCTTTGAGCATATTTATTTACTGTGTAGCGTATGGAACAGCTAGGAAATAGATATACGTCCAGCTTTGACAATACTGACCGCTCAGAAGAACGATCAAAATTTTACACCATAGTTTATGGTAAAACATTCAGTAGAGCATCTACTACGAACCTACTATAAACAAGAAAAATGGGACTTTAAATTTCATTACATTATGATGGAATATTTCACTGCGAATCCATGAACGTTTAGAGAAATCTTTGTTTTTCTTGTATTTACTCATTTGAAATTGGTGAATAAGGGTTATGGTTGACAAATTAATGTGAAGAAAGGTGTTATGAGTATTATGAGTTTAATCACAAAATTCAAAATTTTTACTGAAATTAATTATAAAAATAATTTTTAGCGCGTAAACTATTACACATGCAAATTACGACTAGGAAGCTACTCTATGATCAAAACAATATACTAGTATAACAGCGGGGAAAAACACTTTATTGAACTAGTATAATAATTTTACGGGTTCATGCTTCGAGCGAAAAGCGTAGATGAAACACGTTTTATGAAATGGGTAGGTAATCTAGTGGTTTTGAAAGCCATCAACGTTTCTTGAAACAAGTTGTAGAAGATTAGATAAACCTACGTTAGGTATCAAATTAATGATCAGAACAACAATAATTACATAACTATAAAGCCTATGAATATATGAGGATAATTTACGTAATTTGTGATAATTCATAATTAAGTCAATTTTCTTCTTCTTCTTTTATAGTGTTTTTCTGTAAGACATTTTAAATAGGTACCTATGAATACAGTGGGTAATATATTGCAAAAAGTTGCAAGTTTGCAAGTATGATGGCTTTGAATACCTCCAAGTTATTTCATGATACAAAAAAATTAAGTTATACAAATCTGGATTTGAATAAACTTGTAGTTACGGAGAGAAATGTGGTGTTTTCCAACAAAATTTGTTATTTTTGAAGTAGATCATACCAATGTATTATAAATACTTGACTAGATCGTTGGTTTATAAGAGGTGAGGGTTGCGTTATTATGGGATACTTTATTTGCACTGGCCGACATTCCCACAGCATTTCTATACCTAATTCACCAAAACATAGGTACCAATGCACAAAGTAGACTCTTGTCATCTCTCCATGTGACAAAACCACAGTAAATCAGAAAAATGTTCGAAGTTTTTTTTCAAATCCAACCTTAAATTTTTTTTCTTTTGTTTATTTCGCTGGGAATTTTTAGGGTCACGACAGCAAAAACGACTCGAACATCCTGTCGAAACTCGACGAGTTACCAAGTGAATTCGAATGTTGTTTTTGCAACACAAAGGTAGACCCTTAGAAGTTATAGATTTTTTGTTCATGTTAACCAACTCTAAACTGAAATCTTTGCACCTGTGATTTTACTAACCAAGAAATAACGTTTTTGTTCGTCCGATTTTGTCTAAATTCATTTTGATTTGAAGTTTTGTTTGTTTTTAGGGTATATTATTTTTTTATTTATTCTGTCTTTTTGTATCAGACGTTTTTCAAGTTCGTTATGCATGTTGCAAAAGCCTTGTTTAGTTTCTGATCGATATTATTTGAGCTTGGCTTTCGAGAATTTAATCTTATTTGTCAACCTTTCGTTATTTGTTTGACAATATTTATTCAATTTCTTTGGTCGCTTAGATTTTTATTGACTGAACTAGATGGCATGGGAGACTCAGATTGGAGAATCGGATCTTGATTGTCTACCCTTATATTTCCATGGATTTTTTGTTATATTAATACTCCCACTTCGAGCTGTTTGTGGACGTTCACAATTCAATGTGTGCTATCTTTCATGGCATAATCCTTTTTAACTGCCATAAAAATATGAGTTTTTATTTGAAATATGAAAATATTATTGAGGAATACATTTTTTTAAACCAGGATTTCTGTTTTGTAAAAAGGGAAATAGAGGGGTAGTGGAACTGAGACACTTGGAATACAAATTTAAATGATACGAGAAAATCCTGAATGAAGTTTTACAATGAGTAAAAAGGCATTTACAAAATTACCAATAAATAGGTAACTATTTTGTAATCTAAAGAAACAACCAATGTCTGCAATTAAAAAGAAATTCTGGAACTTATGTTTTTTGCTTGATGTTTTTCAGTAACCTAATGAAACAGAGTTATTGTTATGGAGTTAGTTGATTTAGTGAAAAAAATCCCATCTTCATTACTTATTTAGGCAATATTCTAAACATCAAAATTTGAGTGGAATAGTTCATTTTATTGCATACTCTATGGTTAGTTGGAGGGATAAAGGCAAACCAACACAAAGGAGTGAAAAACCACAGCTCTGAGGTGTTTTTTGTATCTTTGGAGACAATTTGCTCCTAACCAATTCCACCATCAAAAGTAACCCACCTTCCTTATACGATACTTTTCCAAATTGCATAAAGGTATGAAGATCTGTTATCAACTCCAATCTGACTCTGTTCAGTGCATCCGTACAAAGTCTCTTAAGCATCTAAACTCATCCCACACAATTCTTCACAAAGTTTGCCATGCACCAGTTTCAGTTGGTGTGGAAGAACTAGAAGACGGGGGGGGGGGGTTAACGTAATAAACTGTGTTAAAAATCGAGGAATAATTAAAAAAGACGTTGGTTTGGTTGAACAACTCATCACGTTACTTTTCTTCTTCAGAGCACGGAATGGAGTACGGAGTATGGAATCAATATTATTAAATCTAAAGCAGTGAATTGAACAATGGTACTACATCCATAATTCTCTAAGATCCAATATGTAGGTAGGAGGGAGCTCGTGTATCATAAAAATTGGCCATACAACTTATGAGGAAGAAAGAGCTTAGTGTGTCTGAAGTATCGTTACAAATATGTAGGTCATCAAATGTAATATTAACGAATTAATTTAATTTCTACCATCGATGAAGCGTCAATCCAACTTGGATTTTTATTGCGTTTTGTTTTTTACAGTACTCTTACAACTGGGAAATAGTGACTCATGCCGTCAGTGACGACGATGAACAACAACAAACTTTGTTATAGAATCCAAAATCATAAAAATCTAGAATCATGAAAAATCAAGCTTCGTTAAACCCACCGACCTACTATACAATCTCAAGAACTGAAAAAAACTGTTGATAAGTGGCAAAATCTTAAATTAACTATACCGATAAATACTCAAATTATCTAGTAAACTTAACGCACGGACCTAATACTATTTGCTCAAAATTCGTCAAAACCCGTAAGTAATCATATTTTGGAATAGTCGTCAAAATGTGTTTCATCTCACATGTGCCGTGGTGTGTTTCATCCACGTAGGAACTCGTTGCAAGTTGTTTGGATGGTTTTTTCACTTCACCTATCAGTTGAAATCCGGTTTTGAGAAAAGCACTCTTATTTGTAGCAATCTGAGATTTTTCATTTCCTGATCCAACTTTATTCCAAGATTTGTTCATTAGTCAGGTAGTGAAACACCTCAAACTAAGAATAAGCTTAATAAGAAGCTTATTGCAAACAAATCAAGCATTGGAAAATACCTTGACCTAATTGACGTAGTATCACCTTTCCCTTGTTTTCAAATATCAGTGAATTCAGGAATAGGTATTATTACTAGGGACTACGACCTGAACTCATAAACAGGGTGTATGTGCCCAACCTTCAAGAGATCAATTTTATAATTATTTTCTAACAAAAAGTTCCTCTTACAGTTTTTTAACCCCTTGTTTCCGTGAATATTTCAATTTTTAAGATGCTTTCGTAAGTACTTGTATTACTAAAATGAGGTTAACTACCTATATTTTCACCGTAAAAATAAGGACCTCGTTGGGAAAGGCATTCAATTTTTCATCTCACAATCGCCAAACAAAAATATTTTGAGAAGATCTGATGCGTAAAAAAGGTCAAAAGTATGATTTACGATAATTCCCAAAAACGTTAACAATAAAATTGGAATTTGAACACTGAAAAACTCGAATTTTTCAAGAAAATACGGCATGAGCAGGGGGGAGGGGTCAGATTATGTCTCTAGTAAGTAGTTTTAGAATCGACCCCTTGAAGGTTGCACACATTAAGTGTGTACTCCCTGTATACATATAAGCAACATATAGTTAATACATCGATTTTGGTTTGATTGACAAACTTATTGGTTTTGGTAAATTCATAATTTTTTTTACTATCAATTGCCATTTTAATCTTTCAGTACCTGGCTGTGATCTTCAGCCTGAGCTTCAACAAAAATGTTGATCTAAGCTTAGAAAACTCTTACTTTTCTACTCCTGGAAACTACAGTCCTGGAGTTTCCTGAGTCCAAACAAAAATCGGTCAATGTAAAAATTGAACCTAAGAAATGTCTAAAAGTACAATTCCCTTCAACCCCTTGGAGACATTTTTACACAATCGACACAAAAAATATTGCTACCTGCATTCGCTTCGAGCTATCTTTCCTACATTATGATTCTAATTCATTGATTTCTTCCACAGAGCAAGCTGTTTTGTTCGGTATAACGAATGCATCGTCTGTTTGACGACTCTATCTACTATTACTGCATATTTCTAATTTCTTGTGGATACGTTAACATATTCAACCAAATCAATAAGTGCCTCGATTCAGAACCTCAACACACTGAGCTCTTTCCTCTTTCATAAAACGTCTTTCCATTTTGGCATTATTTGCTTAAAAAGGGTGGTATCCTTCAATCTCACTCCCCTTACCCTCCACTTAACTCCCTCAAGTACACGTTTTTGGAAGAAGACCCAACATTTTTCTGTAATAGCAGAAAATTTCCACACTCGCGCCAAAAGTGCTCCATTCTCACTTACTTCTTTAACATTAATAACTACGCGTTTCGCTAACATTTTTCAAGTTTTGCTCGAATAACTCTAGTGTCGAGTGATTTTTCCATGAAATGATACAATCAAAATATGCAATAAGAAATAAAAGTTCATGCTTGAAAAAAAAATCAAAACTTTTGGGTACGATGAGAGAGTACTAGAGGCTATAACGATAATACAACTATAGTCCACGGTTTTGTTGAACGTTGGATTCGTCATTTTGTTGTTAAGATTATTCCGTTTGATTGTTTTTTTAAATGAACCATGGGAGGCTAAACCATCTGCAAAATTCAGTAACTTTCAATGCTCATTGATACATAGTAGGCAGTTATTAGATTTTTTAACATTCAGTTCCTCAAAACATAATAATCTCTATCCAGACCATAATTTTTATTTAAAGTTTGGGATTCAGATGGGAGAAACAAGCAGGCATTCGTCAAATCATTCATGTTTGTGAATTTTCCCCACCAAGAGACCTCCCAAGACTTCACTGGTCCTTTGGAATAGTACACCATTCATACTGTGAATTTTCCATGAATATAATACTCGTAACTTTGCAATGGTTTTTCGTGCTCACAGGGGAAATGAATTTAAGAAAACATTCCTGTCTAACACTGTACAAAAATCATTGCATGTGAAAATCATATACTCCTCGACTGAACCATCCCACTCAGTTTTGTAGCCTTCTTCTTCTCTTAAGAATGTTTTTTTTCTACTCCTGGACTCCGAAACAGCAGTACCTATGAATACTTCAGCCTTCTGAACGAATTCATGTCCCTCATCAGTTTTACTGGAATGTTATCATTCTTTTTCCCCCTCCACGGAACCTCCATTAATCAAAACCTATTATTACCTTGTGAGTTTTGTAAGTTTCACTTTCTTATCACAGAAATAGATTGCATGACACCAAGTAGAGAAGGCTGTATAAGTGGCACTTTGCAGGTAGAACACTCAGCACGGGTAACTGATGTTACCTCAATCAAGCCCCCTGTAGCATGAATTTTCTTCCTTTAGGTGAGTAGCACAAATTAATTTTTGTTCTTCATGGCTTCGTTACGTGTGTTTCTTCATTCTTGTATTAACTATTTTGTCAACTATCCAATATTATATTACTATTTTTTATAGTCAACAACTTGCTGTTTGGTTCAATTTTTCACGAAAGAAATATCTTTTGAGTTTGGAGGTCCTTCAATTTTATTATTTATACCAACAAGACCCTACACGTCGTTTTGGGGTCTTCAAGTATGGTAATGCGCGATACGATATAGTGTAACTGATATCCTGTACTCACGAATTATTATTTTGAATAATCCACAATGACGTAAGGGGAACCTAGTCAAAAGAATAATAATAAAAAATTGTTAGTGCCGGATCACTTTGGACCTGAGTAAGACAACATTCACAATGAATTAGAGGGAAGAAAAAACAGCAGCCGAGTTTAGTGGGCAGTATAGCTTTGCCACTTACTATGATAATCAATAGGAGTGCTCCGAAAACTAAATACATTCTGGAAACACTATTTCTTTTCTTTAGTGCGAATTTTTTGTTCTTTCTGAACAAACAATCCAAAGCGGATGCCCCTAAATGGCTAACAAATTACCCTATTGCATACGCACTCACTCCAAAAATAACTGATTATAAATTTTAGGGGGATTATCAAAGCTTTCCTAGTAGGGAAAAAATTCACTGAATGTACCTAATAGTTAACAATGTTTTAAAACCGAGTACTGAATTGAGCTGGAATATTTTTCCATGACAAATCGGTAAAGTTAGTTGAATAAATATAATTAGGAAATTCATTTTAGTAGGGTATATTGAACGTTCCATTAATCTGACGTTGCCTGGGAAATCCGATTGAGGGCATGGTTTTCTATAACAATATCCCATATCGTGTCGTTCCTCTTCCGTATAATTTCATAATATGCATGGCTGCATGTTACCTTTATAGTATTATCTGTACTTTGAAAATTTGATTGCTCTCATAGTATTTTCCTCTTTCCAGAATCTTAGGTGGCATTTATTGAAACATAATAATGATAATACATACCTAATGTAGATAAATAAAAAGCGATTCCACCGAATTTTGAGGACATTCTTTTCAAGTCTGTTCTCGTAACGTGATGTTTGTTGAATTCAATTGATTAAGCTATGTTAATTTTTTGGAAGAGCGGAGTTTTCTATATTAATGTATAATTTTTCCTCATTTTTTAGGGTTTTTGTTCCGAAAATAAAACGTAAATAATAATCTTGAGCGATCCCTTCCTTTTTTGCTCAAGACGCAAAGGTCAAAGATTGTGTGCTGGAATTTATCAAAGTACCTAATAACAATGAACGTTGTTTGATTCCTCATTTCGATGTGTAGAAATTCATTTATCAAGGATATTGACTTTCAAAATCAACATCAGCTTACGAAGAGTGTCTCGGTCAAGCCTTTATGCGCATTTTAATACAATTTGGTACAAAATTTCCAATTATATTATTGAATTAGTTTTATCTCCATGCAGCTTAGTTGTTGGACTGTACTAGCGTTGCCAACACATACGGTGGATTAATTCAATTAAAAAACTCGGCGCTTTGCGCCTCGGCGGGGGGCTCCGCCCCCCTGCACCCCCCGGTTTATTTCTTTTTCCATACTCTGTATGAAATCATAGGAACACAGAATGTGTTTTTGCGATGCTAGTCATCCGTTAAATAAAAAACAACAATAATAAATGTGGAGTCTTTGGCAATAATAAAATAAATAATTGTTAGACATTTAATTTGGTCTAAAACCCTATAAATGTTATATAAATAAATATGTAACTACAAGAAAAATACTATATAAATTGAGAGCTTTCCAACGAATGGTGAACAATTTCTGTGCAATGAACACTGCGGGAGTTCTATTTCCTTACCAACGGCTTGGTTGCACGTGAAAATCATTATAAAAGGCGCGTAACGGTTTTTTCTGTCGCTTTTTCGTGACGATTTTTTTTCGGTAGGTCATCGCAAAAACACATTCTGTGTTAAAATTGAAGAAACATAATTCTCTTGGAATAATTACTATACTAGGACCTAGTGAGTTAATAATCAAAAATATTCAAAAAGATAGTATGATTTTTCCTCAAAATGTTCGTTCAGCAGGAGTTTGCACTTCAGGTTAGAAGCTGCTTATGTTGGATTCGAATTTCGATCTCTACTATTAGATTCAAAGCCCCCTGGATTTACTAATCAATTCAATGTAAGAGGAACCGTGATATTGGACTGAGAAGAAGGAAGCTCCAAGTCTAAGGGCATATCTGAAATACAACTTAGGGATGTGAAAATCTGCATACTCAACCAACTCATACCATATTAAGCTGTTTGATTGTTAATTTTTTAATAAATTTATCTATGTGTTTTGTAACTAAAAGGCTCTTATTATGATCATGGACTGACCTCAGATTTTACACAACAGCATTTAAAATTGTGGCAACGTCACTTTGGTAATACGAGTAAAGGCTTCCCTACTGTAAAGATTATTTCCATCGTTCTTACGAGGATATCAACGTCCTGACTGATCATTGGAGACCTTTCCTTCTGGGAATCCCAATTTCCATAATAATTAAGAAATATAATAATTATGAACTGAGGCACACAACTTTTGACTGAATTTATAGATCCATTACACCTCAAGATCAGGCGAGGGTCATTTATGAATAGAACGAATATTTAATGTGTGAGATGAAAAGAATCGATTGATGGTTTAAAAGCAAGGTGTCAAATGCCCATGTCAGGACTACAAAGAACATACAGATCCAGAGAACCTGATGATGTTCCCAACATCGGACTTCCGGAACCCGGTTTGCCTGGAAATGAAGCTGATCAGGACGGGAGAAGCGAGCGAACTAGCAGCGGCGATAGCTGCTTCTGGACCCATGGAAATGGGATCCATCGACTCCTCGGACACCTACGCCTCCTGCAATACTCAGCCCTTTGCATCTCAGGTTTGTTTCTGGTTTGGAAGGATAAACACGACCGGGAATGTGATTTGGATACGAGGTTCGTTTCTGCGTGGGTCCTACAAGTCATTCACTGACTTTAGTGTAATTCTGAACGATTTAGCTACGGCTTTAGTCGCTAACCACGTCTTCCTTGATGGATGAATTGAAACTTTTGGATATGATTGAGCATCCTTTTGACTGTGAGTGCTCACGCTGAAACGAACCTTACGTTGGGTTGTCAGGTATGAAGGGCCTTGACTGCTTGAAAAAAACCATCTTCCTTTTATCTGGAACATTCAGAGAACAAATACAGTAGTAGTTCAAATACATAGGATTTACATAGTATAGAGATACATAGTCATACACGCCCCACACACTTCTCATGTTAGCTCCATCTTGTTACGTATTTCCCCCAAGATGCAGGAGAGCTCATGGTGAGTAGATTTTCACTTATTCTGCTCTCAAGTCTTGCAAGCTCAGAGAAAACTTGTTTTTACTTTTGACATATGGCAAAATAAATCCTTGATATTCAACAACTCTCCAGGCGTTATAATATTTCGGTTTCCTTGTCCGCCTGTCTGTCTGGTTATATGTCAGGCGGTTGGTGTTCCCATAAAGCCTTGTAATGGACAGATCTACACGAACTCACGATTCGGATTGGGCTCTAAATGATCCCATTATCAATATCATTGCTCCAAAATTGATGGAAGATTCGGAGCTAACTCACAACTTTAACCCACCAAGTCTCAATTTCTCAATCAATAATTACTTGATTTCGCTAAGACTTATAGGGAATTATTAAATTAATCATCGAAATATAAGTTTAATCTTGATCGGATCATCGATATACAAATGCCCAAACGAGAAATCCTTGAAACGCGCTCAACAATATACAGATTTTGTCCTATTTCAATAAATTTTCAGGGATTAAAAACATGTTTTACATGAGTCACAAATTTCATCATTTTCATCAATTTCATCATGAAATTTGTAGGAACTAGTTGATTGGTCCTAGTAAATGTCTAAATAAATAAATGCTGAATAAATTCTCTCTATCGTCTTCGCTCACACTTGGAGTATTGCCCTGTTTTTGATTTCCCAAGTATGGAGATCCAGTTCCGATTTCTGAATATCTTTATACTAGGTAAAAAAACTGTGGAGTGAAGAGATATGGAGCGTTTCACCATTCATGGAATGCCAAATCGTAACATTGTCATGATGAAATAGAAACCACACACAACCAGACGTGAATGAACCTGAGATGAACGTCACTCATTGCTGACAATTCCAGAAATCCACCCTTGATAACACGAATATACCAATTTAGTGAGCACAACAGTACACAACCAGTGATTCTACCAGTGATTAGTTTTTACTACATATTATACTAGCATACTTACCTCATCACAAGTGAATAAGAGTTGATCGTTTCATGATGGAGATAATTAAAAACTTTTTCGAAGAAACTCCTTGCACCTTCCCGAATTGAATGTGGAAATGCTGTACCTACAATAACACGGTTGATAATTTTATTAGTTTTTACCTGTGATAATGCTTTACAATTAAAACATTATTATTAATGTTGAATCAATTATTGATTCAAAGATTCTACGAAATAAATTAAACCAGTAATGAAATTATGGACAATATTTATTTAATATTAGGTAACATAAAGCTCATCAGTTAATGAAACACTTGAGGTTGTAACCAATCTTTTATAGATACCTGGTGATTATATACCTAAGTAGGTATGTATTATGTACTATACTACACCTGTACTAAATGCCATAAGCTGTGAAAGACACTATTTTGATTCCAAATCACTAAAAATTGGATATACGTAGAGACGAGGATTTCTGTCAGTTCCTAATCAAACCAACACAATCACAGGTGGTATATTGAGAGTAGATTGAAATTTACTTTTTTCATTAAGTAAGGCATTGGGCATCCCATTAGAATCGCAAAACTGTATATCTACAAGTAGAGTGCATGAGCTTCATCTGAACCACTGCACCGTTTGATTAAATCATTCCTTACAGTAATAGGTACATTTTACTTTATTCGATTTTAAAGATTCGAGCACGCAAACCTAGCTGATCTGGAATGAATACCTTTAGATAGATTTTTAACGAATTTGACGTCCAATTTTCCAAATTTTTCGAGAATATACTTTCGACTATGGTTATTTTACCTACGGAATATGAAAGAGTATATTCTTTCAATTTATTTTCCCGACGATTCCAGTAGTTGAAACCAATAACCGCATTCAACATTTAAACGTTGTTTATTTGTTGTTATTATTTTAGTTTTTCAATCTATACCGGGTCTCCTTAGAAAGGTACATTCAAAATTATAAATAAACCTTATTAGTTTTTTGAAAACAATCACACACATAATATTCATCAACTCGATCTTAATTATACATCATATCCATTGTTGGTACTGCATTCCTTGATTGATCGATTCCGGAGGTGCTTTGTGAGTGTTCAACCTCAAAAACGCATTGATCATAAATCAGTTTTGGAAAATTTAGCGACTACTTTGCTGGTACGTCCGGGGTTGTCTCCGATGTGATATACCTAGGCGAGTATTTCCTCCGGTTAATCCAATTCTAAAAACACCACAATAAAAACAAAAGTTCACAGGTTCATTTCTTCTCGAAAATTATAATAGTAAAAATTAAATTATGGTAAGGTACCTATATTCATCAAAGTTACCACGAATGACTAACCATGGAAAATACGGACTCCTACTCAATTGTAATCGTACTGTCAAGGTTGTTATCTAATTATCCAATCAGAATTCTTGTTGCCAAGTTCTCTATAATTGATAATACTCTAGAGGACTACGTGATTATATTATCAAATTTGTTTACACTCAGTCGAAAACTCCATTAGCATTTGATCATAGACACGTAGACCTGACCATGTCAACGTTGGCTTCTGAAGAGTTCATTTAATTCATAAATTTCTCTATACAAAAGACTACTAGCATGGAACTAAGACAGAACAACTTAGAATGATTCAGAAGTTAAATAAATTAGTCATTTGTAGTTAGGTATGGCAGTATGGCTGGGATTTTTGACATTTTATGTCTTTACTATGGCACATAAATGAAAAATCGTCACGCGGGGAGCGTTATGAGGGGAGCGTTACGAGGGGAGCGTTACGCGGAAATTTCTGATGATTTTCACGTACAACCAATCGTTCCTAGGGAAAACTAACTTCCTCATTTTCCACCCCACAAAAATCGTTCACCACTCATTGGAAAGCTCTCAATTTATTAAACATAAGACATAAAATGTCTCTCGTGGTTGCGTACTTGTACGAAAGCTGTATCCACCGTTTTCTTCTGCTGTTAAATATGTATGCTTAACACCTCTTCAGAATAACACAAGGCGAGTACGTAGGGATCGGCCAACTTGCACCAATCAACTGTTCCAGGTTCGAATAATTGGAGGTCATTGACTCGTAGGCAATATCAATCCGATCAAGAAAGAACCTTGAACATGGAGACAAATAAAATATTATATCAAGTATAAATAAAATATATCAACGACCTGAAATCACCCCTAAATGGCGCGGCAAAGCTGATGCTCCCTTTGGAGGCTCAGTCTACGGTGATTCCAACTTGCCTAGTTTTTGAACATAACGAAAGGTCTCTATGAAAAAACGAAACTTTTTAAAAATATTTTGACGCGTTTGAAACAAATCACTTAGGTACCTATCTGAATATTCGAACATCACCAAGAAGTTATATATATATATATTTTTTTTTTTGTAGGGCGATTTGAGCGAAGAGGATTCGAATTTGTATATCAACCCGATGCTGATGAGTTCTGGATCTCGAAGCGTCAAAAAGTCGGCGTCAGGCGACACGGCTCTCCACGCTCTTGGGGACGACGCCGACGACGTGTTCCAGTCTCAGGAAAGGGGCAGTAGAGGGAGCCTCAATGAAACTCCGCTTCCCAAGCATAGGAAAACTCGATTCATGCAGGTAATACTGATGTACACTGGTATGGGCCACTATCTAATCATTTGATAATTCTTCTTCTGATACTAATGCTGATCAAGAAGCTGATTGTGTATCTTATTGAAATTTTTTACGCCCTAGAGTACACAAATCTTTAGAATTCAACCTATGGAAGATGCATTTCTGCAACCTTTGCTGAATGTACCTAGCTATGTCTCCAAACTCTCTTTGATGGCTATTCAAATCAGATTAGGTCAAGTGCTTGGTGAAAGATCAGACTTGTAATAAATATCTTATCGGCCTTTTTTGAAGACATGCTGTTATTTTTATCGATACCTGACGTCTGACTATGAGACACGTCCGCCAGGCATCAACAAAACATATGGAGATAGAGAACGGTCAACAATCTTCACTTAGTCCACCTCCTTATATTATAATTATTTTCCCATCGATTTAATGCAAATAATACCATTTCACTTTCAGTCAGCCAAGCTGTGCGAGCCAACGCCGCTCGGTGAAGCGTTCAACCGAGACTCTGAGGAAAGTTTAGAGAATCTCAAAAAGCGACGGCCGAGCTTCATGCCGACCAAACCCCTCGCGACAGCGACGAGGCTCATCAACCAGCACCTATTCGGCCTTCAAGCTCTCAGTAAGTCTGGGAGAGGTAAGTTCAGATCTGTAAATAGTGGGAGTACAGATCTGTAGTATAAATCGCTGCTAACCACGGGTCATTAAATATTGATTTCGAAGTGGTATTGTAATCACAAATAAACCATGTTGTTTAGTCATTCATGCATTCCAAGAGACATCCCATTGGATAAGGATTAGCATAAATTCAACTTACAAGCCCCGAAGTTCTCCGTCTCCTAGACAATACAAATGCCGTCCGGCGACTGGATAGAAAAACATATTGTTTAGTAATGCATCCATTCCAGGGGACGTCCCATTGGATAAGCATTAGATCAGTTAAACCAGTTGGTAAGCGATAAAACTGGTTCACTCGATGTAATTTATTCATTACTTTAGGCAAGAAATAGTGACCCCCCCCCCCCACCACACCCTTATCCACCATAACATTTCTAGCGGCATGGGAGCCTCGAATCTGCAGAGCATTTTTAAATCCATGATCTACTACACCCAACATGCGAATTCGAGTTCACCCCCCCCCCCCCACCACCACCTCCCCAACGCCAACAATGGTGCCAGTCTGGCACCAAAGCGGAAATACGTCGTAACATTGATTAAATTGATCCTTCATCTATTAGTTTTAGTAGGTGGTCCGTCGAGGTTCACATCCGTATTCTAGGTGAAATAAAACTGTTTCACTCGATGTAATTTATTTATTACTTTAGGCAAGAAATACTGACCCCCCCCCCCCCCACAAATATCCACCTTAACATTTCTAGCGGCATGGGAGCCTCGAATCTGAAGAGCATTTTAAAATCCATGATCTACGATACCCAACATGCGAATTCGAGTTCACCCCCCCTCCCCCACCTTCACCACCCAACGCCAACAATGGTGCCAGTCTGGCACCAAAGCGGAAATACGTCGTAACATTGAACTTTCATCTGTTAGTTTTGGTAGGCAGTCCGTCGAAGTTCACATCCGTATTCAAGGTGAAACACAAAAAAAAAAAAAAAAACACGAAATAAGCGGTTTATGGCATCATGGCACCATGGTGGCACCACTATTAGTTCCATGGTGGTACAGAGAATAATTCATGAAAATTCGGAGGTATAATGAGAATTTTTCCTCAATTTCAAAGCTTGGGTACAATTAGTAAGCAGTAAAGGAACCAAAATATTGAAAAATCGGATATTTTGTGAATATTATCCCCCCACTTACCCCCTCCCCTTGCGAATTTTGGTACTCTGGTAAAATCAAGTACAACTCGGAAGTTATTTGAGTCAAACAAAAAAAGAAACACGCAAATCGGTTGGAAATTGAGGCCTGGGCAGAGTTTACAAGATTATGCACGCAAACGCACGTTTTTTAAGCATTAACCCCCCCTTTCCCCTCTTAAAAAGCAAAATCCAAAATTCCGGCGTCGTAGTGCACAACTAGATAGTATTACGCGTCAAACAAAAAAAGAACCACGAAAATCGTTTGAGAACTAAGGTCTGGGCAGAGTACACAAGATTATGCCCAAAAACGCACGTTTTTCGAGCATTAACCCCCCCTTTCCCCCCCTTAAAAGGCAAAATTCGAAATTCCGGCGACGTAGTGCACAACTAGATAGTTTTCCGCGACGAACAAAAAAAGAACCAGGAAAATCGGTTGAGAACTAAGGCCTGTGCAGAGTACACAAGATTTTGTTACATACACACATACACACACACAGACACACACACACATAGACATACACCTACGGTTTTTTCGCGGATTTGGATTCAGAATGGTCTAAAACGGATTACTGTGTGGTTATTTTTTTTTCTGTTGAGTGTTGTCTTCCTTCACCCCAGATCGATCGCATAAGGACGCCCAAGTCTTACTGTGGGACGTCCTAAAAACCCTATGAACTTGTGACATGACTCAGTGTAGTGAGTGGGGTGTTCTCTTCTAGAGCAACAGCCATTGGGCTGCTAACTCTAAAAAGTGTAAATATTGTATGCATAGAAATTAGCTTGATGGGCACAAATGCTCAGTTGTTATGTTACTGATATTTTAATAAAATATATCGATTTGGAAAAAAAAAAAACTCACAAGCGATGAAACATAAATTATCATTTGCCTTTCAACTGTACAAAACAATTTAACCCAATGCAATTTAGTTAGTATGTTAATGGTCGTTTTTGGAATTATGAGAGCCCAAAACTCGAAATTACGGTATCGAAAAATTGACCTCTTCTCACAGTGTTTTTAGTTTTGGTCAGTTGTTGTACGTGGAAGATCGCATGTGTATTCAAAGTGAATAACTCAAAAACCCACGCAAACTACTCCTGATGTCCTGGCACCATGGTGACACCTCAGATTTGATTCACGGTGGTGCAAAGAATTACATACTTGGGTTCAATTAGTAAGCCGAAATAATTTTAAATCGTCCATTTAGTGAATATTGTCAACTATCGGGAGTGGAGCCAAATAAATCAAGCGTACTTTAGTCCTCCAGTCCCAAATTTGACAATTCGGTAAACCTTCGGCCGATAAACTCAACATCTTCGTGAATATTATCCTACCATTTGCCCCTTCCCCATGCTAATCTCGATACTCCGCTGAGGTAATGTGCAACAGAAAAGTTTTCTTAGTCGAACAAAACATTATCTCGTGAATCGGTTAAGAATTGAAGACTCGTCAGAATGTACATTTTCAGTAAATAACCGGCGTAAATATTCCGGCGATGTAGTGCACAACTAGATAGATTTCCACGTCGAATAAAAACACTGCAAATTATTATACAATGGTTTATTATTTTTCTATATAGATCACTCGCCTGCAAATAACACGGCTCAGCCATTGTTACCACCAACCAATACCAAGAAAAACATCGATCGCATTTCAGTCAGCTAAAATTCGAACGGAGATAAGACCTCTTTTGCGATTCACACTCGTGTTTCTGATTTATCGTAAGTCCAACCCTTAAATTCTCGTGGGGAGCGAACGGTTTGTCCTACAGGACTCCACGTGGTCTCAAAAAATTCTAAAAATTCAATACTATCTTAAATTGATGGAAAAAATACCTTTATATCAAAATTTCTTGAGCTCGGGCGTTTTAAAAATTTCAAACCTTATTTTTCAACCCTTCAACCAAAATCTTCGGGGCACAACTAGACCCCAAATGGAGCCCATATACTAAATTTCACAAGAATCGGTCAACGCTAATTGAGGAAAGTGCCTCGTACGGCGTACGGACGGCCAAATTTTTAATCGATTTTTGGATTGTATGTTCCTTGAAACGTAAACCAACAAATTTTGAGTGGGGGTTACATTTTTTTTCTTGGTCGATTCCAAAGGTTCGTTATTGAAAATAATAAACCAAAAGAACCATGGAAATCGGTTGGAAACTAATGCCTGAGCAGAGAACACAAGATTCTGTCACTTATACACCCAGACATACATTTTTCAAAACGGTCTAAAACGGATTTGTACGTGTTTTTTTTCCCCCTAGAAGTGTTGCCCTCCTCCACTTCAGATGTATTTGCATAAGAAAGCCCAAGTCCAACTTTTAGGGACTATGTTCCAAAAATCTTTCCTGTGTGATTTTTGTCTGCTATCACCGTTCACTCTAAAACGAATACCTTTTACTAGTATTATACCGTAGAACAAGGAAATTACAGGGTGGTCCACGTGGACTCTTTAGACCTTTTTGAGTTCCAGAAAAAAAGAAGTGGTATTCGATTCGCACATTTTTCAAAACTCTTCTGGTTCGCGAAGGAAATGAATGTTGTAATACAAGGCAATATCTAATAAAGTTACGATGTTGTTCTGAATGATGTTCTCTTTTACAAAAAGCCATTACTTAAATAACCACTTTGTTGCAACAGGTCGGAACGGAGAGAGTCGGTCGTCTTTGTCCGTAGATTCAATAGACAGCCGGATATGTCCAACGCCAGAGACACATAGGCGGTCTAAGTCGATCCTGAAGAAGCACGAGTCGACGACCTGCGGTCTCAACCATCGCGGGAGCCGAGAGCGAGAAGATCCAGAGGCAGAGAAGCTGATATCGGATGCGAGCGGAGGAGAGTACTCCCCGACCAGAACAAAGGTTGGTGATATGATGTGATAGACTTATATGTGTAAATGGTCTATAGTGGAGGAAGATACATGGAATTTTGCTTTAGATTTACATGTACGTACCCTAAGTAATATACAGTTTGACTGGTCTAAGTTGCTAATTTATGGAAACAAAGAAATGGGTGGATTTTGGAAAACAATTGAATTTAGGTTTTAGGGAGGTGTTAACCCTTTCCTGGGGAATTCCCGACTAGGTGAGTGACCCACTGAGCGCGTTTTTATTGTGAATAATTATACAATATAGGGTGGCTCCCACAGTAACTATCGTATGAAACACCTTAGTTTTTACCAAGTAGTCCGTGTATAGTTCATGCGATTACCGCTCTCCACAAGATAGGTAGTTCTATAGTGGATCCAAACATAGAAATTATTGACATGGATATATCTTTTGGCTGGGGGTCAAGGAATTTTTCGCGTCACTTTTTTTGCCACATAAAATGCAACGCGGATACCAGTAAACAAAATCATAGCTTCATATCGGTAGCTCAGAAGCAAGGTTCTCTAGCATACTGCGATGTATTATGTGCGATCGGAGAGTTTTTTTTTTAGAAAAGAAAAATAATTTTCAAATGACACCTACAACAATGGAAACTTCCATGATCTATTGTTTTTCCCTCTATGGGGGGAAAAATCAAAAGAGTACGGTTTTTGTCCACTTGCTGCAGTTCTCTCAGGACGATGTTGTCAGCAAGTGGCGCAGCGATCGTAAGGGTTCAAAACTACTTATCAAACTCCAAAAATAGAAAAAAAAAATCCTCCTCTTAGAAAGCTATGGACAGTAGATCACGATTCTACAGTCAAACCATTTAATAATAATTTTCCGAATTACGATTTTTTAATTTTTTTATTTTATGAAGCGTCGCATTTTTGTTTATTCTTTGTAATGTATGAGCGATAAAGTGTACAAACAGTAAGAAATAGAGAGATTGTACACAACATTTTTTCCCCCATTTTAATGAAATTAACCTTCAATCCGGACGGAGTCCCAGGGACGTCGTTTGAGTTTTCAAACTCGCTGGAATGGGGTGTAGAGGGAGAATGAGCAGCTTCCGCTTTCAGTACTTACCATCTTGGAAGCACGCGATTAAGATGCACTTGTGCCACTTCCGTTTGTATCTAGTTTTTCCGTTCTCCTCTACAACCATTTTTTCCAAGAAAAAGAAGTCTCGGACTTCTCCGTCTGTATTTGCCCCATTCTTTGTATTTTCCTCTCTGAGATGTAACGAAAAATCATCGTAGATGATCCCGACTTCGCAAATTTTGTTGACGATAGGTATAATTTTTGATGATAATGAGAATGATTTCGCGGTCGATCCCAACTCGTCACCCAGTCACCACGACATGGTACCTGAAGATGCTCACAGACTGGTGGTTCATGCTATTTCGATTCATCAGACGATGGCTATTCCGACCTTGTCTTGTGGCTGATCCCGAATTTGTCATCGATGGAGTACTTAGATGGAGACCCTGAACTTTGAATAATTTCTTTTAAGTCAGTAATGTATTATTTTTTGATTATGTGATAATTTTTTTTATAGTTTTGCCTTTATTTTTATTGCGGTAATTTTATTATGATAAAGTTTACTCTCTGAATATAGTTTACAAGAATGATACCTACACCAAAAACAGAATTACTTCAAATGTAAACGGGTATTCGGGTTGGTACCTAACTTTTGAGCTTTCAAAATAAAGAAATTTGTTTCGATTTGATACCTAGTGTGTACAATAGTCTTGAATTACCTTGATACTATAGAATGATGGTTTAGTACTGATCGAATTATCAAAACAGCAAAGGAAACGGCGGATTTATGAGCCGACGCACCAGGGACGTCTCCGTCCGTCCGGATTGAAGGTTAAACTGTTCATAATGTGGAAAATTTCTTCGCAATGCTTCAATAAAAAAAGTTTAATAATGTGAATATTATGATCACTGTAATGAGGAAACAAGAGCCTACTACCAAAAACCATTTAACCCCTGAACAAATTAGAATGTCCGGTTTGCACATTGTAAGATTCCAAATACTACGGCTTCCAATGTACTATAATTATAATACATTTTCCGTACAATAAATGCCCTTAATTTGAAGATTCTAAAATTCAATAGCTAGTTCCGTACGCTTAGGTTACTTACCTAAGACCCTCAGAGTCGAAAAAAAACCAATTGTTATTCATCCAAACTCATTGCTTACTCATTTGACTTGTTTATTTGTCAGTACTTCACAATTAATAAACAACAACTTCATATTTCTCAAGGCAGTCCTCAAGTTTTCGTTAGACGCTCAGCCACCTCTATACATCTGCCCGCCTCCGCCACCTATGGACCAGTCCCCTACAGAAGAGACCAAACTCCTCAGCCGGAGGCACCACAATCTCAATTCGTCTTAGCAATCAATGGTGAACAATAATTTATTATTGATCGGTGTATATTAATACATTGATAATATCAATCGATAAAAATAGCCATCGATAATATTTGAAAATGTAACTTTTTCATCAGCTAAAACCTTGTTTCAGATACGACTGTGTTCACAATAACTAACCCCTTCTTCAGTTCTGATGAGCGGAAGCTCTTTTCATCCCTCGAAGCTTCTCAGAACTTTACATATAATAGATGAAAAATTGCTAACTATTTTAATACAATAACTAAGAAAAATAAAAAAAGAAGGTTGCTCAAGCACTAAACGCGATCGGACTATGTTTTAAGGAAAATTTTAAAACACACGTAAGACGTTATATTCTAATTGTATTGTATGTACTGAATCCGTTTGTGCAAAATGTATGTATGAATCTTACATAACTGAGAATACGAAAAAAATGAGCCTAATGAGTATTTTCAGGCACAAAATTTTATTATGTGGGCAATCAAATTTATCTTTCATGGATTTGAAAGTGATGGTTGTTGTGATATCCATAAGAAGTGATTTCCATGCACAGTACAGGAATGTAAGAAGAAGTAAATCGAGTAGGGAGAGGAATAGAAGTTATTATCACCGATGGTTTGTGATACAAGTAGGTAGGAGTCCTGGAAGGCAGTTGAGTTACTTTAGCCGACGATCATTCGTTGGGCCACTGTTGCCCTGACAAGATTAACCTCACTAGACACATTTCTACACACAAGGTGAAACCAGTCTTCATACATGATGACACTTCAAACTTCAGAAAAAATAAAGCTGTTGTCATAGTTTTATGATTTTATAGCCTACACCTATATATAAAACTCGCTATCTGGTTTTCTGGTGCCGATTTTTCCCATGTTTGTCTTTAAAAAGCAGAGCTTTCTCTATAACTATTGAGTATTTAAGAAATCCAAAAAAGGGTAAATTTTAAAAGAATCATCTTCAAGGACACTAAAAGAACTCGATTAAAACTCTTCGGGAGTGTCTAGGTAGTTAGGTACTCATTTAGGTAGGTGTTCGAACTGAAACCAATTCCACTTGAGAGGGTGAAGCAGTAGCCATGAGCGAAATCATGAACAAATTCTGATCTTCCCTTCGGAAGATAGCGGATTATTTCCGCGATGCGAATAACAGTCGGACGAAAATCCAATTCGAAATGGTTAACTTCACTTTACTGTACTGAATAGTCCGAACTGAAAGTAATCGTTTTCTGACTGAGAAATGATATTGAATACAAGTAGAAGATTTCAACAGAGCGCGGTATCCAGATGAACTGGATAGGTCAGACCTCCTTAGTTTCACCAGGTCTCGAAGAGTCTCACCGTATTCTTCTAGGTCTCACCAAATCTCGCCTAAACTCAACATGTGGACTTGAATCAGCCAAAATTACAAACATGTTCATCATAGCAGTCAAAATAAGGCAACATTTCTAACAGTTCATGGAAATCATAACGTATCGTCCTACAACGATTATTGAGAAGAAAAAAAGGTGTACTTGAGAGGGTTAATACTGGACAATTCCTACACGAAAAATACCTGCGAAAATGATATAAATATACTTACCTGCAATGTGCATTTTAGTCTTTCAAAATGACTTACCTCATTCTCAGAGGTGTCAACCGTGAAAATAATACATTCCTACCTAGTTGATAGAATTATATTACCTACTCTGGTCTGGAGATTTGTCACTCTTTTTTTGTGGTTTTCGTCATGAATGTTGATCAAATTGATGATTATACCATCAATCTACTAATATTCGTTTAAGAACAAAACTATTTTCAGTCGATCGCAATATTTTCCTATTCACTCTTCGAGTGGTCTTAGGATGATACAAAATTCTGTTTCTTGAGATTTTATATGAGTTGGAGCTGTAAAATTTTCGTAGAGATTAAATTCTATTGTTATGTAAATTCTTGTATATAACTACCTGATAGCTTTTGGTTGTTGTATTGTCCTTTTGTAGATTTTTGAAGGTGAATAATGACGTTCGAGAAGGATATACAAAGAAAACCTATATATGAGATATGAAATTATTCTTGAGCCTGATGAATCATTATTCACCTTTCAGCCATTAAGTAATCATGTTTTGTATAGAACCGTTGCTTCAATCACACTAGTCATTGTCTGTGGCCGTATTTTCATTTGTATCGTCGTTCCATCTCCTTTGTAGTATTTTACGATACATAATGACCGAAGGAACGTCCAGTATTAATGTAAAAAAAAGTATTTTAACTTGATAAGTGAATATGTTTTTGAAGTGTTATAAATTTTCTGTTGGAGCAAAATAGAATATAATTTGTCTCGTCAGTTGATGCAATGTTCTTCAAAAATTTCCTACAACGATAAGGTACATTCATTTAATAAGTTCTAAGAGGTCGCGAGCAAGGAAAGAACACTTTATTTGCGAATGAGAAATCAACAAACTGAATAAATGACAATTTCTAAGAAACGTTAAAACAAAAACCTTTTTGTTGAAGTTATAACATCATTTATGTCCTACTTGCAACAGTATTCACTATGATTTCCTGGTTCGATGAGCTTCAGGTCTCTTTATACTTCGGAGGGACTGTCTAATGGCAATAGAAAAAAATGTTCAAAGTGACATATCCATCATGTTATGTAGATTCTCTGTGTAGATATTGTACATAGAAAAACATATGTCGTGTATATTGAAAAAAATTCTGTATATTTTGTTGCAAATGACTGGTTGAATTGTTCTGTTGAAACATTTGGGAAAGAAACCTATTTCTGTTGTATTATTGTTGAAATAATAGTTCATGAAAAATATTGGAAAGTTTTATCGATTCATTTTTTGTTGCCTACAAGTTTTTTCTGCTCTTCTACGAAGGGATAATAACTATGACTGCATTTAAGCTATTTATTTTTTATTATTCAAGTTTATAAACCGCTAACAACCAATCCGTATGAGAGGGAAAAACAACAGTCACGAAGGTACAGAAAGTAAAAGATCGAGGTAAACGAGCATAACAGAACGAACAAATAACTCCTAATAATGAAAAATGTCTTAGGCATAATAAATTATGTTTTGAAGTGTCTCAAGCGGGCAGGTTCGTACTCTTACGCTCAAGCACGGGGACTCTTGTCCGAGCATAAAACTAAGAATTAAATAATTTAACTAATTTGGATCTGCATAAAATGAAATTTGTTCCAGTATTTGCGACGACAAGTCCAATGATTACAAAATCAAATGAACTTACCATGTGAAGTTAGAATATAATTATGGTTGCGTCCAGCTCGATTATCATAGAATACGAGTATATTGTAGATTCGTTGGGGACAAGATAGACGCGTTAGAAGATAGGAGTTTCTAAAACCAAACAATACAGAAAACGATGAGGTGGATGATGGCTTTTGGGATTTCTGAGTTAACCGTCTCGAAGCAGCCGCGAAAGAATTGCTTTATCCGATATTTGCAGTGAAATAATCTGTAGGTCTTACAAGTATTTGCAATTAAATTTCCAATAATTAGTCAATAAATTGGATCAATACTTCAATTACCCCGAGTTCTCAGATATTGTTCTTCGAATGGTCATTTCCGTTTTACAAAATGATTTTTCCTTGTGTTTCCTCCCTGCACATTAATCCGTGGATCTACGTATATTCAAACCAATCTCCGATCAAATTTTTGTATAAGAAAGAAACCTAAGAAAGAAAAGAGATTAAATTGAAGAAGGTAGGTGGATTGTTATACTAAACAAGAACATCAGAATTCACATGGGAGAATAAAGATTAAGGTTTACCTTAATGGGAAATACCTAATCTGAATTTCTTTTTTATTTACAAATAAAAAAGAAATTCAGAATATTTCCCATTCGGGGGTTCACGCATCTCAGGGTGGAAAGTGCTGACTGGACACCTAAGTCCGACATTCTCGATTGAAGTGAAAACTTATCAATTTGTTTTGTTGGGCTCTCTGAAGCCTGGGCGGGAAGAAGGAAGCTGAAAGTCAACTAAAGGACTTGTTTTGTCTTGCCAACAACAAACAATAAGAAAACTTTGGGGAAAGTATCAACGCTTAACGCTATCCATTGTGACTTGAACGTCTTGTTGCACTTAGTAGGTCTTTCCAGCATTGCAACGCCACATTACTATTCAAACCTTCATGAAAAAAACGTCCGATTCCACCTCACAACCATCCCTGGTTATCACTCTCGAAATTATCTTACAAACGTCTTTATAACAATAATATAGACGCTTCGAAGGTAAATTCAAGGGGAGGTGTGTGTCGCATGCACGCTGAGTCGCTCCATGAGCGCTCGTCTACTTCATTACTCTGACCTCATTTCGAGTCCAATCTTCATGAAACTTTTACACAATAATAATGACTAATCAACTAACGCATCTGTATCAAAATTTTGAGTGAAGATTATAGGAGTAACCTCTCGCACGTCTCCCATTGCGGTTCTCGGTTTCAAGTCTTTTCCCGACTACGGAACACATCTTTACCAAATTCTTGGTCCAATCGGTACAAATCTTTTCTCAATTACTTGAACCATTATTAGCTAGATTCATGGTGTAAAAAATAGCACAATTTCACGAAATCTCAACAAGAAAAACAAGAGTTGATCATTTTTTTGTTATCACTGTTATCAACAAATTCTTCGTCATATACCGGTGTAGTGACAAATACTTTTGTTAATCTGCGCACTATGATTTGTCCTACATCCATGACGAACACATTGCAAAAAGAATTGACTCGCTACCTAGCTTCAAACCCGAGAAATCGGTTCTGGGAGTGCGAAAACATGAATTTGGTAGAACGCGGTTTTTTAATTCTAGTCTCGTCGCGGAGTTTGGCGCGCGCGCTATTGTGTTTCAGCTTTTAGCTGTGGAATTTCTTGATAAAATCAATCAACCTGAGTCATTTTTAGAAGATGGAGGTTTATTTGTAAAGAAGAAGAAGATGTCAGGGGAGTTTGCAATTAGATTATGTGTTTATGTTTGTTCTGTTGTTCTGAAGGGAACAAGCCAATATTATGCTGCCGGAACTCACTAAGTCAACTTCAAACATGTGTGAATGAGGTGTGGCTCATCAAAATACCCTATTGTTATATAGCATTTCCGAAATGAGTTAAACCTTTTCCATTTAGATTTAAACCTTTTCCATTTAGGTTTAAACCTTTTCCATTTGGATTTAAACCTTTTCCATTTAGATTTAAACCTTTTCCATTTAGATTTAAACCTTTTCCATTTGGATTTAAACCTTTTTCATTTGGATTTAAACCTTTTCTATTTAGATTTAAACCTTTTCCATTTGGAATCTAAATGGAAAAGGTTTAAATCTAAATGGAAAAGGTTTAAATCTAAATGGAAAAGGTTTAAATCCAAATGGAAAAGGTTTAAATCTAAATGGAAAAGGTTTAAATCTAAATGGAAAAGGTTTAAATCTAAATGGAAAAGGTTTAAACCTAAATGGAAAAGGTTTAAATCTAAATGGAAAAGGTTTAACTCAATTCGGAAATGCTATATATTAAAATGTTCAGCAGAACCTCTAGTTTTTCATTTGCTACAAACTTCACACCTCCCCTCAAGTCAAAACCTCGTAACTCGGGAAATAACTCAGACGGTTTTCCACCAACAAAAATTGCTATCCATTCGTTGAAAATCTCTCGATTTGTGCTGAAATGTTACAATAACTACTCGGTCTTTAAAAAAACGTGTTTTTGCGTGAATGTTAGTTCAGCACAAAAATTTTGGATGCGTATATTGCCGAACAAACCTGCTCGCCCGAGACACTCCTACACTTTTTCACCCAACATACGGTAAGAAATTATTGTTATGGTACTACAGAAACAATTCAATGAACTCTAACCAGGGAATTTTCAACTAAATGATAGAAGAGGGCATAACTTGTACAAGTACCTACAAACTCGTACAACACTGTGTTCTGAACTACAATTTGTAATAATTTAAATTTTTTAAACAAACTTCAATATCATTCAACAAATAATTTCAAATTTTAATTCATTCTTTGATTTTTTTAATTGATTCTATAAATTATTAGTGATAATGTTGTACCTAATTTTAATGTTGAAGCTGATGTTGTTGTCTGAGAGGTGTTAAACTTCGAATAATTGTTAAACATTTAAAAATTTTTCACCGAAACCTGAGTTGTATTAAGACTGCGCTATATTGTAGGCATCTACAGATTATGCTTATTTCGTTGAATAGTTACTAGAATTCAATCTAAACATTTCAGTTTCTTGAGATTTCGATTGAATAATCGTCAGAATTTGTACTTTGGGGGAGTGATTTCGCTCAAATGTTTTCCAGTTAAAAAGACAAGCGCCCCTTTCGGCCTTATGTTACGTTTCGCTGACAGTAACATGACAGGAATTGATTGATTCATTAGCAATATTGTCGACCGGAAAATTTCTATGGAACAAACCATAACATGTTGTAGCAGTAGCTAGCTTAGGATATGAAGCTTCAGAGAGGATACTTGAAGATGAGGATCAAGTACTGGGAAAGTGGAGTTATCACCATGATCATAAAATACACGTTTTTCGTTGAATTGATAAGGAAACTTATGTCGAACATTTGTTTTCTTCTTCAAAGCGTATGAATGTGGTTTGTAGAACTAAATATTTGCCCTTGGCATGAACTTCGCAAACATAAAAACATTTCTACACCGTACTACCAGGTTATCACAATCAAATCTGCTAATAAATTGATCCCCTATAAAATATCAATAACAGAGGATACTAATTAGAATTTTCATTGACTAAATGACAAAATTTCGTTTTATGATTCATTTTTACAAAGAATTATGACTTTGGTTCTTACTTTGTAATACTCGTATGTATTCCACTTTCCCTATAAACCTGCAACCAAGTACTGCTAAGATATTTATCGCTTTTAACAATAAACTAAGAGCTATACGTACATACTTATATGCTTGCTCTCGGGACAAAATTCAACCATTCAAAAGTTGCTATAACCAATTCGATACCGGTGTGATTATCATTGGAAAATATTTATAACTAATACGAATCAATAACACGACGAGTCACAATCATCAAACAATATAAACGTAACAGACAAATCAAACTAAGGTAATAAGTAAAACTTCGAAAATTATTAAAGACACTCAAATAAAAAAATAGATCTAAAAACGCATCGTAACGTTTAAAAATAGAGTTACCAAAGCAAAAGTCGAGAAAGTATTGCCTATTTTCGCTTCAAAAATAATCATCAACGGCATCCATTTTATGTGCCATAAAACGAATTTCACGCTTTTTCAAATTTAGGCACGTGTCATTTTTAATCGACAAAAAGTTTCTAATGAGATAAGAAAAAAATAATATGAGGAGGAATACAAAAAAGTTATTAAAGTACCTAACTCAAATGCTAAAAATCGAAAAAAGTTTATGATATTGAATAATGAGGGGGGAATTTTTTTAAAAATGGAAACATCCAAAACTCTCGTTTTTCTTGATTGCAAAGCTTATTCTTATAGCTCCAGTTTCGATAATAGGTAAGTTTATTTTTCAATGAAAAAAAAAATGGTTGACCAGTTCAGTGAAATTGGAGAATTCAACTCATGTGATTCTATTGGTAATATATTGAAGTAAGATTTAAATTTGTTATTGATGGAGAAAAAATGTATTACACACAATAAAACTGATTTTATGTTGGAAGTCGAAAGCTTTTCTGTGTGAACCCATTCCTTTCTATTCATGTGTACGGTGATACATGAATAATAACAGCAAGTGTGATGATCGACCCAACAAACAATTATCAGTCAACTGATTGGGAATGGGGGCAAAAGAGGAGTTTGATTCTGAGGACCCCATTCCCAATCAGTTGACTCATGAATAATAATATTCGTAGAATATTGGTATTTAGTTAAGTTATTATTCATTCACTTTTTTTTCTTCAAAACTTTTTTACCAAATGGGGGTTTTAAGACATAAAATTACTTATTACGTTTACTTACATGAACATATATATTTTGTGTTATGTAATGTACACCATTAAACTTCTGCATGTATAATGTAAAGATGACAAGTGGATTTTCCGATATTTCAGTGGTGAAATGACCAGTCTGGTCTTGTTTTAGCATGGAACATGCTTTAGCCATCACCTAACTGGGCAAAAACGTGACGAAACCGTGGAACGAAAGTAGCGCGGGATTTTGTAATGATTTTCACTTACAACCGACCCGTTTCTAGGGAAATGTATCGCAGTTAGTTTTCATCCGAGGAAAATCGTTCGCCACTCGTTGAAAAGCCCTCAATTTATGCGTAAATTATGTACTGCCAAAAAAGCAGTAAATATGGACGAAGCTGAGTTATACCTCCGATCTAAAGGGACTGTAAACAACATTCGCGGTAAAAACCAACATCGATTTAGTGGACCAACATTAGTGGATTATACATTGATGATGTTGGTTGGCTTGTTTTTACGAATGTAACCAAAGGATCTTGAAACCTTGGCGGCATTTTGTAATGAACGCGGGCTTTTAGTTGTGTTCCTAGTAAACGGAACAAATTCCTAGTAATAGGAAACAACAAATAAACATAATACGACTGAAGCATGGTCCATGTTTCTTGAATTTTAGCCGAAGGCTCTAAGCAGTAACCATCTGCCTCCTGGCGAGGTCCGAAGTGCCGAGTTTTTTTAATTCTTGTTTATTGCTGCACTAATAAACTAAAATTCTGCACTAAAATGAGTGCAGGATTAAACAAGAATTAAAAACGCTGCAAATCATTGCCCAAAGGTTTATTATTTTCTGAATAGACCTCTCCCTACCAATCATAGGTACCTACTACTTACTAGGGCATTTTTTCACCCATTTTATGTTTTTTCTTTTTTTTCGAGAGTTTTTGAGCTAGTGCACTCTTGAAAATTTCAACCCTCAATTTTCTCCCCTTAGAAGTGACTGACATTAACCAAAAGCTTCGCGGCACAACTAGACCCCAAATGGAGCCCATATACCAAATTTGAACCAAATCGGTCTAGTGTTGCTAAGAAAAGTGCCACGTACGGCGTATGGACGAAAATTTTTTATTCGATTTTCAGATTCTACGTACCTTGAAACGTAAAACATCAAATTTTTAGGGGGGTTAATTTTTTTTTCTTGCTCGATTCCAAAGGCTTATTATTGAAAATAATAAACCAAAAACTAGGCAAGATTGGTCATTTCAACAACTGAAATAATGTAATGAATGTATAATAAAAATTCTTGCTTGATTTATTCACATTTCATTACGTGAAAACATGGAACTATGCGGGTATCGACAGTACAGGTTAGATTAGTCGTCAATGAGATACATAATATTGTACTTGTAAAATACTTCACAGTTTCATGGTTTACAAAGGATGTGGTTTAAACCTCCATTTTGAGTTTCTCTACTTTGGGATGCTGAACTGTACCAAAATCACGAGGTAAGTAGTGGCTGCCGCAATTATCTGAAAAACAGTATAAATTCAGGTTTATTTCTCTTTGTACCTGTGCTATTAGCCCATATCTGGTACCACTCTCTGTTAGCTCTACTTCCAATGTAATCTACCTACTGAAACATTTTCAACTTACAGATGTGATGAGGGGATATCCTAGGTTGAAGAATCCACACGCCGTGAAATTTACAGTCTTCCTCATTGATACGTACAAACACAGCTTTTTCTATATATGAACAAGAACAAAACAAATGGATTATGCCATTGGCTAACTAACTATATATCCATTTCAAAATAGGTAGTTTTAAACCTGCATTGTTTGTAGAGATTGTGCAGCTTGCAACAGCATTACTTTTATTACCTTCATTTTTGTAAACCTATTATATGTAAAAATATGGATTTTGACTCACATTATTGCACAATGTCTTGCTTTCTCTCATTAACCGAAAGAGTTCCTTATAAAATGCATCCACCTGAAAAATGAATGTTTCATTATCGGTATCGAAATCTCAGTGGCGTGGGAGCGTAAAACAAACAGAATGTTTCTAAGCTCCATAACCCCAATCCAGTTCATCAACTAGCACTTGTAATAATTACTTATTGTCATAATGTCTACCTCATTAATCAGTAGTTTACAGCTCTGGTCAAATACATTGCCGTTTGAAGGAAAAACGCCTTATCTCAGAAATCAAAACTTTTTAGAAGTTAGCTCCCAAGTTTTTCACACAAACCCTTGCTATAGCTGTCCTCCATTTTGTAGTAAGTACCCCATTTTTTGGATATACTTCAATAAAAAATTAAATTCACTAAATTATTGACAAATTGAGATAAAATCAATTTTGTATCGATTATTCCTACTGAAGGTGGTGGTACGTTTTTTTTAAGAAACATGTTTAAGCCGTGAGGCCAAAAAGGTCACAAAAGTGTGTTACGAAAAAATTTTCAATGATTTCTACAACCAAGTCGTTGCTTCGGAACTTTTCTCCGTCATTCGTGTTCGTAGAAAAATCGTTCACCATTCGTTGGAAAGCCCTAAATTTATGTATAAATAATATACTGCCAAAACCACTATAATTATGGAAGAAAGTGGGATATACCCCTGAGTTTAAAGAACTACAAACAACATTCGCGGTAAGAGCCATCATAGATTTAGCGGGGTTTCATTTCTAAGGTTGGTGTTATTTATGTACCTAGTACGTAAGTAAATCACCTGAACACGGGTGTAACATAAGATGACATAACATTTATACTTTCATTTAAGGTGCTAGTGAGTACTAATTTACGTATCATCATATTCAGGTCATTAACATCGAACAAATAAGAAACGGCTAAAGCACGTTCCATGTTTCTTGAATTTTAGCCGATGGCTCTAAGCAGTAACCATCCGGGGGTCCAGGGGGCTGGCCCCCTGGCGAGGTCCGAAAGGCCGAGTTTTGTCATGTTTTTTTCTTCTAAATTTGAAATGCATTAACTAGCCTGTGTGAGGAGCTTTGCCTTCAAAAACAAGTTTGTTTGTTTGGCAATGTTTCGTAGGTAAAACTCTTCAAGTTAATAGGAAGAAAAACCTCAATAATTGAGGAAAAACCTTACAATTATTGTAAAGTGGACTCGGGATGGGTACCGATACTCGATATTTTAGTATCGATACTTCACTATCCGATATTTTTGGATATCGATACTTTGGATCCGATATTTCTAAATATCGAATATCGATACAGTTCTCGCGGAAAATTCAACATAATGGCTAAAAAACGACGAAAGTAGAGAGGCTTTTGGGTCATTACTCTTTGGTTGCACAAATAACGTTGTTTTCATGGAGAAAATCACCCTGCTTGTACTCTTGATAGTGAAAAATGAATAAAAATTGTTGAAAAAATTATTTTTCTTGAGAATATTGGATAATATTGATAGTTTGTGACACTAAAGTATCGATACTCGATATTTTAAAATATCGATACTCATGCCCAACGATACTTGAGATATCGATACTCGGATACGATACAGTATCGATACTTTTATAACTATACCCATCCCTAAAGTGGACCACCTTAGGTGGTACGCGATCAGTAACTGAAAACAACTCACACCCCGACCAGCTGAATAAATATTTGGAGGTAGAACGCCTCACGCTTTTCCCCATTATTGCCTCACCATAAATCTGAAGCCAAGAATTAGCAAGGATTTGAAGGAAAAACGCTTAATCCCAATTTTTACCTACGCTTTTTCCTTCAAATTGCTGTCAAGAAAACAAACCTTTGAGTTTTAGTTCATCTTTTAAAAAAACGCTTACATACGAGTCTGCAACACATTGTGGCATTTTATATGTCAGTATATAGTATATATACTATGCATATATGCATAAATTTAGGGCTTTCCAACGAATGGTGAACGATTTTTCTACGAACAAGGATGACAAAGAACTACAATATCTATATCTATATTGCTATTGTACCATAGCAAAGACTGGTTGTAAGTGGAAATCATTCAAAACCAAACTGTAACGCTTTTTTGTGACCATTTTTATGACGTTTTTTGTTTATGTGCCAAAGTAAAGACATAAAATGTCAACAAAAAGATAAGGCTTGGAAAAAATACAATTTTTCTGAAATTGGGTTGCAAATCGCCCCCAGTTTACATTGAATTTTGAAATTTGGACTTCACCATCGAGAAGAACGTGTCAAAATTATGGGGGGGAGGGGTGAAGATCCCATTTCCATAAACATTGACGTTAAGGTTCCTTCAAACGGCAGTACAGGTGGTGAGTGGTGTTCTGGATGTTGAAATTATTAAGTTGCACCGGAATCGGTCATCTTCTGAATAACAGGATCATCATTTCTGATTTAAAACGAACCATGATTAAACATTGGTTGTTAATTCTTTCCAATCACTGTCAGAGGTTCTTTAGAGGCGCCCATCCAAATTACGGAGCTACAGAACGGAACTTAGTTGATCATTATGAGACCATTCCCATCAATATCGGTCCTGATCAGTCCCGCCGTTTGATGATAATCACGATTAAAAAAAATTGTTCAATCACTACAATGCCTGCCAATTGTTGTTAGTTGAATTGCCTCTCTATGTGGAAGCACAATTATCACGGTTTGTGAGCTATTCCATGTTATATCTATCAATTTACTTAGAGCACAAACACGGAGCAAATAATGCCAAAATTCTCCAGAAATATAGCAACTACCACGGAGAAGCCTGCTCAGCAGAAGGCCGCAGCACGTTAGGGGAAATAAGCCGTAGAAAGTAGCACGTTAGGGGAAAACACTAGGACACGCTAAGGGAAAGGATTTGTGCGAGGAACGACACGTTACGGAAACACCTCATTTCATGGAATCAGCCTGCAGGAGGGTGGCACATTTTCCTTCCCACTTATCCAGACTGAGGACAGGGTACGGCTACTGGCTACGTACCTAACGTGTTATGAATTATTGTTTCTACGATAATATCCACAGTATATGCTACCATTGGGTAGCAAATATACCAAAAGTGTCTTTTCATCAGTTTGTAAGTATGTAATATGTGCAAACTTGACAGTGTACACCTCAATAAAGTTACTTTGATAAAAAGAAGAAAAATCATCAAGATCTCAGGTACCTATATAGACATTGAGACATTAAACCATAATCATTAAGATTTATTATTGCTATACAGTATGCGTATACCAAAACACATATGCCAAGTAGATATGGCACATTGCTTCCTCATCTCCATAATCCGGATGTATAGAACTTCAATCCTCAACAACCCATCACTTCCCTCAGTTCATTGGGAACCATCTTCACTCTAAAACGCCCATCCCTCAAAATTCATTCACTCAATTCATTCAATCACACAGTGACTTTGTATACTTTTGCCCGTAACAAGGATTTACTGACAGATACAAAACTTAAAAATAAAAAAAATTGATTTTGATTTTGGAAGACTTTTTTGTGCTTGCCTTAACCGATAAGGCTAATGAGATAGCTTTTTGGCCCTTATCCCCTAGCGTGGTTTTTATCATTTCCCCTACAGTGCTCTTTTTCTTGCGCCGTGTAAGGTTCTCGTTCCCCCCAACGTGTTACGGCCCAGGAGAATGGAATAAATTTTGAAACCATCTTGAGACACAAAGTCAACCATCTCTTCTATCCATGACCTCCTGATAGACTCACTCTTACCTTTTCAGTTTTCTGTCAAATTCTCCCGAATGTATTGAGTAAGAGGACTACAATCAGGAAAAAATTCTTGAATGAACTGGAGACAAAATGGATTTACTGCTTACCCACCTGATCTAACTTCCTCTCAATAACTTTCAGTGGATCCCAAGACGCTATCTACCAAATCTTAATGCTCCTGGAAGATCTTGGGTGAGCTATCACATAACTTCCTAAATGGTCAACCTCACCTGAACATTCCAGTTTTCTACAAAACCTGTCAAAAGCAGTCAGAAAACAGTTCAACCGTTTGAATCATCAAAACAAAGATTATGCCAAAACAAAGATTCAATGCACAGAAGATGCAAAGATTCAGTATTGCATATCATATCCTTACAATGTACCGATTTCAATTTGAAGTTTTTTCAGCCTTTGTTTGACCAAATGAGAACCAAGAATCTTGAAGATGAACTTCTCTGTATGGGAATGATTGTGGAATCCCCATGAGGGTAGAAATTCTAATCAGTTGAAGGTCTTTGGCTCACCTCTTCCGTGATCACTTCGCATGTCTTCGCTAACACGAACAATTGATAGCTTGAGATGACAAAAGAAAGTACGTCTATGGCATGCAAAATCAACGTCAGTTTGTCAGTGTTAAACATAAGGTTGGTCATAAAATAATAGCAAGAAGTGGTGGCGGCATAAACGCACTGCCCTGTGATGAAAATCAACTGACGACCGTACAAAAACATGATTTTTTGAGCAATATCTATGTGCATTGAGTGATGATCGACGTCGACCAAGTAGTACTTGGAGTACTCTTTGCGCCTCTGCATTTGGTTGGTGAGTGCGCTCAACAGTGAGATCATCTGGAATACCACCAAATAGTTCAACCAGCATAAAACGTTGATGATCACATTTGACCTCAAAACATAAATATCTGTTGGTTCACTCGCGTTTTTTAGAGCGTGGACTATACATAGGAACCTCAAACTTAGGATGACAGATCCAAATATGGCTTCTGAGCCTCCGAAATTGGTTACACCCAATTTCAAAATCTTCTGGATTACGCTTTTGAAAAGCATGCGGTGCTTCGTCGTCACATAGACGTGCAGCAAAAGACTGCCGCTAAATATTAGGCTTTTGAACAATTCCAAACCGGTAAAAGTCAACTCCTTGGATTTGGTCTTTGGTGCGCTCTTAGATGCCAGAACTATCTGATAACAGGCCAGTATGAGACTCGCAGGTCCCACACAGCAGGTTATGACCACAGACCATAGCGTCAGAAGTATATTCCGATTTCCATGGTAACTGAATGGAAACACTCCAGCAATTCTTGACAAAGTCAGTACGGGCAAACGCCAAACAGAACTGTGCATTCTGCTAGAATACGTTTCAATACTAAAAGAAATCAAGACATATTTTCTGGCTTAGTTGACCTCGCGTTCAACAATAGATAAAGATCAGCAATTTTCTAGGCGACTTTACAAACACTATTTGAGAGTGAATGTTTGCTTTCTGATGGATGAGAGGATTGTGTCACGTTTACCGGAAAGTGGTAGACGAATGGATTTATCGAGATTTCGTATAGAAACTTCGAAGAGTGCGAAGGCTATTTGTAATGATCAATACTACTATTTTAAAATATTATTTATTTTATTTTATGAATAATTTTTTAAAAACTACCCTCGAAGGTTTTGAAGACCGATAGGAGAAAACAGGATAACTTGAACTACATAATATCCAGGAGGTTGCCCTGGACTACCCGACGCTGACTCCAAGAGAATCAAAGAGTTAGAAGAGAAAAGAACGTATATGAAGCACAACTTCCGCAATGCCCAAATCGACAGGCTTCGCAACTTTATCATTTTGATTCAATAATGAACCTTTAAAATCGAGCACATATTACCCTTTCACTCCAAAGGTATAAGGACTTATCGGTTGGAAGAATAATAAAAAACACGAGTGTGAATCACAAATGAATGTTCATTCTCGAAAGTAGGTCAAAATCTCCGTTCAAATTTCAACTGATCTAATGGATGGAGATTATCTTTTAATAGAGTTCACCCAATAGGGTGTGCGCCTGGGAAGGAAAAACTGTTTATTGTTATTTTTAATCTAAGGTAGAGAATTTTCTGAGAATTTTGGTACCAACCGTGACCTTCTAGGGGTGTAAACCTTTTCCTATGAATTTTTAAAGTTTCGACCGTTTATGACGTCACAGTGGGCTGGGGGTCCCGCCCAGGCGAGAGGGGCGCGTGACGTCAGAAACGGTCGAAACTTTGAAAAATCATAGAAACAGATCTAGTCACGCTAGAAGGTCGCGGTTGGTGCCAAAATTCTCAGGATGTAGTGTACTTTCGATTAAAAATCTAAGAAAGATCAAGGCGCACCCCCCATTGTGCTTCCTCAGCAACGAAGAACCAAATTTCGTTATGAAAGCATCGACAACTCTCCAAATACATATATTTTTCTGAAAGGTATCATCTGTCAGAATGAGCTCGATTGTTAACATTATGAGATTATAAGGTTGGTAGGAACTACTAATAGGGAAACCGTTCCCTTATGAGGGGTAATCTTTTCAGAAAAACGTCTGCCGAATAGGAGTGGACATAGCTTCCTCGTATCCATAACCATAACATATAGAAGATCCGATGCATAGTAGTTAATCTCAAAACAACAATATCTGGCTCTTACAAGGAGTTCACGTTTGCGCATGCACGCAAAATACTTTCGATTTGGGCGCCATGATTTTTAAAGGGGACCATCTCCACCCCAACTCGCATAATTCCTGAAAATTTCATCGAAATCAGATGGGAAATGTAGAAGTTATGGCTGTAACAAGGAGATACACGTTTGCCCATGCGCAGTGACTAATGTCTGAGGGCAATGATTTTCAACTATACGCTAACTCGCACAATCCCTGATAATTTAATCGAAATCGGATGATAATTGTAGAAGTTATGGCTGTGGCAAGGATTTCATGACAGACAGACACACAGACACAAAACCAAAATTGTTCAGGACGATCTGAACGTGAAACGCGAGTGAAAATTTTGAATTTGGAGTACTTAGTACTTTGAAGTACTACCTTGGTAGACTCGAAAGCAAAATGATGAACCATTGCCATAATTTAAATCTCAGTCATTGAACATTCCAAACCTACGAAACTGGTTAGTGCAAAACTTTTTTGTTTTCTATTCAATATGATATATAATCTTATCAATTTTTCATATGTAAACTTACTTTTTCCAACACAAGTACTGTGGGTGACACCACTACCAATAATTGAACTCCACTGACGACCAAAGTGATGAAATCAAATGGCAAATACAGATACATGGCGGTTTCGTACTCGTCTTGATTACTATAATAATAGTTCAAGTCCATGAAAAAGTAGTACGATGAGACGATGGTATTCCAGGAACAAGACCAAGTAATAAACACAAGTTTAGGCCCAAAGAATCTCACATTTTCATTGCACATGTTGATCCCAAGTGCGTGGTGTTTGAAATTCATATTGGACGGTCCTAAACTTTGCATGGTTTTTGTCAACTTGTGCCCGCAGTAATCGATTGAACTCACCCATTGAGTGACCACCAAAAATTGCAAAAGATATAAGTAAGAAAACATGCCTCCGTTAATAGCTTCAATTTGTCTCACTCGGTCGACTGTTTTGTATGCAATTGCAGCTGATATAAACATTTGCAGAATTGTCAAAATCATCAAGAAATTCACGATAGAAGAATAGCTGCTGCGTAGCGTGAATGATACAGCAGGTTTTCTTCTTTTGGAAAAAGCAATCACGTGCAGGACAGGAGGCATTAATCCAATACATAATTTGATGAATGACACAATGGAAATCACTAAATCGTTTCGCTTGGTGTCTGGATCTGTCGAGGACAGAACCCATGAGCAGTATACAGCCTGCGAGAGGAACGTGGTGATTATTAAAACAAATAGAACAGCCAGGGAGTTGGTAATCAACCATTGTGATACTTCCCTGTTCGATTTGATCGGCAAAACTCCCAACATTCTCGCCATCAAAAATGGAGCCGAGAGCGACTTGACGGTATTATTATCTTTCGCACGTCCCTGGTATGTCGCAGGACAGATTTTGCTTCGGGTCATATAGTCCGAAATAAGTAACATGTCCACTCAGAAATGATCACTATTATAGTGATGTTAGTATAATAATAATGTTACTATAATAGTTGCATCGCATTCGATGCTTGGAGACATCTATTTAGGACTCTAGCTTTGGTATATCATCATGCTCTCTAATTTCAAAGGATAAAATTTATCCTTTGAAAATATATATAATATATACAAATATATATATATACAAATATATATAATATATACAAATATATTTAATATATTTGTATTCCTGATTGTCCCCAGCAAGCGTTATTTTGAGTAATGGAAGGAAATCACCAGGATATGTGGAAATAGGAATTTCTGCAGTATAGTCTAATGATAGAACATGTTTTCTTAGTTTTGAGAAAGCAATCAGCAATCACATGCAAGTCAGACACAATAGATCGATGAAGCCATCATGACTTATTTATTGCCTATCCCTTCTCAATTCACAATCCTTGTGTTGGAGGAACTCCTTAACATTGTTACTGACAAGTCTGATTTCCTTCATCCCGTCAATACAAAACTACAGCTTCATTATTTGTTTTTATTGGAATATTTCTTCATTCTCAAACCAAAATCCACACTCATAGGTTTTTCAAATTCAATATTGAAGACGAAAAGCCAGAAAATTATGCACGGGAAAGCTTTGCACAAATTAGTCAAATAACTTCCAACGTGATTGTTTTGTCTTTGGTAGCATAAAAGACATTAAAAAAAACGCTGCAAATTACTACACAAAGGTTATTATTTTTCTCTATAGATCACTCGTCTGCGAAGAACACGGCTTTGCCATTGTTACCACCAAACAACATGAAGAAAACCATCGATCGCATTTTGGTCAGCTAACATTTGAACGGAGATTTGGCCTCTTTTGCGATTCACGCTCGTGTTTCTGATTTTTCGTAAGTCCTCCTCTAAAAATACTAAAAATTCATTACTAGGTATCTCAAATTTATGGAAAAACAATACTACTTTACTTTATTGAATACAACGATACTACAATACTTTATAAGCAATTTTTTTGAGTTCGGGCGTTTTCAATATTTCAAACCTTTTTTTTACGGAAGAGGGAAAACTCTTAAAGAGCGGAGGGCAAATTAATCCCATCAGTGTTGGACTCTCTAGCATTGAATCTACCAACTAAAACCCCACTCCCTCTGCTTAGGACTCACCCTGGAACCACTTGTACAGTATTACTTCAGGGTGAGCCCTTTTTTGCGCCAAAAGGCTGCTCCTAATTCTGCTCTCCAATCTGTTCTCTCCATCAATTCTATCCCTCATCTTCTTCCTCCAATGTTCTATCCAGCTTTTTTGCTTTCAGGACTGCTGTGACAAATACTGCCATTGCGTCCCAGCTCTACTTGTTCTTAATCATTTCATGTATGATTGTCTGTGGACGCAACGTTACGATGACCTCTTCTGCGCTCCTCCTCATACCCTCCCATTGTGGGCATGTGAAGAAGGTGTGGTAGACATCATCCTCTTCTATCCCACAGTATTTGCACTCTTAGTCAGTGGCTTTCCCGATCTTTACTAAGAAGGAGCTCTACTTAATTTATGAAAAAACAATGTCTTTAAATGCAATTTTTTTTACTTGGGGCGTGTGATATGAAAAACCTTTCAGAAGCGTAAGGCTTTATTAGACAAAAGTTCGCGTACAAATTGAAAGAAGAAAATTGCAATTCACAATGTGTAGAACAGTAGCCATGGTAGCAAACATATTTGACCAGGGATTTTTATAAAGAGGAGAAGATGCAATATATAACATTCTCCCCCGCTGAACATTTGAAGCACATAGTCCTTTAGGTGATCTGGCAGCTTCCTTATTCTCTTTGGCGTTGCCTCCGGTGGTTTTTCCAGTCTGGGAGTAACCAAGTCCAAGTCTTGTGTCCTGGGCGTTGGAGAAGGAAGTGCGTCTGATTCCGGTATTGGTGTTGAAGTAGACGGAGGTGGGCTTGATTTTCCTGCTTCACAGTCCATTTGCGTCTCTCCTCGTGGTGCCAATTGTTTAAGCGAGACAGTGGACTCTCTCCCGTCTGAGAATCGCACAAGCGCATATTGGGGATTCGCTTCCACTAATTCTGCTTCGTCAACTAGGGGGTCGTACTTACTCGACCGAACATTTCTTCTGACTAGTACTGGACCGGGCTGAAGTAACCAGTTTGGAAGAGTAGTCCCGTTCGGTGACCGTCGGGGGTGGATAAAAAAACGCTCGTGAGGAGTGCAGTTTGTTGAGGTGGACAGAAGAGACCTGATAGAATGTAAAGCTTCTGGTAAAACTGCTTCCCATTGAGCGATGTCGAGACTTTTGGATTTCAAGGCCAGACTAATGGACTTCCAAATTATTCCATTATATCTCTCAACCAATCCATTCCCAGCAGGATTGTAGGGTGTCGTTGAGCTTGTTGCAATTCCAAGTCCATGAAGATACGCAGTGAGTTCTTTGGAAAGAAACGAAGTTCCACGGTCAGAATGGATGTAGCTCGGAGTCCCAAATAAAGAAAACAAGTCGTTAAAACAACGGATGAGAGTCTCTGAAGTCATATCTTTGCATGGGTATGAGAATGGAAAGCGTGAAAATTCATCAATTATGTTGAGCATATAACGGTTTCGACTGGTTGACGGTAGAGGGCCCTTAAAATCTACGTTGAGCCTCTCAAAAGGGGCAGTAGCTTTGATGAGATGTTGATTGGAGTTTTTGAAATATTGAGGTTTAATTTCAGCACAAGTTGGGCAAATGGAGATAATTTTCTTGATTTCCTCAATTCCGTATGGTAAATTTTTGCTTCTGACCCAGTGACACATCCGAGTAATGCCTGGGTGGCACAGCATTTTATGTAAGTCGTAAAGTTTATCTTGAGAACTCACAGCTCCACAAATCCGAGAAAAAGCATCGGCACTCTGATTTTCTGATCCAGGGCGATATTGAATGTCGAAAGAGTATGGAGACATCTCAAGTCGCCAACGGAGAATCTTGTCGTTTTTAATTTTGCTTGAAAGTTTAGAGTTGAAGACGAATGACAGAGCTTCCTGGTCGGTTATCAGTTGGAAATGTCTTCCTAACAGAAAATGTCTCCACTTCCTCAAGGATAAGACAATAGCCATGGCCTCTCTTTCAATGGCAGATTGCCTTCTCTCAGAATCCGAAAGCGTTTTAGAGTAGAACGCGACAGGTCGGCCGTTTTGACTCAGAGTTGCAGCAATAGCTATTCCAGATGCATCAGTTTCCACAGTGAGAGGCTGGTCGTTCGCAACTGTTGTGAGAAGAGATTTAGCGATATCATCTTTGATTCGTTGAAAATCAATCGCGGGAGTAGTACCAGGTTTTATTGGAAATGTCTTGCACTCAACCAGGCTTCTTATTTTGTCTGAGTACTTTGGTACCCAACGGGAATAATGCGAGAACATACCAAGGGAACGTTTCAGAGCTGATGTATTAAGTGGTAAGGGCATTTCAGTTAATGGCTTTAGTCTATCTGGGTCGGGGCGCATTGAATTATTTGAAATTTGATATCCAAGAAGGGTAATAGTAGTTTGAGAGAAATTACATTTGTCGAGATTCAAAGTTAAATTGTACTTTTTAGCTGCATCAAGGAATCGTTTCAAGTTGTTATCGTGTTCGTCCTGTCCCCTCCCACAGACAGTCACATCATCCAAGTACGAATATACTCCAGTTAGATGTTCGGTGCTGATGACACGATCTAACGTTTTTTGAAAGCATGCTACGCCATTCGTTACGCCGAAAGGGATCCGTCGAAACTGATACAAATTTCCAGCTGCTTCAAAAGCTGTGTACTGCTTCTCACTCTCGAGGATCGGGATCTGGTGGTAAGCACTCTTCAGATCAATGGTACTAAACACGTCGTATTTAGCTACTTTTGAAACGAGTGATTCAATGTTGGGCAAAGGATAAGCATCGAGTAGAGTGAATTTGTTTATCGTCTGTGAATAGTCGATGACTAAGCGTTTTTTGTGATTCTCATTTTTAGTGACAAGGACTTGAGCTCTCCAAGGTGAAGAACTCTCCTCTATGATCCCGTCCTTGATCAATTTGTCTACCTCCGACTTGATAAAAGACTCTTCTTGATCAGAAAAGCGACGGGATTTGGTGGCAATAGGCTTACACGGTTCAACTAAATGTTCGAACAGTCTTGGTGGCTCCACAGTGGCGCATGCTACATTGCAGACAGAAAGAGTAGGTTTTGAGCCTCCAAATTGCATCTCTACAGAAGAATGCAGTTTCATGATGTCATGGCCTATGAGCACATCAGCGCATAAATCCCGTATCACCAAGAGTTTCGTTTTGTCATAGGAGAAGTTTACTGTTTTAAGGTCTGCCAAAATGAAACCTGTTATTCCTGATTGGAGAGAAGTTGAAGCCATCCTAACAGCCTTCTTTTCAGGGAAAATGTGGAAATTATTAGCAGTGGCAAACGATTGGTCAATGAAGCTATCTGAGCTCCCAGTATCCACGAGAATGTTAGCAGGCATATCATTGATTTTCCCCTGAATAGTAGCTTTGGATAGAGAGCTAGGTGCTATAGCAGAGGTGATGGTAGCTATTGATGAAGATATAGCTGACTTACTCTTTTGCGTGCGCGAAGATTGACATACCTTTTGCCAATGACCTTTCTTTGAGCAACCTTTGCAGATTGAATCAACAGCGGGGCATTCCTCCCGACTTCGATGCTTCCGTCCTCCACAAAAGAAACATTTTTGGTGGAATCTGGAAAGAGTAGTAGCAGCGTTGAGACTGGAATCATTAGAATTAGAGACCTCAGTACAGTTACAGAGAGATTCAGGGACGCCTGGGCGTGGAGATGTGAAGGCCTCTGCATTTTTCTGTGCGGACTCCAAGGATTTGGCAATTTCTTCAACCTGTTTTAGAGTAAGGGTTACATTTTCAAGAATTCGTTGTCGAATTTGAGATGAAGCTAGCCCACTAATGAAGGCGTCGCGAATTGATTCGTTGCAGTGAGTTTGGGCATCAACGACTCTGAAATTACAGTCTTTACTTAACCCACGTAAAGCTTGTAAGTACTGATCAACAGATTCGCCATTCTGCTGTTTTCGGTTTGCCAGTAAGTGTCTCGCAAACAGTTCATTCTGTTGTGGCGTGAACAGACCTTTTAGGACGTCGATTGCTTGATTATAGCACGTGCAATCACTAATGTACTCGTAGTTAGAAGATGATAAAAAGTTTACCAGTACGTCTAGCTTCTTCTCTTGCGGTACCTTTGTCTCTTCTAAGAAGCTGGTGATAGTCCTGTAGAAATGTTTCCAATCTTTGGCGGCTGACGGGGAATCCGGCGATCCAACGAATTTATCCGGTCTCAGAATACGGGCGTCCATTTTAACTTTTGTCTAATAAATTGTGATATGAAAAACCTTTCAGAAGCGTAAGGCTTTATTAGACAAAAGTTCGCGTACAAATTGAAAGAAGAAAATTGCAATTCACAATGTGTAGAACAGTAGCCATGGTAGCAAACATATTTGACCAGGGATATTTATAAAGAGGAGAAGATGCAATATATAACAGGGCGTTTTCAAAATTTCAACCCTTTGAAGTGACCTACATCAACCAAAAGCTTCGGGGCACAACTAGACCCCAAATGGAGCCCACATACCAAATTACATCGAATTCGGTCAAATTTTTATTCGATTTTTGTATTCAACGTACCTTGAAACGTAAACCAACAAATTTTGAGGGGAATTAAAAAATGTTTTTTCTTGTTCGATTCCAAAGGTTCATTATTGAAAATAGTAAACCAAAAAGAATAAAAAATATGTCAGGGCAAGTTGGATTAGCAGTAATATATATATCATATTATTCATGTAGAACACATTGTATGTACATTGTACATACAAACGTATCATATGATTTAATCGGTCATAATGTGGTGATAAACAATAGAAATCGCTTTTGAGTGTTTGTCATTTACTTTTGATCCAACTTTGAAAAAGTTGTAGGTGATTTTCTGGAGGCTATTCTTCCCACATTAAGTATGATCGGGCTACATTCACACTTTTTTCACAATCACACATTTCATCATTTTCACAATAGTAGTTGAAATCCTTCTTCATATTTTCCGTGCTTCAAATTATTACCCGATGTTGTAGAATAAAGTAATGCGATCTTTTCTCGGCAGATATTTAGATATTAGATATTCTTTACCACGAATACGTTAAAAAAAACTTGAACATCCAGTCTATTAGTACGTTTCCAAATTCCAACTAAAACAATAATTTTGAGTCATAATGTTAAGGTAATTTTACTCTCTCGCAGATTTTGAAGGAAAGTCTTACTTACTGTCTGTTCTGTTGTGGAGCAAACTTTCATCAAGAGGTACAAAACGTAAGACATATTCATAATGCTGAGGATGTCGTCTGTCATATAAAAAGCATACTTCATCTTTTTCGTCAATTTTCCCAGAGTTAATATGACGTAGTACATGCGTGAAGTCGCTTCCACGAATACGTGCATGACGAAAGTCATGTGCTGGAGTCCATAAATCTCATTCAGCTTTTCCAAAGTTTTGTTGATATTGGCGTGCTCATGGAGTGGACACACTCGCAGCAGGTTTTTCATCAGACGGTCCACTTGGTCTGATGCGATGAGAAGGTGAGTGCAAAATTGGATGACGGGCAGTATCGTGAGGAGTTGATACAAATTCAAGAGTATCTCAGAAATGAAGTTCAACGTGGATTTCAATTCGAAAATTATGATGGCAGCCACGATCATGAGACATATCCGAAATAAAGAATTTAATATGAGCAGTAAAAGTGTTGTGTTGAAGATCGAATATCGTTTTATTTTCACCAGAGGATTCAAGATGTCTTCAAACTGCTTGGCTCGTGTAAAAAACCTATAGTGGACTGTGGAAAAACTTATAGTCGCAAAAAGAATCCTATTGAAGTCAATCATGGCACTCAAATACTTAGCTTGGGGTGTGAGCAGAACTGGAATCGTCAAGTAACACTCCAAAACTATCATCGACGTTGAATAAATGGAAAATACTGTCGATGACAAACAAGCGGTCCACAACACGAAATTTCCAGTTTTCGAAAAGGGAAACATGCCAAGCATACGTGACATTGGGAAAATCACAGTTTTGTCTATAGTCTGAGAATGAATATTTCGAAGGCGCATTTTATTCAAGAATAGTTTTTTAGCGGTTTTCTTGTCATAATACGTTCCCACGTCTGGAAACATGAATTCCGTGGAGTCAGGAGACGTATTGATCTGATGATTTTTTTCTCATCATAATAGTGACAAGTTGGCAACTCATTAAATTACTGAGTCAATATAGATCGTAAACTTTGTTGACTCGATCAATATCCAATTCATAGAACGGCTCTCGGTAGTATAATGTTTGTCCCCATATTCCTAGGTAACATCTTTACCTAAGGAAAAAAATGTCTGCCAAGTTGGGTGGGCTTTCTGAAATAATGACTTGAATAATATGGAATTTGCTGGTTTGAAAATTGTTGAGTTAATCAGAATGCTAGTAAATACCTAACTTATTTGATATTATACGATCAATTTAGTGGTTTCTGCCCTTAGAAACAGATTGAAAATGATTGAGCATTGTTTTATCTTTTCAAGGTTAAAAAAATATATACCTACTCATTTCGTCTTGTGTTTTACATTTTGGTTACACTCTTAAAAAGCTGCAAATTATTGCCCAAAGGTTAATATTTTCTTCATAGATCACTCGTTTTCCATCAATAGCACCTACCACCATCTGTATTCTCCCTTGACCATCACTCTCAAATTTCAGCTTCCTGCGTTCAATAGGATCGAAAATGGCTTCGGAGCTCACTCAGCTGATCAGTGATCTTCCAGGCGTCTTCAGAATTCGAGCTCCGAAGCCATTTTCAATCCTATTGAACGCAGGAAGCTGAAATTTGAGATGGAGGGTCAAGGGAGAATACAAATGGTGGTAGGTGCTATTGATGGAAAACCAGTGATCTATACGGAAGGGTGATCTATACAGAAAATAATGAACCTTAGGGTTTATTATCGTAGGGACGTTTAACCCATTACTGCCCAGAAATCCATTTTTGACAAAATTTTACCTCGTAGGGACCGAACATTTCAAAAATACTATACAACCAATGAACAATACTATATTTAAAACACAAACGGTGGATATAGCTTTCGTACAAGTACGCAACCACGAGAGACATTTTATGTCTTATGTTTAGTAAATTGAGAGCTTTCCAATGAGTGGTGAAAGATTTTTGTGGGGTGGAAAATGAAAAAGTTAGTTTTCCCTAGGAACGATTGGTTGTACGAAAAAATCATCAGAAATTTCCGCGTAACGCTCCCTCGTAACGCTCCCCTCATAACGCTCCCCGCGAGACGATCCCCGCGTGACGATTTTTCATTTATGTGCCATAGTAAAGACATAAAATGTCAAATTGGTGAAAAAACGATACCTTTATTTCGAGAGTTTCCGAGCTAGGACAGTCTTAAAAATATCAACCCTTAACTTTCACCCCTTAGAAGTGATTGACATCAACCAAAAGCTTGGGGGCACAACTAGATCCCAAATAGAGTCCATATACCAAAGTTGAACCAAATCGGTCCAGGTTTGCTAAAAAAAAGTGCCGCGTACGGCAAACATTTTGGTTCGATTTTCGGATTTTACGTACCTCGGAACGTAAAACATCACATTTTGAGGTGGGGAGGGGTACATTTTTTTCTTGATCGATTCCAATGGTTCATTATTGAAAATAATAAACCAAAATGTTTGTTTTATCATTTTGGAGAATCATAACTTCTAGATGGATAGTAGTCTCAGTATGCGCAAACTTAACAACATAACAGGTAACAACTGTAACTTCAAATTTTCTACTAGAATCCGATGACATTCTCAAAGGTTGTGCCAGTAAGCGTGTAGATGGTCCCCTACCATGGTAGTCCAAGATACTTAGGGAGTGATGGTTTGAGATTAGCTACTACGCATTTGATCATATTGTGGATTATGGGTACGAAGAAACCATGTGCTACACCCTCTTGGCAGACTTTTTTTTATTTATCTCAATTTTTCTGCGCGTGAGAAATCAATGGTTCAGGAAAATCAAGTTTGTGATGTTCTCGCGTTGTAACGAGTACCGCTAGTGCGACGGCGATAAAATTCATAACGAATCATCAAGAGGCAAATACATGTAACGCCCAAAAATGTCATCAAATAAGAGCATTGTTCTAAAACATATCAATTTTCGGTATTGAAAAAACATTAGTCTGTTCTCTTTACTGGTTATCTCAAGGTCCGGTGGTTGATGAGCAAGGGATGGTAAAATTGGGTGTCTCTCCTCCCAGATAACTTCTGTCACCTTATTACCACAGATACAAAAGACTATGTAATAATGTAATACAATACAATATGAAATACAAAATAAATTAGATAAACTATAAAAATGTATCAGTCACAGAGAGAGGACTACTGCTTCGGATAGAAGCAGAAAATAGTGGAAATGGGCTGTTGAGGAAGCTCATGTGCTCTAAAAAACCGTCGAACCAAACGAAGAATTGAGAAAATTCGTCCCTGCTACATATCTTGGAAACATTACAAATACTTGATTCAAAAATATTAACTTTGCTTCAGTAAAATGTGTACAAAATTTAGTCATCAAAAGCGAATTGGCGTTGAGAGTGACGTAACAACTTACTTCGTTTTGGGCCTTCATACATGTTGCAATTAACATCAACAGAGCATGACCAACTGCTAGGATTGTGACTGCGTCATCCAATATATCTTCCAATACCAATTCTTCTGATCTACAAACGGTTCTAGCAATGTAAAACATCCTAATTAGCAGTTCCAGGAAGAAAATCCCGAGTAGAAAGAGAATCTGTATGGAGAACGCGTCGTTGATCTTGTTCAGAGCATCGATCAAAGATGAGTGGTCGAGTATGAAGATCACCTGGTGACTAGCAAGGCGCGTGAGCTCTGTCAAACGTGATGACACAGTATCAATTTTGTATGCAGCCTGAGTCATTACCATCATGACAGCAAAATGTAAGTAAGACATTAATATCTCAGCCCACCAAAACAAAAAATTATTGTATATAGCAGGTCGAAAAACAATGATTGATCCCAAACTTGCCATCCTGACACAGAAGGTCACTAAGTAGTATATGGAAACTGCAAAGAACTTCTTGCTATTGCAGAAGTACTTTCCTCGATTGATATCTTCGTGGATAGCGGCTTTGATATAAAACGCCATACAACACATCAATACTCCGGTAGAGAGGAGAACAGGTCGAACTGTATCAACCAGTGAGTACAAAACGCTTTCGACCGTTCGCTGGTAGAAATTGGAGTATGAAGATAATCCAATGGCCGCTGCGCACACCAACGTATGAATCAATGCTGACAACCAATTCAAAAATCCGAAGTAACTACCGTCATCTTTGAATGGAAATAGACCAAAAACTCGGCAAATTGTGAGAAAGTTGTCTCTCTTGGACGAGAAGGTGTCTTTCGGTTTGATCATTTTGCAAGTGTCGAAAGAGCGGTCAGGTTCGTCTTACACCACTAAACTGTCAACGCCTGGATCGATTTCAATTATGGCACAGTCTATAGACAGAGCTTTCAATTCCCGTTCTATTTCAGCATCAAACGATTTGTTCTAACAAAAAGTGCAAACTAGTGAGATCGGTATAAACATGAATGAGGTAGTGGATTTCTGTGTAAGAGCGAAATTATTTTAAATTAGATTAAGTTAATTTAAGATTAATTATTTTAAGATAGGTTAAGATAGATAGATTGAGATAGATTAAGATAGATTAAGATAATTTAAGATTAATTATTAATTATTTTAAGTTAGGATGATTATTTTTTCAACTCTATGCCGAGGCAATACAACGGTTGTGACACTTATTATAAGTGTCACAACCGTTGTATTGCCTCGGCATAGAGTTGAAAAAATAATCATCCTCTCTCAAATAGGTAACCTTTCTTTGATGTTTTGTTGTAACATATTGTTGGTGGCATTCTTTTTTTTTTTTTTTTTTTTGGTTTCCTGTTGCTTGTCCATAAATGACTATTGTCAACTTACTAACTTACTGTCTAACTTACTTTCATTTTGACTTCGTTGCAATTTCTGGAGATGGTATACGATTCGAAAATGCTGCATATGATTCCCGTAAGGCTGATCATGAAGAATGTCCAGTCAAATTGAATAGAAGCACCCCTTTTGAGTTTAGAGGACATCTCCACGATATGGTAAGTACAACTACATAGTTTTGAGAACAAATTGAACGTCGTTATCAGCATGAAAAGTCCGAAGCACAAAATCCACGAGTTAGCCTTCAATATTCCTTCGAAATGGAGCTTAGAGTCCCTCCGGTTTGTCGCATCGTCCAATTGGTCAGATATTGATCGTAAAGAGGTGCAAATGTACATCACCATAAGAAGTAGAATGTTATCATTGCAGAAAAAGAAGAAATCACTCATGGTGGCGTACTGTTGACTGTGGATTGCATGAAGGATCGGCCAAATTGTTGAATCAGTACCATACAGCAGCAAAATGAGGGTTTCACATTTGATTGCATACTTTCCAGATGAAAAATCAAACAGACGCACGAGAGAAGACCGTTTCTTGAGAAAAACGAATACATATGATAGAAGGGTGGCTGAAGTGGATAGGAATCGTACAGTTTGAATCAAAATCATCACCAGTTGCCCAGGATATTTTCTGTACGAGAGCAGCTTGTCATATATTGCGAGAAATGTGAGCGACATACTGGGTACAACAATAAACACTATCAACCTCAAACATTGAAAGCGATCAATGCGTTCTGACGCTGGATGAAGCCCGAGAAACGTCATCACTTGAAAAACAGGTCGCTCGCTCATATTGATAAATTTGTAACTGTTTCACATAATATAATCTTATACTATTTAGGGTAGGGACTGGATATGACGTTATATAGCTTCAATGTTCAGGCAAGTGTATTGTCATATATTTGTACGATAATTCACCAGAAACATACCTGTAGATAAAAATCTATCGAAACGTAGCATTACCTTAATGCATAAAGCGATAGTAAAATACGCATTACTAATGGATGGATGAGTAATGGCCAGCTAAGTGATATATATAGCCCCCTACTGGGTCAGAAGTCAGTTTAACAAACTCGAATTGGAACATGATTTGGCCCATACTGAGAAATTTTCCTCACAAAGAATAACATGGAAATAAATTGCTACTATATAAATATACTCTATATGAAGGGTCCAGGGGAAAACCCGACTAAGTGACTTTTTCTTGAAAATGAGAAAACTCATTTTGAAAGTTTGAAACTCTATTGTGTTTGGCTAGACGCCAACAAAAACGCTGCAAATCATTGCTCAAAGGTTTATTATTTTTTTTATAGATCACCCTTCTGTATAGATCACTGGTTCTCCATCAATAGCACCTACCACCATCTGTATTCTCCATTGACCCGCCCTCTAAATTTTCAGCTTCCTGCGTTCAACAGAAGAGAAAATGGCCTTGGAGCTCACTCAGCTGATCAGTGACTACTCATGCGCCTTCAGCATTCTCCATTGACCCGCCCTCTCAAATTTCAGGTTCCTGCGTTCAACAGGAGAGGAAATGGCCTTGGAGCTCACTCAGCTGATCAGTGACCACTCATGCGCCTTCAGCATTCTCCATTGACCCTGCCTCTCAAATTTCAGGTTCCTGCGTTCAACAGGAGAGGAAATGGCCTTGGAGCTCACTCAGCTGATCAGTTACCACTCAGTCGCCTTCAGCATTCTCCTTTGACCCTGCCTCTCAAATTTCAGCTTCCTGCGTTCAACAGGAGAGGAAATGGCCTTGGAGCTCACTCAGCTGATCAGTTACCACTCAGGCGCCTTCAGCAATCTCCATTGACCCTGCCTCTCAAATTTCAGGTTCCTGCGTTCAACAGGAGAGGAAAAAGCCTTGGAGCTCACTCAGCTGATCAGTGACCACTCAGGCACCTTCAGCAATCTCCATTGACCCGCCCTCTAAAATTTCAGCTTCCTGCGTTCAATAGGAGAGGAAATGGCCTTGGAGCTCACTCAGCTGATCAGTGACCACTCAGGCGCCTTCAGCATTCTCAATTGACCCGCCCTCTCAAATTTCAGGTTCCTGCGTTCAACAGGAGAGGAAATGGCCTTGGAGCTCACTCAGCTGATCATTTACCACTCAGGCGCCTTCAGCATTCTCCTTTGACCCTGCCTCTAAAATTTCAGCTTCCTGCGTTCAACAGGAGAGGAAATGGCCTTGGAGCTCACTCAGCTGATCAGTGACCACTCAGGCGCCTTCAGCATTCTCAATTGACCCGCCCTCTCAAATTTCAGGTTCCTGCGTTCAACAGGAGAGGAAATGGCCTTGGAGCTCACTCAGCTGATCAGTGACCACTCAGGCGCCTTCAGTATTCTCCATTGACTTTTGATTATGGAAATTTGATTACTGGTTACGCAGAAGGCAAATCTTTATACAAATCGAAGAAATGAACAGCAATCGCATTTTAGTCAGAAAAAATTTCAACGGAGATTAGACCTCTTTTGCGATTCACACTCATGATTCTGTTTTATCGAAGGAAAACCTTCAAGTACTCGTAGGGACTGAACGGTTTGCCCTACAGAGCTCCGGGTGGTCTCAAAAATTTTTTTAAATTCAGTACTATTTAAAATTAGTGAAAAAACGATACCTTTATTTCGAGAGTTTTCGAGCCAGGGCACTCTTGAAAATTTCAACCCTTAATTTTCACCCCTTAGAAGTGACTTACATCAACCAAAAGCTTCGCGGCACAACTAGACCCCAAATGGAGCCCATATACCAAATTTCATCGAAATCGGTCCATGGTAACTAAGAAAAGTGCCGCGTACGGCGTACGGCGGACGGACGGAAATTTTTTTATTCGATTTTCGGATTCTACGTACCTTGAAACGTAAAACATCAAATTTTGAGGGGGGGTAAAAATTTTTTTTTCTTGCTCGATTCCAAAGGCTTATTATTGAAAATAATAAACCAAAATTGAAATATGTCCTATTATGCACCAAAACATCTATTGAAGTGTTCCATAAAATGTTAACGCTATTATTATACTACTTACTTGTTAAATAATTCAAAAACTGACCAAACCCCCAAAAAAAACAGAGGAAGAACCGACAATGTCAGTTCTCATTCAATGGAGAAAAAACATGTTTTTTCTGTTCGTAAGTCGTTTAAATATTGATGATTGATTAATTGAAGAACATAGGTAGAAGTTGTTTTTTTTTCTGAAAGATCTTTTGAGTGTTTTCATGAATGAAGCAAAAAAAAACCATTTCCACTATTTTTTTTAGGATTTACAAAAAAAAATCGACATCATTTTTTTGGAAGTGAGAGATTCACTAATTCATGATTCACTAATTACTTAATTTGCTTATTCATGATTCACTAATTACTGAAAAAAAGGGGGGAAATGACTGATTATATCATCACATAGTGGAGTCTGCAGAACGTTTTTACGAACGAATTGCTTGGAAAATTCCGCCCAAAACGGTTGTAATTTTTTGATTCGCAGCTCATATCATGGGCATTTTACTGTATAAGTACACACTAAACTGCCCACAAACAGCCGTATAAAAATAGGAATTTTTCGTTCGCATGAAAATTCAATGTTTACAAATATAGTTTGTCTATCAAAAAAGTTTGGATTAACATCAGAGAGGAAGGAAATTTAATGCTGTTTTCAAGGTATCCTCAAATTTCAACGGTCCTTGATCAATTATTATGGTAGTCACTGTATAAGTCGGATTTTAAGTCGAGTGAAAAATATGTTACTGTTGTTAATTAGTTATACCTACATTATCCGATACCTACACCCTATATAATAATTAAATAATGCCCCAAATCTTGAAAGGGGGTTACGAAACTCGTAGGTACCTAATGGAACTTGTTCCCTAAGATGGAAAACTTCAAATGCCTATTTTAGTGATTTTTTGTTACTTATTTGAGCTTATTAGGGCTACTCAAAATTCTATAAACTTGAAACACAACTTTTCTTGCACTTGTGAATTCAACATTTTTAGAATATTTTATTGAAATCGACAAAAAGAGAAAAATGTCTAATGATAAAATTAAAACATAATATGTTAGGAGTTCCACAAGGGTTATTCAATTTGTTCTCTGTCTGGACTCCAAAGGCCCATCCAAATGTAAATGCTTAATTATAATGGAATCGTAGAGGTTTGAAAAGTGTGCGAACCGAATAATAACGGCCGTCTGGCTGTTCGTGGTTCAGTCAAGGAACAGTGACATCGCCGGTTCTTTTCCTGGACGCGAAGACATCGTCGGTTCTTCCCCTGTACATCAAAAACTCGGAGCCTTATAACTTCCAGAAACGTCGGGTTTTCCTCTTTCTCTAGCTACTAAAATGGAAAACATCATTTTCTGAGTTCAACGATATAAAAAAACTCGATTTGTGAAAAAATGTGACTTAGTCGGTTTTTCCCCTGGACCCTTCATATAAATATACTCGTACTTTAGTTCATAATGGTGTTACGTTTAAAACTATAAATTCAGGTTGTGGTATCGATTCGTGAAGAACAAGAATTATGGAAACGAGCTTTTTTTTAATTCAAAGCTGGTTTTAAGTGACTTTTTAGTGACCTTGGGTTCCGAATGAACCCGTTTCCTTGTTGGTGTAGGGATTTGTTAGGGCCCTTCAATATCCGATGAAAAAATAAATAAATAAATAAAATTTACCTAGTTAGTCTCACTAGGTCAACTGATTGGGTCAACTGGAATAAATTCCTTCTTTGCCGAAATTTCGGTAAATTTATTACCTACTACAGGGCTCGTGTTACTCAGTGAGCATACTAAGCGTCAATGCAAAATGGTGTTGGTGGAGATGCCATCATAATTATTGAAAATGAAATGTATCGTATTGAATGAACAAAACGCTGCAAATCATTGCCCAAAGGTTTATTATTTTCTGTATAGATCACCCTTCTGTATAGATCACTGGTTCTCCATCAAAAGCACCTACCACCATCTGTATTCTCCCTTGACCTTCCCTCTCAAATTTCAGCTTCCTGCGTTCAATAGGATTGAAAATGGCTTCGGAGCTCACTCAGCTGATCAGTGATCTGAAGAGTGAAGAAGATCTCCTCGAATGCTGGAGATGCCTGGAAGAGCACTGATCAGCTGAGTGAGCTCCGAAGCCATTTTCAATCCTATTGAACGCAGGAAGCTGAAATTTGAGAGGGAAGGTCAAGGGAGAATATAGGGAGAAGGTAGGTGCTATTGATGGAGAACGATGATCTATACAGAAGGGTGATCTATACAGAAAATAATAAACCTTTGGGCAATGATTTTCAGCGTCTTTTACCAACCAACATTTTTTTTTACCTACCAACTATTGGTAGGTACTACCTACCACACCATACTGGCTTCAGACCTTCACAATCAAGTTTATTAGAAAGAACTAAACGCTTCACACTCGATTCGAAAAATAGAAAGCTTCATATGGAAATTTGATTACTGGTTACGCAGAAGGCAAAACTGTATACAAATCGAAGAAATGAACAGCGATCGCATTTTAGTCCGATAAAATTTGAATGGAGATTAGACATCTTTTGCGATTCACACTCATGATTCTGTTTTATCGAAGGAAAACCTTCAAGTACTCGTAGGAACCGAACGGTTTGTCCTACATAGCTCCGGGTGGTCTCAAAATTTTCTTTAAATTCAATACTATTTAAAATTGGTGAAAAAACGATACCTTTATTTCGAGAGTTTTCGAGCTAGGGCACTCTTGAAAATTTCAACCCTTAATTTTCACCCCTTAGAAGTGACTGACATCAACCAAAAGCTTTGCGGCACAACTAGACCCCAAATGGAGCCCATATACCAAATTTGAACCAAATCGGTCCAGTGTTACTAAGAAAAGTGCCGCGTACGGCGGACGGACGGATTTTTTTTATTCGAGTTTCGGATTCTACGTACCTTGAAACGTAAAACATCAAATTTTGAGGGGGGTTAAAATTTGTTTTTTCTTGCTCGATTCCAAAGGCTTATTATTGAAAATAATAAACCAAAATGAATAAAAATTTAATACCACCTTTCAGGAAAATTGGAAGTCAGAACAAATGGAAAATTGTATCCACAGAGACGTCTCTGCTTGGATGTTTGTCTCCATGCTGTGGATACACTTTAGTTTACACGGTTTTGTTGGGTTGATGTATATAATATAGACATTGCCAAATATTATTTGGCAATCAGTCTCACTTACTCATTCTTACATCCCTTCTTAATAACAGTGGCTACAACTTACCGCCTTTTGAACGTCTGTACATTCACCAATCAGCGTTGAAAACGTCAAAAGCCTCCAAAAGGTGATGCTCGACGCATACACAGGAATGCAAATCGATTGGACGACCGAACCGTCGGAATTCATGAAAACCCAAGTCGAAGTGAACATCCCCAACGTTACACCTTCAAATGCTACCAGCGATGCTAGAAGTAACGCAAACTCAAAGCGGTGCTCGACTTCACGTAATTTCTTCACGATTTTGAGATGATCAATGAGGCACCGTTCAAACATCATAGTTTTGCATTTCTTCGAATTTGATGTTACTTGAAGACGCAAATATCGAATCACTCCGCATGCATACATGATTATGATGAATATTAAGTGATATTGAACGCTCGCAAATATCAGAGAAACGTTTATTATGTAACTATTACCACTGATTGGTTGAAAACTGAGGAACACGACACTAATACAGAATAGAACTGAACTACTCAATATCTGAATATTTAAAGTTTTTATTGCGTTTTGCTGGAGTAGTTCTTTGTCAAATTTTTGATGAACGATTGTTAACACAAAATGAACTGTGAGTCCCAAACTATTCAGAAAACACCTCAACGAATTCAGTAATCTTAGAAACATTGATGATGTTTTGATTAGTCTGATCGTCAGAGTCACGTCTGTGAAAAGAGTAATTGCGCTAAATAACAAATGGATGGATATATAACATATGGCCAGTTGCCAATCAAAATTTCCTGATCTGTTGTATGGAAGTAGCCCTAGAGACTTCATCGTGAAAAGGAACCGTCTATTCATGCAGGTGTTTGTCTTCTTGGGAAAGATTGATATGCGGCTATGCATGTATACAAAGTAAGTCGAAACAAGAGTACACTGGTTTTGGAATCATCGTAGAAGATTTAAAGAGGGACAGATCATCAGTTAGATAATTCATCATCAAATGTGCATGATGTTGGAGGCGTTGCTGCGGAAATCACTTTCTATGATTTTTTATTAGTAAAATTGTACTATTTCAAATAGGTTAGACGTAGTTTATGACAACTGGAGTCACTTTGTGTTGTGTTATCCAATATATTGATGAGTGAAAATGGCGCTGCGTTTTGAAAGAAACGTCGTACATTAGCAGCAATGGTAGCTTGATTGCGTCTAGAGCGTTTTTGTGACATAGTAACAAGAGTAAATAAATGTAATACAAGTAAAGTAGACATGGCCATGTATCAGTCATTCAAAATGGATCTGACGCTGACTGAAAAAAACTAACCAAAAAGCTCAAGGTACTAAAATATTGAAAAGAATAATTTTTGACACACATTTTGTCAACCCTCTAAAAATATGTTTTTCCTGCCATCGGTAGTGAGGAAACAGAATACATAATATATTGCCAAGAAATACAGATTTGTGGTCGGCCTTTTTTTTAATTCAAACAATATGGCTCACCTACTTAGTTTTCAACTTGTTCATCATCCGTTGTGCGTAATCATCTATTTGAAAAAATTCATTTCAAGATCATACACAAAGCCGAATTATTTCAACTTTTTATTCATTATATATCTAGAGCTAATGAAGTCGTCATGAATGAAGGACAACCTCTTTACACAGAGAATTGCAGCAGTATTACAAGGTAGGTAGTAGCCGCTGTGATTATCTGCAACATTCCAATAAAACTTCATCAACAAATCTCTATGTAAATACACAAACATTAGGTTTTGGAGAACCCCAAGTGTGGTACACTTTTTTTTTGACGCTGAATCACAGGGTGTCATCCGTTTTTCAATTTGACTAGAATTTGTCTGAATGGCGGCCGAAAATGCGATTGTTTTTAGTGAAAAATCGCTCTTTTTTAATCTCCATGAGTCATTAGGCAATTTAATTTAGCTCAAGCATGGTCCTAGTGTCAGTTGTTAGATTAAACTCAGTTTTTATGGTAGGGTGTCCCATAGAAAGGTTACACCCCCTTCATTTAGTAAAAAATTTATGATTTTATAAAAGAAATATTCATTTTTCCTCTTGAAATTTGGGTCTTTCTCGGAACACCCTGTGATTCAGCGTCAAAAAATGATGGAAAAATATGAACCACACTTGAGGTTCTCCAAAACCTAATTTTTGTGCAATTGTGGAGTTGCGCAACTAGGAGCGTTCAAGAAGCCTGGGTGTGCGCAATAAAAAAAATTGGTTCGGCAATGAATTTTACATGAAATTTGACTTAGAATCCGAATTTTCAATAAAAAAAAGGTTAACAAAAACAGCCGGGAGGGGGGGGGGCACAAAAAATCGTTAAGAATAGCAATTTTTTACGCTGTATTTTGGGGAAATGAAGGGGGGTATAACCTTTTCGTGAAACACCCTGGATAATAGGATTTCTCAAGTTTGCCAAATCTCTATTGAGAGACAGTAAGGAAAAGGAAGTTTGAAATCGAAACAGTTTGAATAATTTAATTTTAAATTTATTCTATGTATTAATGTTAGTTATTAATAATATAAATTAATTATTTAAAACAGCAGCAAGCAATGAATAACAAAGCTACGCTCTTACTGAAGTGACGAGAGGGTATCCCAGATTGAAGAATCCACATGCCGTGAAATTCACAGTTTGCTTCATAGTGACGTAAAGGAACAGCTTGTTCTGAAATCATAATATATTTATGTATTTCACTTCATTAAATTAATATGTTGTACATTTTGGCTTCAATAACTTGACATATATTATGGAAGCAATCATAATGAACTCAGCCTCAAACTACTCTAAATAATATAGTAGGATCGCGGGGAGGTTATTGTAGGGGGAACGTTACGATGAACATTTGCGTTTTACGATGAATTCATAAGGAACCGTTTGAAGGCTAACTTGCATAAACCCTGGAATTCTATCAGGAAGTTCATCGATATTATTTTGCATATGGTTTCTTCCTTGTGATTCCTCACCTTGCAAAATACTATCTCTCCATACCAAACTAACTTTCATTAGGTAAATTTGTAACTTACGTCTTTGCTAAGCTGATCATTTTCCCGCATGAGTTTGAACAGTTTGTTGTTGAATTCTTCAGCCTGAAATATGGAATAGTATAATTTGAAAAAAATGTCGGTGTTTTTAACCAAGGAGCCAAAGACGATTGAAATAAATTGATTAATCTATCCAAATGTTATCCAAATATCTTAGTACCTAGTTTTCACTTTTGATGAGACAGTAATGTACGACTAAAATGACAAAAATCATACCTTCATATTATTGTTCTCACACACATGAACAATAATTAACAATTGGGCGAATTTTATCAACAAATTCCCCACCGTGCTGGCAAAAGAAATCCATTCCCGCGTCGTGAACCGAGTGTAAATTTCGTACGACATTCGCACAATACATACAGCGACGAGCAGAACTGAAAATAGTATGTGCCATCCGTATATCTCCAAGGCCTGAGAATTCAAATTCACAAACATCGTGTGCTTCGAGATATCTATGTGCCTACTGATGCGCCTAGCTATGGCGTCTAGGTGTAAACCAAGGACTTCAAAAGCGGCTATGAACTGAGCCTGGATTAATCCTGTAGTGATATTAGTGATTATAAAAATTGATAAGTCCAAACGAAAAGCCAAATCGTCTAATAACCCATCAGCGTAGTAGACTACGTAATCGTTCATGGACGTAATCACAGATAGAATCAACATCGTAGCTTCTAAGCACTGAACGGATTTGAGATCAGAAGATATCCAAAAATTTTCAAATTTGTGACTTTTGAACACAAGAGATGAAGCATGGGCTAAAATAATCCCCGTATATGATGAAATTTCTACAATATTACAAGATTTAAATGCCCAGTCTCTGAGATGGAAATATTTAGGTATGAAATAGAAAAAGCTGTCGCACAAAAATAACAATAGAATAGCGAACATGATTAAGAACGAATACGCGTATAAAGTTTTGCTGATAACGTTCCTAAATGTGAACGGAAATGTTCCACTGAATCTGTACAACTTGAAGGTCAACGATTGAACCATACTCGGTTAACTACAGTCACAGCCAGGTTAGTGTTTAGTAACCAGCTGAATGGTTATAACAACGCTGAAAATGATCAATTTATTTTACATTCATCGAGAATGAAAGGAAATTGATTTCCGAGCCCGCCGTAGTGGTGTATTGAAGGTGAACTATCTGGGTTGTGGGTGTATTTGACAGGTTTCATAATATTTATGATTGCATTAGTGGTAGTTCGTTGTACGAAGTACGTATTTTGGTAGATTCACAGTAAAAGGCAATAAACTGACGTTTGGGTCGCGCTAATGTTTTCCGCCTAATGTGACAGATACAAATCGAGTATTCGAGATAACCTCTGAAATTTTCGAGAAGTAAGATAACCAATCAATAAGATAACAAAAAGTAAGAAACCAGTCGAGTATTCAACATAACCTTTAGCATTTTCGGGAAGTGCCAGGTTGATAGTGGCACCATCTCCATATTATTCAATATTTCTTACCCAAAGAAAAGAAACAAAATTTTAAATACTAATATTTAAACTTCCACATTTCAGTTAACATAGTTGGCCATTCTCACGAAAACGTGACATTTGAAGTATACATTTTCGAAAGTTAAAATGTTCACGCAATGTCCTGAAAAAATCCACCAAAGACTGTAGAAGTTTACTGTGAACCTGTTTGCAATGAAATGATACGGTCAGTGGCACAATCGTAACTTTATTATTTTACTACATTACTCTATATATTTATTCGAATTTTAATTATTTTATTACATTACTCTATCTCTAGCACAAGAGTGGAGCAGGTTACTTCGGAGGTCATGGAAATTAAAAAGGGTGTGTGGCAGGAGTGTATACTATCGCCCTTGCTATTTAACCTCTATATTCTATATATATATTATATATATATAGATAGATAGATATATATATATATATATATATTATATATATATATATATATATAAGAGAGAGAGAGAGAGAGAGAGAGAGAGAGAGAGAGAGAGAGAGAGAGAGAGAGAGAGAGAGAGAGAGATAGAGAGAGATAGAGAGAGAGAGAGAGAGAGGAGAGAGAGAGAGAGAAGAGAGATAGAGAGTAGAGATTATAGAGAGATAGATGAGAATGAGATGATAGATATATATATAGAGAGATATATATATATATATATATATATATATATATATATATATATATATATATATATATATATATATATATATATATATATATATATATATATATATATATATAGGGATATATAAGAGGAGTTAGGACGACGTCGTTATGTATAAGTGGTATTAGAGCGACTTTAGTGTCGCTCCAAGTAAGTCGCTCTAACTCCAATTGGCGGTGCCCTAATACCAATTTTCTATACATGTAAGTGGAGTTGGAGCGACGTTGATTTCCCGCCACTGTTTCTTGGAATTGTTACGCTCAGCCTTCTCAGAAGACGACTTATGAATGAAACGATCGGGTGGGATGGTTTTTGCAACAACTGGGGAGCCGCCTACCATAATATATCAACGTTTATCATATTTATGATAATGTTTCCGACATATTCTATCAAGAACTGACATATTCTACCATGAACCAGTGAGTGTCGGCGTGCAGGACATGAGGAAATGGTACGAAAATAACCAGCAATTAGCCCGTCATTTTTTGCACAAAAATATAATCCAGTTTCAAATCATGTAAGTACTAGAGAAAGCGAAAAACGACCATAAAGGCAGTAGGTAACAGAGTATTCTTATCAGAAAATACCCACTGACACTTGATTTCATCAATTGAATTAAATGAAAATAAAATAGTTCCTGTATCAGGTGTACGCGAAATTAAACCATAAGCTCATAAATTACTCAACTTGAATTCATATTCAAAAAAAAGAGAAAAACGCGAATAAATTGGAGTAAGTAGTTATAAGCTTAGAATAACTATAAAATTAGAATAATTACAGTGAATTTTGTAATGGAGAGAATTTTGAACTGTTGGAACAATCAAACAGCTGTCATTCAAACGTGATCCATTAATTATCGTTCAATGCACTGATATCAAATATCACACAAAGTTCAGTGATAGTCGTTGATTTCCATTTGACACAATGTTAAGGAATTAATATTAAGACAACTGAACAAAATAATTATGTTCAGTCTTCTTAATATTAGAATTAGAATTTAATATTAATATTAGAATTTCAAGAATTACATCAATAATTATTATTAATGTAATTCTTGAAATTCTCCAAGAAGTTTGTCCTAATACTAAAGTGAAGCTCGGTACCCATCACTAAGCTTAGGCTTTTCTCTTCTTTAACGCTCTTTCCAACGATATCCTAAAATTTGAATATGCAGGAGTTATGACAGTTTTAATTGGAGGGAAATGAATTTTTAGTTGGAGGGAAACTAGTTTTTTTCGACCAAAATTTTGGCTTCTCAGCCCTGTCCTCTGTTTCCTCTGACTACCCACGAATCATGTACTCGTATCCACGAGTTTTCTATCGTACATTCTGAATCATGGGATGCTATTAAGTTTTGGGGGTCCAATGGTGCTAGAAATGTAGAATTGAGCAAGAAAAAAATTTAAACCCCCTTCAGAATTTGATTTTTTACTTTTTAAGGTACTACGTGGAATCCGAAAATCAAAAAAAAAAAAAAACATTTCCGCGCGTCCGCCGTATTCGATTTGGTTGAAATTTGGTATGTAGGCTTCATTTGGGGCCTATTTGTGCCGCGAAGGTTTTGGTTGATGTCAGTCACTTCTAAGGGGTGAAATTTGAGGTCGTTTTATAGAGGCACTTCCTCTCTCCCACCCCAACCTTCCTCATCCTCCCTCATCCCTAGGGCTGGCGTCGGGTGAGTCCTGGGCATCCACCCCATTATATTTGATTTATTTATTTATTTTTATTTATGGCGTGCCTCCTGCGTCTTTCAGGGGAGTTCATTAAAAAAAAGTAGGCAATGAAAAAACGCTGCAAATTATTTCACGGAGGCTTATTATTTTCCTGTATAGATCACTCATGTACAAAGCTCACAGCTTTAGTAGAGTTTCAGAGCTAGGGCATTTTTGAAAATTTCAACCCTCAATTTCCATTTGGGGTCTAGTTGCGCCGCGAGGCTTTGGTTTGAAAATTTCAAAAATGCCCTAGCTCTAAAACTCTCGTAGGTAATAGGTACCTATGGTTGGTAGGTAAAAAATTAATAAATAGTGACAATGGCAGAGCTATGATCTTTGCAGACGAGTGATCTATACAGAAAAATAATATACCATCGTGAAATAATTTGCTACTTCCAATATCTCACAAAAATGTGTCATAAAATTCCGCCCTTTTTATAAATTTAAAATTTTAATTTAAATCTAGTTAGGTAACTAAGATAAGAGACTAAGAGAGATATTGAGAGAGATAAGGTGACTAAGACCTGAGATTCAAATTAATCAATATTCCGTATAACAGAGTGATAAAGATACATCAAATCGCCTGGAGGTCGGTTTCATACACTGGAGTGTGGTTTCTAGGTGTAGGTATGCGTAAAAAGGCACATTTCGTCGGCCTAGATGTGATACCTCGTAAGTGACAAAAATGCGTTTTTTAGGTTTTGGTATCGTTGGATTCAGAAAAACAAGCTCTAATGACACTTAGGGACAGCTGTGGATTACCTAAGATTTTTCAGACGCTCTAGTGACACATTGGGACTGGCGTGCCATTTGCCATATTGATTCGGTGTCAGTAGTGGTACCATGGGTAAAGGAGTACAAATAAATTAGTACTATCCATTGTTTTGTGAATGAATTATGTTCAGCAATCAAGGTATAGAGGACAAAGTATTAAGTACTTGAAAATTTGGATACTAAACGTCAAGGTTACCAATTTGGATTAGGATTATAACGAATAGTGGGAAAAACTTAACTAATAATGGAAGACGAAACACAAACGCTTGCATACGAGTCTGCAACACATTGGGACATTAAATGTCCCAATGTATTGGGCCCAAAACAAAGTAAATTTTACTTTGTCTTTTCCCGCCCCCATCACCCGTCTACCTACCTATAATAACATGCTCTCTCAATAATTGTTTGTTGACGTGAAACAAGCTCTTATAGCAAATGTTGTTTACAGTTCTTTTAACTCAGGGGTACATCTCAGTTTCTTCCATAATTACCGAGGTTTCGACAGTATATAATTTATGCATAAGTTTAGGGCTTTCCAACGAATAGTGAACGATTTTTCTACGAACACGAATGGCGTTAAAAGAACTGAACAATAATGAACTTGAAAGGGTCTGTATTGTACAGAAACGGTATGATAAAATGAGTAAAAACAGCGCAGAGTAAAATGGCGGGAAACGGTTGAACATCGAAGCTGGTCCAACTACTTCCAGGGAGTAAAGGTGAGGGGGGAAACGGACAGGAATCCCACTCGGATCTGAACTTGCATGGTCATTATTAATGTTCTTGAACGGATTAATTGTACTTTTGATCTTCATTAAACAAGACTTTAATCACTCGTACTGGTTCTTAATTCTGGTATGCATTGATGAACTCTTATTGCATCGGTAAATCGGGGTACGGCAGAACTGGGGGGCAGAGTGGCGGGCTGCTCGGTAACGGGCGGGAGATTCAAACAGAGGGGTTTACCTTCCGTCCAGGGCCTTATAAAGCGCTCAAAATGGTTAAACAACGGTGTAATACTTTCTTCACAAGTAACCCAAAATTAACTTAATTTAATCTAAATTCAACACAACGGTTGGTGCTAAAGAAGTAGAGGTAGTCTCTAAAAATTCAAAAATCGAGTGATTTCTTCATAATGGAGGTATATATCATTGTATATAATTTTGATTTATTGAGTTATTTAGAACATTTCATCCTCTCTACAACACTCCTTAAAATTGCTGTAGATCAACCAAAACCTACGGAGTACAACTAGAACCCGAATGGAGGGTACGTACCGAATTTTATTAGTTTCAGTCAACTTTAAGAGACCAAACGTATGGCCAACGGACGGAAGTTTTATTACGTTTTTGGATTCTATTTACCTTGAAACGTAAAACATAAATTTTTAGGGAGAAGGGATTGCAATTTTTTGGTTAATTATTTCCAATAATAAAAATATAAATGTTAACAAGAAAACATGTATACATGTTAACATGTAAAACAAAGACACAGCTTTGCCATAGCCACTACCAACCATAGGTACTTCCTACCTGCTTCCCAATCACGTTAATTTGGAAGAAATAAAAACTTCACACCCTATTCGAAGAAATAAGGAGATGTGGGTTCCTTCGATAGGAAATTTGATTTCTGGTTGTTAAGGACGCGAAACTGAGTGAGTATAACTCGACAAAACGAAAAGCTATCGCATTTTGTTGTATGTACGTATGACGTACCTATGTTGTTAGGACTCTATTTTTTTTTAAGGCCACGTTTTGGGCATGTCACTCGCAAAACTACTCAGTATGGAGAAAAGTAAACAGAGCGGAATTTGAAGCGAATGTAATCAGCATCAATTCGACACCTCAATCACACCCGAAACCATCGGAGTTTCCCAAAAATTAATAAAA